>OZ038514.1:56160008-56185008 GCA_964036315.1 Acanthosepion esculentum | reverse complement strand
GCAGGTGGTGTGTCTTACGTCCATATAATGTTTAAACATCGGTTTCGATACGTTGCCCGAATTTAAGCAACTTTGAGCCTGGTCAGTACCTAGATGGGTGTCCGCTTTAGGATACCAGGATGGAGGTGAGATTTTTCAACCTTACCAATGAGAATTGTGTCACTGATCTTGGTTGCTTTTATACCTTCTTGGAAACAAAAGTGACACCGAAATATTTTCCTTAATTCATACCCGCCTATTCAGTCGGTAGAGACCACATAAATCATATTTCCGGATGTGTCAACGTAATAGTTCTGATCGAAATAAGCACCTATTTGTTCCTGCTCATTATAATTGTAATCGTATCCCCAAAGAATTTAAGTCTTTGTTCGCTGATAGGATGAAACACTGTATAGCGTCAAACAAGTTAGGTTCTCCTGGCTATTGCCAACTCTGTTATCGTACGTTAATAAAAACAAATCTTCTAGGCTTCCTGTTTTCACTCAATTAGAATGTGTTTGGAATCGAATGGTTTCCTTGTAAATTCTCTTGCAATTCTACTCTTGATTCATCTAGAGTATCTTTCTCTTCGGAATGGAGTCTCTTCTGTGTAATATGCATATAACTCAGCCCGTGATATTTGCTCTCATTTGTAAACTGAATACCCACAAACTATAGGAACTTGACGCTATACAAGCAACAGTCGTAAATATGTTCCTGGACGGGCTTCAGTTCGTTGTAAATTCCACAATAAATACCTTCACTCGTTCTTGCTTGCATGCCTGCAGGAAATCCTAATCTACAGTTCCACTCTTTATGATTGTTGTAGTATACCTACGGATGATAATGGGAATGTCAAAATTCACATAAATACATTAGTAAATACTGTTTTTTTGGTCTGCAAACGTGCTGGTCGAACTCTCTGCTTCCGGGCATGGAGAGGATCCCCAGACTAGACTAAGTCGAAGGGCAGAGTCTCGTCTCGGGAAAAGCTACCCGACCCCGCGTTTTTATGGGGACTACGGGGAATTTTTGGCCGAGCCTACGGGCTCGGATACCCCACATTAAATTTGATCTTGGGCCACCTCTAACCGCGTGCGGCAGTTAGTAGATATCCTGAAGTTGGGGATTCGTCTCGAGCTGTGCTGGTCAAACTTTCTGCCTCCGAGCAGAGAAGATCCCCATACGAGGCTATGTCGAAGGGTAGAGTCTCGTCTCGTGAAACAGCTACCCGATCCCGTTTTATACAGGGTCTACGGGGAAGATTTGGCAGAGACTACGAGCTCGGATACTATACGTTAAATTCGGCCCTGTGCTACATCTAACCGCGTCGGCGGTTGGTAGATATCCTTCTGTTGAAGATTCAGAGTGGAATTCACTTGACTCACTTCTAGCCGTTGACTTCTTAATCTACGCGCCGATGGCGAATCTTATATGTGTTGTTCGTGTCCTAAGTATTATCGTTCATTTCCAAACTTTGTGTGATTATTCTATTCAGTAACCTTCCCTAGGTTACAACAACGAACTTAGACAAACTATTTTTTTTTTAACTAGCGGCTTATTAGTCGTCTACCTCTTTGTATCAAAGAACTAGAGGTTATAATCAACTCTGGATTGGTCAAGCATCTCCCTTCGAAGTGACTTCTTTCAGAAAAGTAATATAGCTTGTGCATCTCTAGGTCAACTTCTTTTGTATTAAAGGTTATTGCCGAAAGAGTCTATCAAGCTTTAGATAAAAATGGTGAACCACGGACCTTTACTTTGGATATCTCGAAGGCGGTTGACAGGATTTAGCAGGTTGTTCTTCTTCACAAGTTGTCTTGACGGGCCACTCTTTTTTGATCTTTCCGCATAAATGCGGCTGAACCCCGGGCTCTATTCGTGGAGCTAGATTACCCTAATTTCGCATCAAAGACCATCCCGATGTAATCAGTTCTAAAGTTGGTGTCTATGCCGTTGACAAAATAATTTACTCCTGTCTTAATGGTAAGTGTGATCGATTCGATAAGGCCAAATTGGCACCTGAGCGCGGCAATGACATACAATACGTTGTTGACTGATGTAAGACAAGCGTTGTTAATTTTAGCGCCCCAAAGCGAAACTGCTCTCTTTAATCGTGTGAGATAAACATTTGCCTTCCATCAGCATGGCTGATGCTAACCCCCAGAAAAGTATTTTCGTTGAACCGTCTCAGGATAGCGTTACCCGCTAGCATGAAGTAGAAAGATCATATTAAATCATTTGCTATGTCTGAGGCTACGAAATTTCTTTCACAGTGTCGTGCTGGACAATGTTCTTCTTACCATTCGTTCATGAATTGAATATTACTGTCACATCTGTTGTGCCTGCTTCTGCGATATATTTTTAGATTCTTGGTAGAATCAATAAAGAATCTGTAATGTTATTGGTCTTGACCTGGCATCTCGGCTTCTGTTAATTTGTCATCACAGTAACGCTGCTTCGTCGTATATTTCTATAAAAAATTCCATAGTAACTGTTCGGATGGGTTTTTTCTCTTGGTAGCTCGACGTTGAAATTATTAGAAATAACCGCAAATTCTACGTTAGAAGTTCCTTCATTTACACTTCTTGCTTGTGAAACTCTCTTGAATTCCTAATGAACTTTGAACTTCAAAAATTTGAATGCAATGTCAATCGTTACCTCTTCTCTTCTTAATGTTATTTTACTGCTGCTGTTTTTTATAGATGGTTGTGTTGGTGCGTGTGTGTGGCGGCATTGATATGTGTGTGCATGTGTGTAAGCCATATAGGTGGAGGGTCAAGAATGAAGAATAAAGTGAGAAGGAGGGAAAAGGAAATAATTTGTTTTTCTCTTTTTCTTTTCCTTCAGCGGATGATTAACATGAATGAACAGGGGGATGAGTTAAAACAGAATGTTTAAACGTTTCTCTGCGTGGGCGTGTGTGTGTATATGTCTCGGGTGAAAGCGGGGAGAGAATCAGATCTGTATTTACCACTTCAAGTCAAGCACACCGCCATATTCCTGATCAGATAGAAATTGTCGATGCGTTTGCTTTCTTCTTTTATGGAAGAGCGCACAATGCTGGTAAACAGGAAGTGATTCGGAATTGGACAAGAAATTGTCAGGAAGAGTCGTATGGTGTGTACTTCGGAAGACGGAAAAAAACATTGTAGCTGACGGAAGGTAGACAAGTCGATACCCGATCAGTATCAGCTGGGTCACCGTGTAGAGGGGGGTATGATGTTGAAGACCCGAAACTCCTAATGAACCTCGGCTAGAAACATCACTGATGATGTGTACTAAAGCATCCAATAGATGTATTTTATGAATATATATATATATGACGGAAGATACAGAAGTCGATACCCTATCAGTATCGGCTGGGTCAACGTAGAGAGGGGGGTATCATGTTAAAAGACCCGAAACCCTTAATGAACCTCGGCTAGAAACATCACTGATGATGTGTACTAAAGCATCCAATAGATGTATTTTATGAATATATATATATATATGACGGAAGATACAGAAGTCGATACCCGATCAGTATCGGCTGGGTCACCGTGTAGAGGGGGTATGATGTTGGAAGACCCGAAACCCCTAATGAACCCCGAAAAGAAACATCACTGATGATGTGTACTAAAGCATCCAATAGATGTATTTTATGAATATATATATATATGATGGAAGATACAGAAGTCGATACCCGATCAGTATCGGCTGGGTCACCGTGTAGAGGGGGTATGATGTTGGAAGACCCGAAACCCCTAATGAACCCCGAAAAGAACCATCACTGATGATGTGTACTAAAGCATCAAATAGATGTATTTTATGAAACCGTTTTCTCTACTTATATTATTTTATAGTGTTCTGTTACTCATAATCTTATATTTTTTCTGTTTTTTCATTCACAATCAGTAATCCCTTGTATCTTAGTCGCTTCTTTGACTTGTTTGGCGTGAAATGATTTAAAAAAACTCAATTTTAATTAAATATTTAAAGAAAAATCACAGGAAAGCTATATTGCAGTAGCGTTAAAGTAACTGAAGCTGAAATATCTGCCTTGTATTCTTCTGCTTCCTGGGAGCTGGGTATCGCGTAAGAACAAGCGCAATCAAGTCAGAGGGCCCTACTTTGAAGGAGATTCGAGGTTTGTATATTTTTGTGAAAAAAAAAAATCCCGAAAAATTCTCAAAATTCTTCTATTGTCGTAGACGTCATGTAATAAATGCTAGAGATATTATTACAACTTTAGTTTTAACATTTTTGAAATGGCATTTGCTATAGTTGCGACAAAAAAAAAACTCAACTGGAATGAACCGGAAATAAACAGTATTCAACAGATACATAATTTTTGTCAGTGAGTGTTTCAACTAATAAAACTACAGGATAATATTACGACTTGCTAAGTTATGGCTGTTGAATTAGCTTTTGAATACTCTTTCACAAAAGTAACTAAAATGAAGATGAAAGCCATATTCGTCAAATATTACTACTTGTAGAACCCGTGAACATGTCAAGGTTTTAGTAACTGAACTTTTTGATGTATCAGGACATTTAATGAATAAATAATCCAATTACGAGTTCCAAGACGACAAAATACCAAGTGAAATTGCGTATTTAAATATTTGAGCTTATCTTACAGAAAACATAGCAAAGTCTATCATCAGTGAGAATGCAGCTCACTATTTAAATAAGAGGGTATAAATGAAAATATTTAAAATTCAAGTTTTGTTTCCAATTCACTGAAGCAGACGTTAAATACTTTAGAGTGTTATCGCCCTCTCTGTCGTGCAATTCTGTCTTCCTTTAAAACCAAATAGAGACTTTCATATATATTTTCTGCCATTTTTCCTCGCATTGAAACAGAAATGGTCCATTGTTAGTCTGAGGTAATGACAGGTAGATACCAACAACTTAAAAATATTACAATGGCGATCATATAGATGAACACATGTCGCTATTTAAAGAAGTAAGATGGTACAAATGAAAAGATTTATAATTGACATGTTTTCCATTTCAATTAAGCAGACATTAAACCCATAACAGTATTATCGCCTGCTTTACCTTCTCTTCCCTTGTTTGTCTTCTCTTTCTTTCTTTCTTTCCCTCAGGGGAAGTATCTCTCTCTTAGAAATGGAGTCTCTTCTGTGTAATATGCATATAACTCAGCCCATGGTATCTCTAGTCTGTAGTTGGAGATTCGTCTCTAGTTGTGCTGGTCAAACTCTCTGACTCCGGCAGAGAGGAACCCCCGACAAGGCTATATAGAAGAGCGGAGTCTCGTCTCGGGAAACAGCTTCCCGACTCCGTTTGATACAGGTTCTACGGGGAATTTTTGGCCGAGCATACGGGTTCGCATACACCACATTAAATTCGGACTTGTGCCACAACTGATCGCGTGGGGTGGTTGGTAGATACCCTGAAGTTGAAGACTAGTCTCCAGCTATGTTCGTCAAACTCTCTGCCTCCAGTTAGAGAGTATCCCCAGACGAGGCTTTGTCGAAGAGCAGTGTCTCGCTTCGGGAAACAGCTACCTGATCCCGTTTAATACGCGTTCTACGGGGAATTTTTGGCAGAGCCTACGGGCTCGGGTACCCCACATTAAATTCGGCCTTGTGCCAAATCTGACCGCGTGGGGCGGTTTGTAGATATCCTGTAGTTGGAGATTCAGAGTGGATTTCACTCTTAGCAGTTGACTACTTCTTCTACGCGCCGCTGGCGAATCTTATATGTGTTGTTCTTGTCCTAAGTATTATCGTTCATTACTAACCTTCGTTTGATTTTTCTATTTAGTAACCTTCCCTAGGTTACAACATTATATTCCTGAAAAAATAACACTTGACTTTATATTTTAGTTCTAATTTGAAAGATCTCGAAAATAGCACGTGGGCCATTGACAGGAATCAGGAACTGATAGAGCTAACCCAAATTGAAGTTCGTATACAGCGCCCCCAAATTACCTAGAATCAAGCGTCAAATATCATTCTATAAAATACGTGTTTTTCAGTGAAGTTTAGTGCATATGGTTAAATGTGGTATAATAGCTAAAGAGACGGAATTGGAAATCCGAGAAATAAGTTCCAATTCCCAGTCGTTATCTATTCTATCACCACTCACATCCATGCTTACAGGACCTGGTTTTCTCAAGTGCACACCCATTTAGCCACTGACCAGGCACGACGTTGCTTAACTTTAGTGATTTCATGAGAATCGATGTTTCGATGAGATATTGCCGCGAGCCATATATATATTGTTAATATATATATATTTTTTTACAATAGAAAATAAAAGAGAAAGTGTTTATTAGCGTCCAGGAATTAATTTACGAAATAACTTGAAAAAATTATGCAAATGCACATCGAATATGTTTTTCAAAAGCCTTAAAATGAAGAAAACAGTTGTCATTGGTCAAAAATTAATTCAAGCAATGCGGACAGAATTTTTTTTTTTTTAAGCTTTTCACCCCAAGCAAGGCTGGAAGCTACTAGCACGCAAAGGGGTTACAAAAGGTTTGAAGGAAGAGCAGATAGGAGTGGTAAAGGAAAGGATGTGGAGAAAGATAGTGGACCGATCAAGGCAGGGGGGTTACAGAAGATTTGGAGCGAGAGCGAAAGGATGTGGAGAGGGAAGTGGATTGATCAAGGCAACTGGAGATGTCGATTGACGTTACACTTAAATAGTTGGAGATTGTATTTGTCAGGGAAACAGGAATAAGGAATGGAGTTCTACATGCGAGATGTGCGAGACATGAAGGGGTGGGAACGGGATAGGTGAATTATATTTTCGATATTACAACCATTGCTAGTTATTTTCAAGGTATGTAAAAAAATAAAAGTCATCGATCTGCAAGTGTTTCGTTTGTGTTGATTACATCAGTAACAAGAATATGGTGATAACTTTTTTAGTCCTAATTTGAAAAATATTGAAAATAGGACATAGCATGTTGACAAGAATCAGGGCTTCAAATTCGTATTCAGCGAATACAAATTACCGAGAATCAAGAATCAGATATCATTCAATAAAATACGTGTTCGCCTGTGTTATTTATGAGTTATTGTCAAGGCGTAACTTGCTAAGTTAGTTACTTACAAAGGGAGAAGCAGAATTATAAAATACAATATTTTAATGCCTTATCTAATAAAAATACGAGAAGGTATTACTAATTGTTTTTACCTGATCAAAGTTTTATAATCTGTGATAAAAAGCAAATAAATTGAATCATGTAAAAATATTGAAGTTTGTAAAGAAAAATGATTTCTTCATAGCATGATCATTATTAGGTCAAAAGATTTCCTCTGTTCCATTTTAATAGTTTTCTTTAACAGTCCATCTTAATAGTCTTCCCTCAAATCATTTAAAGAGTCTTCCCGCAGAAGTAAGAGTCTTTTATGTGTCCATTTTAATCCTCTTCCCAAAATGCTCTAACAATCTTTTAACAGTTCTTTTAACAGTTCTTTTAACAGTCTTCCCGCAAAATTTAACAGTTTTTTAAGAGTCAAGCCAACTTCCCACAGAATTTTAAGTACCCTTTTTAATAGTCTTCCTCCAAGACTTTAACATACTTTTAATAGCCCTTTTTAACAGTCTCTATAGAAACATTTTATAACGTTTTAACAGTCCTTTTTAACAGTCTCCTCGAAAAATTTTAACATTTTTATCAGTCTTTTAGCAGTTATTTTCAACAGTTTTCCCGCAAAACTTTAACAGAATTTACGTCTTTTAACAGACATTTTAACCGTATTTCCGCAAAGCTTTAACAGTTTTCTAACTTTTGTATTAACAGTCGATTTGGAAAGACTTCCTACAAAATGTTATAATCTTTTAACGGTCCCTTTAGACAGACTTCCACCGAAACCTTAGAAATCTTTTAAACAGTCTCTCCGCAAACTTTTAACAGCCATTTAACAGTTCTTTTAACGGATCTTTTTAATGGTCTTCGTCCAATAATTTAACAGTAATTTAACAGTCTTCCTGCAAAACTTTAACAATTTTTAAGTCTTCTCGTAAAGCTTTAACAGTTTTTTAACAGTCCGTTTTAACAGTCTTCCCGCAAAAATTGAATAGTCCTTTTTAAGAGTTTTCCCTCAAAATGTGATGTTAATCCCTTGCCCCAGATTGCTTTTTTTCATTTTTCCGCTAACACTATATTAGGAACACATACAATCTTCTCTACTGCTCCGCAAGAAACTACACAACAAGCCTGCCATTGATGAGAGCGGTATTTGAAAAATTAAGTTGATAATATACTCCTCAAAAATTAATTATTACTTTGTGTATTTTTCGGAGGTAATTAGACTGTATGGTCACTATTTTCCACGGGAGACTTAGCCAGTCCGTCGTTCCAGAAAATGGCTAGAATTTTAACATATATATATATATATATATATATATATATATATATATATATATATATATATATATATATATATGAGCACTTATTAAAGAGCAGATTTTGTGCAGCTAATTTTAGTGTTGACCGGTTCACCGTGTTGTCCCGGTCACACTCGTTATTTCACCTTAAGGTGCTGGAGGCACTTTACATCGGGTCCCGCAAGCCTTCCTTGTGTAAACAACGTGAGTGTTTGTTGGGGCTCGCTGTCATTTGCCTCTAGCTTCTTTTGCTCATAATATTTTTCCCTCCACCTCCACATTTCCTTTTCATTGTGCATTTTTTGTGTTTTTAATTTAAATTAAATCTCCCGTTGTAAGCCTGATGAGCGGGAGCGAAACCGGTTGCTTCGCCCGTTTTTAATATGTCTAGTAATATCAAGCTTCATACGTTTATTGCTGTGATAAAATTTTGTACCTTCAAAAATATCTTTAAATATAAATATATATATATATATATATATATATATATATATATTAATTAGTACATATACGCATAGGTACGCGTATATATACTAACTAATGCATATCTTTGCTCTTTATAACAGCATTGAGCACTATTACGTTTGCACCTCATGCATAAATTTAACGATCATTTATTTGCTTGCCTGCGTATGCACACCAGCACACGCGTACACATCTGCTTATATTTGTCCGTTTCATTCATCCACTCTACAACTATATATATATCTACGGTTGTTAGATACTTCAAGCTTTGGTTGCAGTAGTGAAACGATCGGATTTTGTGAAGAAAGCCGAATGTCATTCTGGATGTAATTAAATTAAACTAAAAAACGCTAATAAAGGAAAATTAAATAAAACATTACTACTAAGAAAAATGTGTCCGAAAATGTTTATCAAATGCAAAGAAACCTCTTATCTTTTATACGATATTACCTCCATAGCTGTCTTTTTTTGGCTTCTTATCTTGAAGCGGCTCTGATAATGTGTCGGCTGATTGCTTGTTAAAATCGCAAAACCTCTGAGCACATGCACATTCCTATGTACGCATTGAGACGGTAATTAAAATTATTCGGCTAGAAAAATCTGGCCAATACTTGGTCAGGCTGAGAATTATTCCACATTTCTTTGTATCAGACAAACATTATTATTGATTGAAAATAAATACAGAGGGATATAGTTGGATGCTTTCGATAAAATTGATTCAGTGATTGATATTTTTTAAAATAAATATTCAACACTTTGTGGGGTATTTAAAGTCTAAACTTATTTTTAATTGAAAGTATATTTTGCGAGCGAATATTGTATTTAAGTTTTCTGCAGGGAACAATGATTTTCCTACTATTAAAAGAACAGCTTTTTAGCAGATAGATTCATAGCTGTCTCAAGGGTACTTGCGCGTAAGCCAATAAAATGGACATAACGGGAATTCGAAATCGTATCGCCAGTTTCTCTTTCTTAGCTAATATCTGTTACCCAACAAGCATTTCTACATTAAGAGGCGAGAGGCATCTAAAGAATTAATAACAGGTATATATTAATATAATCATATCTGTCAAGTTCATGATCCTGAAGACAATTCTTCCATTATGTAGACAGCAAAGAATTGTGGGCTGCTTTATTACCACAGATGTAATTGGATTTTTTCGCAATTTCCTTGTTTTTTTCCTTATTTGTTTATATATATATATATATATATATATATATATATATATATATATATATATATATATATATATATATATATGTATATATATATATATAAACGTATTCGGAAATTAAAAAACATCTCTACAACACACTAAATCGTACACATAATGCACACACCCAATTAAGCTGAAAAATTGAATCATCCTTGATAATGGCTAAAGGTATAGCCGAAAGCGCTCGGAACTATAAAATATTTGGACAGTTTTTACACACTCTTTGTCCAGGAAAGAAAGCTCTTGTTCGAACACATGTAAAATTAAATAAAAATGCTTAAGCCTAGTGCCTTGTCTGTCGTTTTTAATGATCATATATATATATATATATATATATATATATATATATATATATATATATATATATATATATATATGTATATATATATAAATTGTGTGTATTTAGGCAGCATCTTTTCATTAATGCATGTTTCATTAAATAATATAGACAAGTTTTGTCTATTTCATGTAAATTATTTTCATATCGTCTGAAAAGCTTAATAACATTATCATTAAAAGATGATAGAAAATCACCACATTGATACATATTTTTTAACCCTATCTAAGCTTTCGGCTTACATAAGTCATTATCCATGATGACAATTACATTGCAATATATGAAGCAATACACGGACAAAACAGTGATGATAGTCTGTTTCTGTTTACATGGACGATTTCCAAGCAACAATAACCAAAAACTAAACATTCTTGAAGCTATATACATGAAACAGTTGAAACCTAACATGAACAAAATAAACTATGAAATCTCCACAAATTCTTATATGCCTATAATTGGAAGCAGAAGCCATTGGTTTTACCAACGGCTTCCCATACTTAATACTTCTTGTTTTCACTCTCACGTAGTTATGTGTGACGTCATGAACTGCATGCGATTTTCGCTTCCAGCATCTTATATGCACGAGTTTGCCGTTGCTTGGAAATCTTCCATGTAAACAGAAACATCACTATCATCACTGTTTTGTCCGTGTATTGCTTCATATATTGCAATGTAATTGTCATCATTGATAATGGCTTATGTAAGCTGAAAGCTTAGAGTTAAATAATATGTATCAATATTGTGAATTTCTTTCGTCTTTTAATGATAATGTTATTAAGCTTATCAGACGATATGAAAAGAATGTACATAAAATAAATAGACAACACTTGTCTATATTATTTAATGAAACATGCATCAATATATATATATATATATATATATATATATATATATATATATATATGTATATATATATATATAAATCCATATATATATATATATAGATATATATAATTATTTATTCGAAAATTATAACATAAATATGTTATAAAATCACTACAAAAATAGCCAGTTTGTTTCATCACTTCCGCTGTCTTATCTTGTGATTGTGTTGAATGTAAAATCTACATGTATAATCACTTGTTTATATTTGCTCTACTCTGTATTGAACACTCTTTTAAAAATACTATTTGTTGGTTATTGGAATTTATTCCGTATACACCAATCCTATAATAGTGTATATATATATATATATATATATATATATATATATATATATATATATATATATATATATATTAAAAATCAAGAGGTCAATTGAATACGCGGCCTTGATTTCGACCTCACGGTATCATCAGGCAATATTTTTCAAATGACCACCTTAACGCTTTATTTAAAAAAAACACTACATTATTATTATTTTTTTAAATGAATAAATAGGCGAATGATCGAAACAGATGACGTTGAGTGTAATAGAAAGGAAGGGGGTAAAGAGAAGAAAGAAGAAGAAAAAAGAAAGGTTTGAGAAAAGAAAAGAAAGGAACTTTAATGCAAGTGCATTGTTAATGTATACAGAAAAGTTAGAAGAAAAGCAAATGTAACGTAAATGTATTTAAATTTAAATATGTAAATATAAGGCAGGATGAGGAGGCTAACGTATCTTAAGAATGAAAGTGAGGTTTTAAAATAGATTTTTTACCCAGCCTCATATTCACTTAATAAATTTTTTTTGATATTGTTATGGTCCAATATCCTCGTCGCCACTGTTATGGTCCAATGTTAGGACCAAGGAAGAACAACACGAACACAAGAGTAGAAATAACAAAGATATATTACACAGAATAATAATACAAGATGTTGAATGTGTTAGTATGACTGTCAGTCTGGTTTGGAGTGAACTACTATTGGCTCGACTCGATTCCGTCTCGATATTTAACAACCCTCCCACGTGGGTCGCATGTGGCACAAGACCGGCTTAATATGGGTTCTCCGAGCCCGTAGGCTCGGCCAAAAATATGCCCATTTAGAACCCGTATAAACGGGTTCAGGGACTGTCTACCTCCCCGGACGAAACTTCGCCCTTCGGCAAAGCCCCGTCCGGGTTCCTCTCTGCCAAAGCAGAGAGTTTGACAGTAGTCGGAAACAGTCAGAGACTCGATTCCGTCTCGACTCGTTCTACATCTCTCTTGAAAGGCACACTCTTTATAGTGTCAGGAAGAGTTCATTATGTCGTTATAGGTAAGTTCCGATAACAGATATGATGGCAAGACCTTAAATTTTCGGATTTTTTGGTTTAAAAGATTATCTGGATCGGGAAATATCATAATAGCTAATTTCACATATTGGCATAGTTTAGAAATGCGGGTACGGTTATTATGTGGTTTTACTTTCTTTTTTTTTTTTAATTTCCACCTTACGACTATATTTACGACCGTCATGCGCCGGTTGATTTATTTTTGAAAAATAATAATGTAGCGTTCTTAGTGTTTTTTTTTTAAATAAAGCGTTAAGGTGGTCATTTGAAAAATACTTTTTGATGATGTAAATTTTATAAATGCCTCGCTGACGTAGTTTGTCGTCATACCCCCGGACGGTGCTTGTCTGAAAGAAGACCCTGCGATGTGCCATGCTAAACTAATTCAGTGTTGATTAGGTCCAGCATTGATTAGTTTACGAAAAGGAGCTAGAAGGGTAAAAGGCCAATAGTCGGGAGGGTTTTAAAGACTTGATATACATATGATTATTTCGAACAAGGAGGGAAGGAAGAGGAACCATTTCGGGAACTCCTTCATTATTATGGGGATACAATCACGTCCACATTTTTGTGGGGATTTTACTATAAATTAATGGAATTATTTTTAGTGCTCGTACTGTCATATTTATTATATACTATCTTCTGAAAAATATAATGATTGACAATAATATATATTTTCTATATAATATTTTTTTTAATATTATTTTCAAATTTACAGCCTTATATTTACAGCTGTAATTAAAAAAATAACTACTGTTATTTCCGTTTTAAATTAATTATCTAAATTTTTAATTTATGGAGAACTTTAAATTTTCTAGTCAGCAGAAATTCATCGAAATTTTTGGATGTGATTTGGTAATTAGAGGCTGCGATGGATAAATTTCGTCTAAATTACGGAAAGATGAAAATAACACTGACATGTCATTTTAACAGATATCTGTACCAAAACTACACAAAAAATATCTTGAAATACGAAAATGAAACTTTATTCAATAAAATCGTCATTGGCTGCACCCACGTCCTCCAGACGACTTATCGTCTAAATTACGCAAAATTTTAACTGACATATTTACCAAAATTACATAACAATAGTAAAGAGTAAGTTTATTCAATAAAATCACCATTGGCTTCAACCACGGCCTCCAGACAACTTCGGAATCTCTTGCAGCTCTTCTGGATATTATCCTTGTTTATGTTGGTGAATGCTGCCATAATCATTACCTTCAGTTCATCTTTGGCGTTACAAGGAAGTCAGAAGTCATGGTAGTGATTTTTCGTTCTGTCGAAATATCCATGTACTTAAAAAAAGTCGACCACGCCCTATTTTAAACTCTAAATTTTCTATGCTTATGTGGTGATAGGGAAGAATACAAACAGTTTACTGATAACTGACACCCATTTGATATGGCACGTGGAACTAGAACAGTCTACCCCAGCGAGCGAAATAAAGGTTTCAGTGCGACATTCCAATCACCTGAAGAAAGCCGGAACGTACAACGGCCGAAACATTGTGAAACATATGGCAACAGAGATTAGGATGATATTCCGAAAAATGTAAATAGTGTACATAATACCTCATCTCAGAAATATATGTATATATATATATATATATATATATGTGTGTGTGTGTGTGTGTGTGTGTGTGTGTCTGTGTGTCTGTATCTATATATATATATATATATATATATATATATATATATATATATATATATATATATATATATATGCATATATATATATATATATATATATATGTATGCATATATATATAGGGTTTTGAAGCAAAATACGACACTTGACAAAAAGAAAACGAAATAGGAATAAAATTCAAAAGTTGTATATGCAGAGCCCCAACAGTTTATTTAGCAACAGTTAGAGTTAAATACTACATTATATTTCAGTGTAAATTCCGGCGGCGGCGGCGACAATCATCTTAAGGCGACCATGTTCTTGCCCATCGCGGCGAACTCCTCCACGATGGCAGCCTTCAGAGAGTCGACCGTGTTGTGGGCGTGCTTGTCGGTCTAGGCCTCGATCACGCCCAGAATAAATAGTCAAGGGGGTTGCAGTCGGGTGAGGAGCGCGGCCACAATCCGGCGACCAATGGTGAGGAACATTCTTGAGCAGCCACGCCTGGGTCGTCTTGGCCTTGTGTGCAGGAGCAGAGTCCTGCTGGATAACGTAGGGGCGTCCGGTGACGATCTAGTTCATCCAGGGCCTCACCACGCTCCTCAGCACTATCTGGTAGATCTCAGCAGTGACTCTCAGGACCTTTTGCAAGAAGAACGGAGGCATGACGTCCCCCATCGCTGGAGATGACTCCAAGGACCATGACGGAGGAGCATCCCGGCAGACCCGTGCTTGCGCTCGTTCAGCAAAGCCGCCGACTTCTTGGGGGCATTCGTGTTGAGCATGAGGAGAGACTTGCCGTAGGAGGAGTAACCAATGTTCTTCTTGATCGTTCGGCAGATCGTCGAATTGTGACAGCCCATGTCAGCAGCGATCTTGGTGTAGCTCCGGCTTCCATTATTGTCGATTGTCTCCTTGACGACGGCGACGAACTCGTCAGTCCTAAGGGCCGAAGAACGAACGTTGTGGGCCTTTCTTTTGGCAGTAAACTCGTCCATGTTCTCACATTCCTTCCACTCCCTCGAAATGTCCATGACCATGGTCCTCTTGAAGCCAAACCAGGCCATCACTTCCGCAGGCTTCTTACCGATGCAAAAAGAAGCTACTACCGCTGCTCTGCGCTCATATTCCATCCTGGAAAAAGGTAGAGAGAAAAACGTTAGTTAGTTGTCAAACTGTCGGGTATCTGTATATACAACTTTTGCCTATTTCGTTCTCTTTTTGTCAAGTGTCGGATTTGGCTGCCACACTCTGTATATATATATACTGCAGCAAAAAAATTGGGGAGACTAAAACACCTTAAAATGAAATATTTTTGTGTTTGGGTTAATGTAAAAGTATTTGCTTTTATTCATCAGACAACATCATATTTTTTTCGTTAATTAAACCATCACCTGAATTAAAAAGTATTGACATTGGCAAAGTAGATGACAGAACATCCCAACTATTCTACAAGAACTGAAATAGCTCTCTCTCTCACGCTCTGGGTATTCTCTTTAAAATATCCTACACAATTTATTCCATATTAATTTAATGGGAGAAAGATCTGGATTTAAAATATATTTTAAAATAAATTCACATCGTCTAGTTTTAAATAGGAATGTTGACATAATCAATGAATGCAGTTTCGAAAAAAATAGATCTAAAATCACCTAATCATGTCAAACAATTAGCCTCAAAATTACGAGAGCTCATCAGTGATATAATATATGAGGAAAAAAGTTAAACTTCTTTTCTTGTTTCTCGTTACATTAAGGAAGGACACAGAAGTATACGAAAATTCCGATATTTAACATTTCTCTTTTTCTCTCTCTGTTCCCCCCACACACACACACACATATATATATATATATATATATATATATATATATATATATATATATATATATATATATATATATAAGTGAACATAGAAGTCAACTGTTAGAGGCTACAGTCTGTTTCATCCTAGATGCAATCGTCATGCCACGAATGCTGTTACTTTTCTCGGCTATTTATATATATGGGTCAGTGGTTCCCGCCAAAATAATAGTCAGAACAAACCACAACAATCAACCCCAAAATACAACAAATAGCTTTATCTTCCCAAACAAAAACAACACTATTAAATAAGCTATATAAACATATTTTTATTACGTTAATAAAAACACCGATCAAAGTTAAAGTAATAAATAAATAAATATATAAGATAAAAAATAAAAATAAAAATAAATAAAAACAAGCAAAATAATTTGACCCAAATGAATAAACAAATAAACAACTTCCGGTAAAATAGCCGCCATAATAGACTACACGCAATAGGCTATATAAACAAATATTTACTACGTTAATAAAAACACCGACCAAAATAAAAAATAAAAATAAAATAAATATAAATAAACGACTTCCGGTAAAATATCTGCCAATATAGACCACCTGCAATGAACCACTGACACGAGAAAAATAACAGCATTCGTGGCCTGAGGATTGCATCTAGCATGAAACAGACTGTCGCCTCTAAGTGTTGACTTCTATGTTCACTTTTATATTTACACACGCTCTATCCCATAAATATAGCACACTTTAAGACTATATTTTTTCACACGCACACACACACACACACACACACACACACACACACACATATATATATATATATATATATATATATATATATATATATATATATATATATATATATATATATATATCATTATTTATTCGAAAATTATAACAAAAATTTGTTATAAAATCACTACAAAAATAGCCATTTCGTTCGCCACACTTCTGGTGTCTTATCAAGTGATGGTGTTGAATGTAGAATAAAGGGTTTTAAAAGGTTCAAATCAATCACACACACCTCGCTAGGGGAAACGCTGTTACATAAGCTGGAATGACCAATCAAATACAAGTATATGAGAATTCAAAAAACTTGACAACGAACTTTTGTCATAATAATTATTTAATGCTTTAATGTTAGGGTTAGACTGAAATAGAATTCATTCTAACTAATAAATATTAAATTATACTATAAAATTCAAAATTAACAATTTAAAATTTAATCTATATTAAGTTTAAAATTATAAAATTATTTAAAGAAGTAACTGAGGAAAAAATATATATGTTTTACTATTTAATTTGATTTTATTGAAATTAAGTTGGAATAAACTTTAAGATCTAATGCTGCTCTGAACTCCGTTACAATTTAGATATATTTGAAGTGGTGATATGGCCCGGGGTGGGTGAAATCTTGCAAAAGACAATACATACACAATAAGATTCTAATACATAAACACGCAAACATATTCGGATATATAAACACGCAAAAAAGCGATGAGACAGGAAATGCACGCACATACACACACATACATTGACAAAGATACGCCCATACACCCACCAAGAAAAATATTCAATTTTGAAAGTGTTTTTAAGCGGATTCTAACATCTTATTTAAATATAACTTATACGGGCAAAGATATATAGATAAAATTATATATATATATATATATATATATATATATATATATATATATATATTAGTTTTATTATCAATATTATTATTTCTGTTGTGTTTTATCTAGCGACTGTAATTTCTATTATATCTACACATATCATTAATAAAATCTAGGAAATTAATTAAAGCTGATTTATGACTAACAAGTCACCTATCCTATTTCCGTTTCGTTGTTATCTACTCATGTTTTGGTATATTTACTAAAATTATTGCTTTTTATTAAGTGATAACAGTACGAGGCCCCCAAAATGGAGGCACCATAGAAATTCGATTTGTGTAATTTTTACCGAGACAAGTGAGTAATAGAATTCGTTTATTAATACATATGTAAATTTATACAAGTCAAAAAATGATTTAGTACCGATAACGATTTTAAGCATACCGCCTTAAAGTATAAATGCTATCTAGAGAGGAAGAGGGTAAATCGCAACTGTTCCAGTGGTCTAGTCAGAATACTGAATTTAACCCAACTGAAAACATTTGGGCGTTAATAGACAAGCGTGTCCGTAATAGGAAAGTTAACACAGAAGATGAGCTTTTTCGCGAATTAAAGGAAGGCTTGAGAAATCTGGGGAAAGGCGTTGACTTACTGAAATATTTAGGCTGTAGCATCCCACGAAGAAGAAATGAGGCCGTTATTAAAGCAAAATGTCAACCAACAAAATCATTTTCTGACTTATATAATGGGTATCTACATTTTTTGCCTCGTACTGTATATATATATATATATATATATATATATATATATATATATATATATTATGAAATGGACAAAGTCCAACAATTATTTTAAGACATTTTTATGTTTATACATTCTGTTTATATATACAAATATGTAAGCAAATATGTGGATGTAGATCCGACGGTATGATGAAAATGTGGAAAAGACAAAGCAAAATCCGACTGTTTTTTTTAAAAAAGTAAACTCACATATTCGGATTTTGCTTTGACTTTTCCACATATACAAATATTTAAGTAAATGCTCTGTTTTATAATAAACAGTATTAAACAACATTTACCGGCCTGAATATCCGAGAAATTTTCATAGAAAATATGCGTCCTCCGACAGGAATCGAACCTGTATCCTATACGTAACCGTCATATAGCCTGACGTGCCTTTAACCGATTCGGCCAGAGAGGAGCGTTCGGTTAGCAAGATCGAATTTACTGCTTTTAAACATCAATCTCCCATGAATCTTTCACGTACATTCATATCTGCTCAAAGCGTATCCAAATGTAAACAAGTGACGTCAGACATTATGAAATGGACAAAGTCCGACAATTATTTAAAGATATAGTGAGTTCGATCCTCACTGGGTTCACCATACTTCCGGTCTAGTGCCACATCTAAGCTACACTTGGAAAATCACTATATGGCGGGAAGATCGCGAGAGCATGAAAACTTGAGTAACGAGTGCAGTTTTGACATTTGTGAAGCGTTTTATTTTTGTTTTTGTTTTTTGTTTTTACTCGGTCTAAATAGCTCGTTTGGTTTCTTTTTTCGTTTCTTTTTTTCTTTTCTTATTCAGGATTTTTTTCTTTCTAAGGGTTCAGGTCTTTAACTTAAAAGACTTTCGGTTTTTTTCCCGCTATTTTTAGATTATTCCAGGTGTTGTGTAATTTAATTTACTGCGTAGACATGTGTTAGCCTTTTGTTCATTTTTTAAAATAATTTTCTATTTTTTTTCTTCTTCGGGATAACAGGATTTTTTTTTCTTGTCTCAGGTTTTTAGGTCATTTGCCAAGTTTTCTGTTGGCCACACAAACATTGTGGTGGTTTTTGTATCATGCACACGCGGGCCCAACCGCGCATTCCTATAGTATAAAAAAACACGCATCAATGAAAATTGCATATTAAAAAAAGAAAAGAAAAAAACAAGAAGTGTAAGCAGTCAATTGCTGAGAACCTTGATGAGTGGACGGAGTGATTTCCGGTGGATCCATCAACGAATTTCTGGAACCATCACGATTCCAGAGTTTCGTAGACAGTAACATCAATCAACTAAGTGACAAAACCATGTCCACTTTTTATATATATATATATATATATATATATATATATATATATATATATATATATATATACCACCATATATATATATATATATATATATATATATATATATATATATATATATATATATATATATATATATATATATATATATATTGATGACTCTCAAGTTGCCGGCTTTGAAAGTATATTTATCTACAAGATAACACGCATTTTGGAGAGCTGCATTAACATGATATTACATCTTCAAGCATCTTGTAGCCATAAAACGGCTTGTGGTTAAATATATAAAATATTATTTTCAAAATATTTGCTCTTTTGCCATGCGTTCGAAAGTAAAGGATATATTTAAATAATTTTGAAATTAAACGCATTTTTTAAAGTTTCAAAAATTTCTCAAACATTCGTTTTCTTATCAAGTAGTTGCTGAATATCAAATTAAACACCCGTAGGTATCTCTCAATCTCAAGAAAAGATCGTGTAGCGCCGTGGCCGGTGATATGTATTTCTTATACTGCTCATAATTAAAGCATCCCAACTTTCACGGCTGACGGAATTCAAACGATTGAAAGTAAAATATTGATTCAGTCGCAGCTGCAGGAGGAAAAGTGACTTTGTACGTCTATGCAATTCCTTTGGGACACAAACCGAATTGGGTTTAGAAATCAGTTTCCTTTCTCTTAGACGTGACTGCCATCCGAGGCAAGAGACCATACACCTGATTTAGAATTAGCACTTTGAATATAATCCTTTAGATTTATATTTATATATAATCCCAAGACTTATATTGGATGATATTTTAACCCTAGAACACTACCCATCAATTAAAGTTATACCACTACTAATTATGGTTATATCATACCCGATTTTGAAAATATCAAAAAAATATTAAATACAAATCTTTATTTGAAATGTTTTACATGCAGGCACTTCAAACTTTGTACCTTGAGTTAACATTAATAGGAACTGAAAAACATATTATTTAGATAACAAATTCAGGTACTGAATATTGTAATTAAAAATAGGTAGATTTACGTTGGGTAATATGTACCCATGGTTAGTGTTCTAGGGTTAAATAAAGGGTTCGGTTTAGAATGCGCTGTATGTTACACAGAGCGATATACACCCGCGGAAGGCCGGAGGGTACTACGGCCGAAACGTTGTGATACCATCAAGAAAGATTAGGACGTTTGTGCAAATATAAATAGTGTAAATACATGATTTGGGAAAGGTGTGAATCCTCTTCTTCTCCTTTCAACTATGGGTAAATAGCAGGACAGACTGGGTTCTATAGCCTTGGATGGCAACTGGTCTAGGAGAAGGACAACTCTGAATTCAAAACCTGCGGAGGGTCGTTTGGGGACCTTGTGGATATTCGTTGCACCAGGTCCCTGTATTCGTCCCTCCAGAAAGTGCGGATGGCCCTGCACAAAGCCTTCACCACTATAATCAAATCCTGTGTGGCTGTCGGGCTTTCAGTTTCTGGGAACTGATCTGTCTGACCCTCATACGTCGAGTTCGACGGGAGAGCGATAGGTAAATACATGATTTAATTTTGGCGTCAATGTATATATTCGCTGTGCTGGTCAAAACTTTCACTAGCACAGATTGAATTTCCTCATCTTTCATATTAAATTTCTAATAACCCTTTATTTAATATATGCAGGTAGATTGTTCTCGTTCTACTGTTAATGTCTAGTTCTTATTTTAATTTAGTATTGCTCAGTTATTGCATCGCCAGTTTCCACTGAATGCAGTTACACTCTACCAGAAGCACTATATCACCAAAGTATTGTTCCGTAGGACAATTTGCTGTACTTAACTTGGAGCCTTAAACCTAACCTGACTGCTTACTAGAGTTGTAACTGCTACTGCTTCCCGTCATGTTTGATGCTGCTGTTGCTGCAGTTGAAAACTGCCTATTATTTGTTATTCGTTCTTTAATTGTGGCTATTTTATTTCCATAGATAAACATATGCGCTGATTCTTTCAAACGCCTAATTCTGCACTATTTTCCTGTATTTTCTCTTACTTCCACAGAGGTTGATTACTACGTCTTTTCCTCCATACATGATCAGCAATGCCCGATTTCATTGTGTCACTCCTCATTAATGTTTTTTAATGTGCCTCCAACCTTATTTTCAGAAGGTGGCATTTTTACCTTTATATTCTCTTCATACCGCGGCATCTGAAGCCTTTAATTTTTATTAATTCCACATGGCCTACGGTATGTCTAAGGACTTCGCACACGTGATATATTTATTGTCTATTGGCTCACTCTGCGTAACAAGAGGATATCAGCAGTGGAACAAAGTCCATACTGTTTGTCGCTTGTTGATGAAAATCTCTCAGAGAGTGTAGATGATCCGGTGACGATATTGCGATGGAAGTAAGTTACCCGCATTGACAACGTCTGAAGAAGGCTCAACAATTTGAAACACTGTGGTAATTGTTAAAAAGATTAGGATATTCATCTTACTGTAAATAACGTGAACAATGTTAACTTCTCATTCAAAAAGAAACACTTCCAATAATCATATAGCTCCAAACTTATATAATTTTAATCCTTGACTTCTGCCCACCGCTTTACCGATGGCAGAGAAATATGACATAATGCCCAGCCACACGTTGAACAGTGGGTAAACACTTGTAACTATTTTTATATCTACCGGAAAACATTACATACCAATTATTTGAGAATTTTGACTCAGGAGCTCGGGCAGAATTGCGAATTGTTCCGGGACGCAGGGTTCAAATAGTTAAGAAAATAAAATGAAAAAACTGCGATAGCGACTCAAAAAACGACTGAGAAATAAAAAAGAGCGTTTACAGGAAGAAGAATTAATGTCGGATAAAAAGAATCACTTAAAAAATGACTATTCATAACGCTTCGTGTATGCAAATGAAGCTAGCAGATATAGATTTGTAGACGTCATAACAAGAAAAACATGCATTCCTTATACAGGTAATCCGAACCTTGCTCTATCGGAACGGCTTACGTGGCTGAATTCGTGGAAGCACGATTCGTCTATGGAAACGGTTTCTTTGATTGAAACAGGGATAGAGGTTCGATTCCTGTCGAAGTTGTATTCACTATTTAGCATGATTTCTAAATCTAGTCCGGTTGCCATTAATTTCACTGTTTGAACCCTGGCCACCGCTCTACCGGTGGCAGAGAAAAATGACGTAATTCCCAGGCACCGATTGAACAGCGGTAGAGAAAAATGAGTTAAAGACTAGCCTCCGGTTGAACGTGGCGTAAACACTTGTAACTTTTTTTTTTATATCTACCATAAAACATTACACACAAATTATTTGCGAATTTTGACTCTAAAATTCTAAAATTTAACCATATATCCGCAACGAATTCTTAACTGATTTATTGACCAACATAAAGAGACTATTCTTTTGCTAACCAAGAAAACACATCTACTGAACGAAATCTATGTCAGACATGCTTACCAACCTGATCACCAAGAAGCCACCATTTGCAATTTGAACATTCTCCAAGAGTGCACACGCACGCACACATTTTTATCTATACAGAGGTAGTACCTTTTACAGATATGTTATGTTGTAACATGTTTTAGCCACCTGCTTTATGACAATGACATTCTCATATGCCTGGAGTTGGATTTCAAAAAGATATATATTTTTCCACGCTTGCATGGAATGGATTTAAAACGAAATCATTTGACAAATATATTTCCTGAACATTTTGGAGGCTTGTAAAATAGTGTTTAGTTATTCCGGGAAAATGTGGAACATCATTTATTCTTTTCGAATATTAGTTATGTATGCTGGGGTGTTTCATGGTTTGGATTTATTTGAAGTAAGCCAAGCCTTTGATTCGTCCAATTGAATATTTCTCAACCTTTTTTATGCAACGGCACATCTAGAAGCAAATAAAAATATCGCGGCAAACTAAGCCAAATGTTTAACGGGTATATTATCAAATAAAAACATAGATTTAAAAAAAATACACACAAATATAAACTTACTTTATTTCAATGTTTCTATTCCAGTATTTTGTGCACTTTCTCTAACGTGAAAGCTGTGTATGGTGTTTTTGCACGATTTCTTCAATGTTTTGTCGAATGTGCGATAAGCAGACCCTCATTTCTTCGTCAGTAAAGCGTAGTCTTTCTCGCTTCTTATTGTTGATGATATTTAGGATTGAGAAGCCTAATTCACATAAATAAGATGTAGAAAATTGTAATAAAACTGATAAAGCAATCTTAGGTAATGTTGGATTTCAATACAAAAGAAATCTTTTGTATTGAATTCTATAATGTACCTCGTCATGGGGATGACGATAAACTACATCCGACATAGAGGCATCTGGGCATGAGGTTTTGTTGAGCTTGGAACCACCTCTTAATTGCTGGTGTTCCCAGGTCCAAACTGACTCGGGGTGGTAGCACCTGTTAGAGTCACCGCTATGGGTAAATAGTAAACCCCAAAGTGGGGGTCAAAAACCCTATGAAAAGGCAATAGTTTTTAATACCAGAAAGACTTTTTTTGTAAAAATAAATATTACCAAAAATACATTATTACCAGCTATATATTTTGAAAAAGAAATTAGCAGCAATAGATATTTGAATAAAAAAAGATTACCAGCAATACATTTTTGGAAAAAATATTACCAGTAATATATTTTTGGAAAAAAATCAATATTACCAGCAATAAAAACGTTGCGGCATTAAATAACCCATTGAGGGTGATATACCGTAAAACAAACCAAAGCAAACCAAAACGTACGAAGTGGTGCCGTTGAATGTTTTATTTTAAGGCCTCGATCACTGGAAATGGTAACATTTCGCGGCGCACTAGTTTTGCGCGGCAAGGCGGTGGAGAATTAAAGTTTTGAATTCTTAAACATTTTGTAAATTAATTCATTTCATGAATCGTAATTTGATAAACTTTTGTTCAAATATAATGAGTAGGGGTTTCATTCAGGTTCTTTTTTAAAAGATGTCACCCCAACACGAAATTTATAAAATAGTATATAAATATAGTAGTTCTATGACTTTCTGGAGACTTGTGGAACTTTTTAGAGACTTCTACCTTGAGAATTCTAGAATTTATGGAACTTTCTTGAACTTCTTTTTGTATATTATTTTGCAGATATAAAATGTTTAATGCGTTAAAAGACATAATTACTCTCAAATTACATTATTAAAAAATTGAAAAATAAAGTTTTTACACGATTGCATCTTTGTATATTTTTAAGTTTGTATGTTATGCTAGAGCTATAAACTAATAAATGCCATAAAAATAGGTAATTACTATCCAAATACATAATTAAAACTATTGAAAA
>OZ038514.1:56137508-56155008 GCA_964036315.1 Acanthosepion esculentum | reverse complement strand
AATACGTAGGAAATTTGTTGATACAACTCGGTGGATGGAGCTTGGCGACTTCTAGCCATAAATGTCTGAAGTGGTGAAAGTAAAGCGTCTTCAGGAGGACATATGGGCGATCATTCACTTGAGTCATACGTTGTAACCAAAGCACTTGCTCGTATCTTTGCTTCAAGCGAATTCTCCAATTTAATATTAGCAATCTGGTGGCGTTAGTTTGAAAGTATCCTGAGAGACAAGCGCGGAATATCCTAACCAAGAATAAGTATTAATGTAATTTTCCATTCCGAATGCCAAACATTGATGTCTGATGTTGCTCCTCATCCGTCAATGTCTTAATTTTGTCGTACGATTTGACAGTTTGATCTGTCGATATTCAACTTCGACCAGCTTGAGCCTCGATTCGCTTTTCCAATTACATCTCTGTTTTAACACTCCGCTGACACGTGAAAAAAACATCTAAGCTGTGTTGGCGGAAAGCCAATTACTGTCGAAAGCGCAGCCCAAAATGTCTGCTCCTTCAGACCTACTTTGATAAAAAAAAAAATTTCTAAGCTTACAGTAGAACTAGTTTAATTATCCAACCATTTTCTTCTTTTAATATAATGTAACATTTTCAAGAGGCTAGAACATCCAAAAACTGAAGTAGGATAAAATTATGGTATTAAAACTAATATTTTTTAAAAGCATATATTCAAATAAGATATCCATCGTAGACATTATCTCGTATCCAAGAATTTAATTTTATGATCTCTTTGCTAATTACTTAATTTATGATCATGGCGTTGATGACTAAATTCGTCACCTGCGTGTATTTTGCTTTTGGAACCAACTTAATCGTCCACTCGCCAGTAATTTACTATCGCCTGAGGAGACGCATTGTTATGTGTTGAAACACGATTGCAACTGTGTAGCGATTCTTACATGTTTTTGTTGTAATATCCGAAAATACATAATATTGGTCTTTTATGTACTGAGCGACTTTTAAATTAAATGTTACGAATGTTGGAAGTGTACTCTATTCGTTTTCAACATAACTGGATATACATATATATATATATATATATATATATATATATATATATATATATATATATATATATATTGAAGGATGACTGGCTAAATACACAATATATATATATATATATATATATATATATATATATATTGAAGGATGACTGGCTAAATACACAATATATATATATATATATATATATATATATATATATATATATATATATTGAAGGATGACTGGCTAAATACACAGATTAGGAAATGGACAAAGTCTGACAATTATTTTTAAGACATTTTTAAGACATTTTATATATATATATATATATATATATATATATATATTGTGTATTTAGGCAGTAGTCCTTCATTTATACATGTTTTATTAAAGACGACAGAAAAGGTACTACGATTAATCTTTTTATTTAATTTTTGTTATGTTTGAACAACCGGATTTGTTTTTGGGAAACAATGTGTGTATAAACTGTCCGCATGTTCTATAATTCCGAGCGCTTTCGGCCATACTTTGACACAAATCTTACCAGAATCCTTCCGAAATATACTAGTACGAAATACAAAGCTAATAATCTCATCTACATGTAAAAAAGATTAAAAAAATATTGGAAGCATTAATAATACAAAAAAAAAAAGAAAACTTAACAATATTAACTACAAATACACTCACAATGCCCTGTGTTGAGAAAATAAAACATCCTTATAACTCTAGATACATAAATACAACCCATTAAAAATTAAAAAGCAAAAATAAAATCATCCTTGATAATGGCTAAAAGTATAGCCGAAAGCGCTCGGAATTACAGAACATTTGGACAGTTTCTACACACTCTGTGTCCAGGAAAGAGAACACTTGTTTGAACACAAGAAAAATTAAATAAAATGCTTAATCGTAGTGCTTTGTCTGTCGTCCTTAATGAAATGTAAATACACACATATATATATATATATATATATAGGCTAAGAAGAATTTGGAAAGCCGTATAGGTAATCCCAAAAAGGATGAAATCCTGAGAGCTCAATCTAAATCCAGAGCTAAATATTTAATGGAAGAAAGACCACTTTAATGCTCCAAGTAACAATTTATTTCGCCAAACCCTTTATTGTATATATATATATATATATATATATATATATATATATATATATATATATATATATATATATTTATTTATTTATATATATATATATATATATATATATATATATATATATATATATATATATATATATATATATATATAAAAGAGAATATATATATATATAAAAGAGAATTCGTCCTCGTTTACTTTACATTTAATTATTCCTGTTTCCCTAACAACTATAATCTCCAACAATTCAAATGTAACGTCAATCGACATCTCCAGTTACCTTGATCTATCCATTATCCTTCTCCACATCCTTTCCTCTTTCACTCCTATCTGCTCTCGCTCCAAATCTTCTGTAACCCCTTGCCTTGATCTATCCACTATCCTTCTCCACATCCTTTCCTCTAACACTCCTATCTGCTCTCGCTCCAAATCTTCTGAAGCCCTTTGCCTTGATCTATCCACTATCCTTCTCCACATCCTTTCCTCTAACACTCCAATCTGCTCTCGTTCCAAATCTTCTGTAACCCCTTGCCTTGATCTATCCACTATCCTTCTCCACATCCTTTCCTCTAACACTCCAATCTGCTCTCGTTCCAAATCTTCTGTAACCCCTTGCCTTGATCTATCCACTATCCTTCTCCACATCCTTTCCTCTAACAATCCAATCTGCTCTCGCTCCAAATCTTCTGTAACCCCTTGCCTTGATCTATCCACTATCCTTCTCCACATCCTTTCCTCTAACACTCCAATCTGTTCTCGCTACAAATCGTCTGTAGCCACTGGCCTTGATCTATCCACTATCCTTCTCCACATCCTTTCCACTATCACTCCTATCTGCCCTCGCTCCAAATCTTCTGTAGCCCCTTTCCTTGATCTATCCACTATCCTTCTCCACATCCTTTCCTCTATCACTCCTATCTGTCCTCACTCCAAATCTTCTGTAGCCCCTTTGCCTTGATCTATCCACTATCCTTCTCCACATCCTTTACTCTATCACTCCTATCTGCCCTCACTCCAAATGTTCTGTAGCCCCTTTGCCTCGATCTATCCACTATCCTTCTCCACATCCTTTCCTCTATCACTCCTATCTGCTCTCTTTCCAAATCTTCTGTAGCCCCTTTCCTTGATCTATCCAAAATCCTTCTCCACATCCTTTCCTCTAACACTCCTATCTGCTCTCGCTCCAAATCTTCTGTAGCCCTTTGCCTTGATCTATCCACTATCCTTCTCCACATCCTTTCCTCTATCACTCCTATCTGCTCTCGCTCCAAATCTTCTGTAGCCCCTTTCCTTGATCTATCCACTATCCTTCTCCACATCCTTTCCTCTAACACTCCAATCTGCTCTCGTTCCAAATCTTCTGTAGCCCCTTTCCTTGATCTATCCACTATCCTTCTCCACATCCTTTCCTCTATCACTCCTATCTGCCCTCACTCAAAATCTTCTGTAGCCCCTTTGCCTTGATCTATCCACTATCCTTCTCCACATCCTTTCCTCTATCACTCCTATCTGCCCTCACTCCAAATCTTCTGTAGACCCTTTGCCTTGATCTATCCACTATCCTTCTCCACATCCTTTCCTCTATCACTCCTATCTGCTCTCCTTCCAAATCTTCTGTAGCCCCTTTCCTTAATCTATCCAAAATCCTTCTCCACATCCTTTCCTCTAACACTCCTATCTGCTCTCGCTCCAAATCTTCTGTAGCCCTTTGCCTTGATCTATCCACTATCCTTCTCCACATCCTTTCCTCTATCACTCCTATCTGCTCTCGCTCCAAATCTTCTGTAGCCCCTTTCCTTGATCTATCCACTATCCTTCTCCACATCCTTTCCTCTAACACTCCAATCTGCTCTCGTTCCAAATCTTCTGTAGCCCCTTTCCTTGATCTATCCACTATCCTTCTCCACATCCTTTCCTCTATCACTCCTATCTGCCCTCACTCAAAATCTTCTGTAGCCCCTTTGCCTTGATCTATCCACTATCCTTCTCCACATCCTTTCCTCTATCACTCCTATCTGCCCTCACTCCAAATCTTCTGTAGACCCTCTGCCTTGATCTATCCACTATCCTTCTCCACATCCTTTCCTCTATCACTCCTATCTGCTCTCCTTCCAAATCTTCTGTAGCCCCTTTCCTTGATCTATCCACTATCCTTCTCCACATCCTTTCCTCTAACACTCCTATCTGCTCTCGCTCCAAATCTTCTGTAGCCCTTTGCCTTGATCTATCCACTATCCTTCTCCACATCCTTTCCTCTATCACTCCTATCTGCTCTCGCTCCAAATCTTCTGTAGCCCCTTTCCTTGATCTATCCACTATCCTTCTCCACATCCTTTCCTCTAACACTCCAATCTGCTCTCGTTCCAAATCTTCTGTAGCCCCTTTCCTTGATCTATCCACTATCCTTCTCCACATCCTTTCCTCTATCACTCCTATCTGCCCTCACTCCAAATCTTCTGTAGCCCCTTTCCTTGATCTATCCACTATCCTTCTCCACATCCTTTCCTCTATCACTCCTATCTGCTCTCCTTCCAAATCTTCTGTAGCCCCTTTCCTTGATCTATCCACTATCCTTCTCCACATCCTTTCCTCTATCACTCCTATCTGCTCTCTTTCCAAATCTTCTGTAACCCCTTGCTTTGATCTATCCACTATCCTTCTCCACATCCTTTCCTCTAACACTCCAATCTGCTCTCGTTCCAAATCTTCTCTAACCCATTGTCTTGATCTATCCCACTCCACATCCTTTCCTCTATCACTCCTATCTGCTCTCGCTCCAAATCTTCTGTAACACCCTGCGTGCTAGTGACTTCCAGCCTTGCTTGCGGTGAAAAGCTTAAAAAAAATTACTACTTTACTAATCACTTAATTTATGATGATGGCTTTGATGACTAATTTCACCACAGGTTTAAGACTAGAAGCTTCTTGTTTCACGAAAACCAGCTCCACTCGACTATTTCGCAATTGTTGGTCAGAGGTGAAGAAAAGCAGAGCAGAAGAGAAGTGTGCGGGCGCACAAAAGCGCGCGCGCACAGACACAAATACACCCACGCAAACGAGCGTGCTCACACACACAGGGACACCCGGACACACACACACGCACACACACACACACACACACACACACACACACACACACACACACACACACAGAGACAAATGCAGACACAAACAAGTCGCTTCAAGTTCTACAAGTAAGTATGCTGCAGAATGAGTTTGGTAGATTTCCGAGTGTTTGTACATAAACATATATATATATATATATATATATATATATATATATATATATATATATATATATATATATATATTAAAGACATTTATATATATTATGTTTAACGTTCTTTTTATAGATACAAGTATATATATATAAGATATATATGACGTCATTTGTTTACATTTGATACGCTAGAGCAGATATGAATAGAAGAGATTCATGGAAGATTTAAATTTAAAGATAGTAAAATCGACCTTGCTAACCAGACGCTTTGTGGCCGAAAGGTTAAGGCACATCATGCGAAATGATGGTTCCGTATAGGATACAGGCTCGATTCCTGTCGGAGAGCGAAAATTTTCTATGAAGATTTCTCGGACATTCAGGCCGGTAAATGTTATTTAATACTGTTTATTATAAAACAGAGCATTTGCTTAAATACTTGTATCTATAAAAAGAACGTTAAATATAATATATATAAATGTCTTTAATATAAATTGTCGGACTATGTCCAATTTTAAAAATATATATATATAAGACAATTTTTTATGTTTATATTTTTATTTATCGATACAAATATTTAAGTAAATGCTCTGTTTATAATAAACAGTATTAACAACATTTACCGGCCTGAATGTCCGAGATATTTTCATAGAAAGTATGCGTCCTCCGACAGGAATCGAACCTGTATCCTATACGGAAACGTCATATAGTCTGACATGCCTTAACCGGTTGGGCCACAGAGGAGCGTTCGTTTAGTAAGGTCAATTTTACTGTTTTAAAACACAATTCTCTATGATTTTCTCTCATACATTCATATCTTCTCGATGCGTATCCAAATGTAATCAAATGACGTCACAGATTAGGAAATGGACAAAGTCTGACAATTATTTTTTAAGACATTTTATATATATATATATATATATATATATATATATATATATATATATATATATATATGTGTATACACACTCACACGCACATACACACACACACACACACACACACACGTCCTTGTCGTTGGCTTTATCTCGTATCCAAGAATTTAATTTCTTCTCTGCTGATCGTTTAATTTATGATGGTGGCGTTGATAACTAAATTAAAATTCCAATGTTCAGTTTCAGGACTAGACACTTCAAGTTTCACCAACCTGATTCGGTCATCCATTCCTTATCGCCGTTCTGTTTTGCAAGATTTGGTTGAAGTTTAAATAAAATCAGAATAGTTGAAAAGGCCGATGGCGTGAATTTGTTTAACCATTTGAGCCCTAACCACCGCTTTACCGGTAGCTGAGAAAAAGGACGTAATGACCAGCCGCCGGTTAAACAATGATAGAGAAAAATGACTTAATGTTCAGCTACCGACTTAACGGTAGGTAAAAATTTGTAACTATTTTTATATCTACCGTAAAATATTACATACCATATTATTTGAGAATTTTCACTCAGAAGCTCAGGCAGAAAATTTAAAATTGTTCACGAACGCAGGGCTCAAAGGGTTAAGGTGGATCTCATCTTGCCAGGAAGGGACCCACACACTTTATTCCATGATACGGAAGGAGACGTGCAGAATCCAGTTCTGAATCTGCAACGGACTGCTGCTGACTCTGTTGTAATTTGGAGTGGCGCCTTCTGTAGTATGTCTATCATGCGTAGCCCTCTCCATCCGCTTGTTCATCCGTTGAGATCTGTTGTAATCATCACCCGCTTGTTATACACTTGGGGTCTTTGGAGTTGGTCGCGCTTAGTCTGTCTCCTAAACTCCTGGTAGGAACAAAGTTGGCGACAATGTCGAAGTCAAATAAGATATACAAACATATTAAAATAAAATAATTAGAATAATCAAGATTAATAAAAAATAAATTCACCCTAATGTATCGAAAAATATAAGAAAACAAACAAAAAATCAGCTAAACGGTTTTAATTTTTTCTTCATCGTTCATTCGAGGACAAAAATATAAATATATGTAGAAAGGCTTGAAAAAAGGAGGAAGGAAATTACAATCAGCGAACTAGGCACAATTTGTATGACGTTTGCTTGACAACCTAACTGTCAGGGTTTCAATTCTCGGTAGTGGATGCCCATTGCTGATGAGCGCCAAATATAGGACGAAACGGCCTTCCAGTGCTTTCTGCATTCTGTTGAGGTTTCAGACTCGATGAATTATATAATTATCAAATCCTCCTAATAATTTCGATCATCTATATATATATATATATATATATATATATATATATATAGCATAATGAGAAGCCACGTATACTTTCTGAATATGTATATAATATAGAAAAAACAACTGAAAAGTTGCAAATTAAAAAGAAATAAATGTTTTTTTTGTGAAAGTATTTATTTATATTTTTTATATATATATTCAATATTTTTAATTTGCAATTTTTCAGTTGTTTTTAACTATATATATATATATATATATATATACGTATAACAGTATATAGACATATACATATAATATTTCATGTTAATTGTGTTTAATGAAATACATTTATATATATTATAAGTATTATTACTATTATTATTATTGTTATTATTCATTCAACACCAGTACTTCATAAGTCACCAGAAGTGTTTAAACAAGATGGCTACTTTTGTAATGATTTTATAAGATATTTATGTTATAATTTTCGAATAAATAATTATATTTGCTCTACTCTCTATTGAACACACTTTTAAGAATAGTATTTGTTGGTTATTGGAATTTATTCCTTATACACCAATCCTACACTTGAGTATATATATATATATATATATATATATATATATATATATATATATATATATATATATATATATATATATATATATATATAAGTATAAAAGTGAACATAGAAGTCAACACTTAGAGGCGACAGTCTGTTTCATTCTAGATGCAATCATCATAGCCCGATGATTGCATCTAGCATGAAAAAGACTGGCGCCTCTAAGTGCTGACTTGTATGTTCACTTTTATATTTACAGACGCTCTATCTCTGATATTGAGCACTTTATCCCATAAATATAGCACATTTTAAGACTATATTTCTTCATATATATATATATATATATATATATATTAAGTAATATATATATATATATTAAGTTATATTATTCGGTTAGTATTATTTAGTTATATTTGCCTATTTCTTTTTGAATAAAAATATAAAAATCATAGAAATATAAAAATATATAAAAAATATAAAAATATATATAAAAAAGCATTATATATATATATATATATGTGTGTGTGTGTGTGTGTGTGTGTGTGTGTGTTTGTCCATGCTTTTTTTTTATAAAACGTGTGCGCGTCTGCATATGTGTATATCTGTGTGTAAGGAAAATGTAAGCTTCTCCGACAGCACATGCGGTAGATCTGAAAAGCGTCAATAACACCCCTACACGCTCCTTGTTGAAACGAATATCGCTACACATAAAAAGCTAACGTCCCGGCACCGAAATAGAATTACAACTACGTATGTATATATGCCCGAACGCACGAATATGCATCTGCGCCTCGTCTCGAATTGCTTATATGGATGTGTTGGTGTGAACTAAAATGCGTACACCTGCATATATGTGTCTATGGGTATGATAGTACCACCCCAAACAAACACGGAAGTAGATTCCCCCTCCCGCCACCAAACGTAGTCAAACAAGCATAAATAGATCCAATTTAAAAAAATAAACCAGTTTGATCACAAAAGCGTCAATCCCAGTGTCACAAACTCATATCCATACAACATATTATGTTAGCTCTATCACTGATATTAAGAGCTTTCCACTAAGTAGCGTGGATATAAAATTATATATATATATATATATATATATATATATGCACACACACACACACACACAAATATATATATATATATATATATATATATATATATATATATCAGTGCATAAAGACTAAAGTTAAACTTAATCGACGACTTTTGTCGTCTAATGAACTTTATCAAGCCAAATTTTATAATTATATTATTTTATAAACACAATTATAAATGTTGTTAATTTTTCAAAAGTTTTAAATCTACTAAAGGCTCATAAATATTTAGAATGATAACTGAAATGTCTAGGCAAATTATTCAGGATGTTAACTGGCATAATTTAATTTAGAATTAACAAAATGTGTAAATTATATAGTTCTTGATTGTTTTTATGCAAATAATATTTAAATTAAATATTATTTAAATTAGCGGCTCGGTAAATGAATGCCGAATATTTCCTTATAAGGGAACGGCTATATTACGGTTTCCATTAGAGATCGTATCAACCGTCTTCAAGAGCAAAGGCATTTCGCATATATTTCGACCGTCGAAATAAACAGCAACACAGTCAATCATCAAAAGACAAATAAATGTTTCCTGAGTCGGTTAATATTAATAAATTAATCCTTTGACATTAAATATTTAACAATTTTCAATCAATGCGTAGCGTTCCCGCCGACAATGAAAACCCGCTTCATGATCCATTTGAAATGTATTTAACCAGCGTTTCTAGACCAAACAAGGTATACGTATATAGAGACGGATACCTGCAACATCAGTTCGCGTTTTCAAAGTGATTCCCTTTCTCATTCACCCGTTTTCCTCACCAAACTACGTGATACTTACACTTTCCTCCTCAATTTCTCTCTCACCTTTTTCTCGCACATACACGCGAAGAAATTACATTTCTTTTTGTCTTAACAAACAACTTCAAACAAGGAACTTCAACAAAAAAACTTTTACTCCTAAAAACTAAGAAAACTTTAGTTGTAAAAATAAAAATATAAATATATTTATTTTTTTTACAATTATAAGCTACTTCTGCCTTTTTCTATGTTGTCGGTTGATTCAAATCCGCAACATATGTCACACTCTCCATTTTGAAAAACTTTAGACTACAACTGACATTACGAGAATTAAATACTTCCGTATACACTGCACAAATGTTTTTAATGCATCTGCAGGAGTATTAGCGATTTAGAATTTATTGATTGATATTTTTACGGTACATCAAATTTATTTTACGATCTGACACCGATTGTTAAATACGAAATTAAATTTCAACTGTTACATTGATTGATTTGCTTTTTAAAGCTTATCAACCTTCTGCAGTTTATTCAAAGCCAGAAAATATTTTTAGATTGTAAGTAATTTTTTGAGATAATAATTATTTGCTGATGCACCTCCTGTTATTTAATCAATATCTGGTGGAGTTGTCGGGTTACATCCCCATAATTCTCGAAACTGCTACTAGGGGACGCTTTCCAAACGATAAATACTCGGTGATATATTTTCTCGTCCACTTTTTTTCTCACTTTTCCACCCTCATTAGGTGGTCAGTGATATCAGTTCTCTGGTGGATGCGGGGCGACTTTTGTTTCGCGTGTGTTTTTCGTATTTATTGTTGTGTCCGAATGAGTTCGTGTCTTTGTGAGTGCTTGGGATGAATGAATGTTTTCTATATTTTTATAGCCCCGCATCGATTTCGTCCAGTTAACTGATATTTCTGCTATATTTAAGGTTTGCTGTTGGGGGGATTACTAACATGATTTTGTTTAGTTGCATGTAAATAATTTACAACCATATTGTATATAATCATCTGGGATTTTTTAACTTGTTTTTATTTCAAACAGACAACGATTTGTACATATGGGGACTATTTAGGATTTTCATTGAGGCAATGAAGTATTTTGGTGGATGTCGTAAGAAAGGTAAGTATGAATGTTTTGTTTTGGTGGTAGGAATATTGTATTGTTTGATTGGGTCAGTGGTTGTGGCTAGCTAAGTTTAGAAATTAAGACAGATGACCGTCCTTTCTCCACCCCGTTTTTTAGGCCTTGTGCCACATTTTCTGTATTTTACAGAAATAAATATTCTTTTTCTCACTTTTCCGCTTACACGTCAGCATGTAGGTCTCTCGCGAAAGAACGCGTTTTCCTTTTAGGAAATTTATAAATAATACACACACACGCCCACGTACGTACGCACCGTTCATTTCCTTTTTACTAGGAGTTTCTCCTCCACAAACTACACATACACAAACAATTCACTAGCTTAAATATTTGCTTCATTCATTTTCATTGTTCAGTAAGAATATTCTATTCTTTATGTAACACTTTATTGTTAATACGTTATCACTTGTTTCTACATATATGTTGGTCCTTGTTGTTTCGTTAAATTTTTTTACCTGGACTCATATCTCGAGTCGGCCAAGTTGGTTGTGGGTATTTCAGGGGACACGTGTCCATCTCTCATCGCGTACACCGGCCCGCAACAAATGGTTGATTCACGCCTTTTCAAATGGCATTTCTGCATATTTTTCTCTTTCTTGATTGTCATGTTATTTAAGTCCATTGTGATACTCCAGCAATGTCATGTACAATGGAATAGGTGTATTCAATCTTTCGTTAGAGCTTCTTTCTAACTGTGAAAAGAAAATGTTCTTAATATTCTGGGCTTCCTTCTGTAGTGAAGGGATAAAAATGATTTATGAATATTAGACAAAATTTTAGGGTTTCATTTTTTTCCTGTCACCTTAATTATCAGGAGTACTAAAGTGTATTATCGTAAAGTTTATCAGTTAATTTTAATTTTAGCTATGAATTGGAAAACTTCAAAACGAAGCCAAATGGAGGTGAAATTCAGCTCTCCGATTTACAATTCGGGCCGCCATCGGTTAAACCGCCACCAGATCCTAGCTTACACCACCTGATATTCTGAAGCGTTCACCTATCTAGAGTATACTTGCAAACTCGACGTTGCTTAAGTTCTTGGATCGTACGAGAACCGGTGTTTCAACGTGATATTGTAGCATGCCTTGGATTTCATAATTAATTGCGAATATTTTGCTTTTGGTGGGGGTTAAATACGGAAAGGTAATATAACCTACAGAGGGTCGGGTAGAAAAGCTGATAAACTCGTTCTAAATCACACAGCTTTTGTTCTGCTTTCGCTGTTTGAGTCATAATTTTTAGCGCTGAAACAAATAACAAAGTTCAACAAAAAACTGAAATGGTATCGAGACATTAGACATCATTTTTAGCTAATATGAGGACGCTGAATTTGAAAATGGCCTTATTTTTTGTTGGTTAGCTACCGATTTTGCTGTACAGAAATGCATCATTTTTAAGAAAAAAACAACATTTCTTTCATTTGTTTTCTGTATATATAGGGTGACCAAAAAAAACGGGAACTTTTTAACAATCCAATCAAACCAAGAGTGATGGAAGAAAAATATTTAATTCATAGTAATTGAAACCAGAAAACATGCCATTTAAGAAACAATGATGGAATTTTCATTTTTTTTTAAATGACGTCCTGTAGATGGCGTCCTCCTGTACGAATGCATTCTTGAAATCTGCTGTTGAGATTCCTCATTGACTGCTGCAACATCTCAGCTGGGATACTGTGAATTTCATTCTCGTTACTAAAATGGCGAAATGTTTACTTGCTCAAGGTCGCTGTCTCGCAGTGTTGCCACTTGCTCATGTCTGGCAATACGCACTTCAAAAATTCCCGTTTTTTGGGGGGTCACCCTCTATGATATTGACCAATGACAATATTTCTCAACATAATATCGTAGAAACTCCTCAGTTTGTATTTAAGCCAACGAATATCGGTCTGTTAATTGAGAAATACTATTTTTGCAATAAATATTAGGTTCTAAGTCTTTAAAAAGAACACGATTGAATATACCAACACTTATTTTCATTAAATTAATTAATAAATTAACAACTGAAATAAAACTTTGGATATCATAACAATTATAGTATATATTTTCTCTATCTTGATTGTCTCTAATGTCCAATGTTATTTAAACCCCTTTTGATATTCCAGCAGTATCTTGTACAATGGAATAGATGCATTCAATTGCGTTGTCTTTAGTTGGAGTTTCGTTCCAACTGTGAAAGCAAAATGCTCTCAATGTCATTGGTTTCTTTTCGTAGTGAAGGGAAAAAAGTGATGGGATATGTTCATGAATATCAAACAAGATTTTAGGGTTTCATTTTTTTCATGTCATCTTAATTATCAGATGTACTAAAGTGTATTACGGATAAAGTTTATCAGTTAATTTTAATTTTGGTGATGAATTAGAAAACTTCGGTATATCTATTTTAAAGGATTTTACTCAAAAACACTTTTTTTCTTATAAAAATGGTTTATTTCAAGTGACTGACATAAGCTGCTCGGCCTACATAAAAACTGATGTGTTTCTACGACGTTAATTAACTAAATTTTGCGATTATCCAAGATCGTAAATTGATCTTTTTTTCCAAAACGGAGCCATTTCAGTACAGCGAAAACGGTAGCGAACCATGAAAAACTAAGGTCATTTTCGAAATCAGCACCATCAAATTAGCTATAAAATGTGTTTTGTTTCTTGGCACCCAAAATCATGTTGACCAGTGTAATAATAGAAAAGACTATAAAACCATTCCAGAGGCGGTTTCCTATCATCTAAATTTTATTCTACCTTGCTTGGTTGAATGATTGAGAATTCATGGAATTTAAGTAGTGGGTACTTTGGGAATGTTCTAATGCAGAAAATGATAAGGTAATTCATAGGATTCCTTTACAGTTCTGTTTTTGATGGTTAACCCAAATTTCAATGATGAGGAATTAGTCAGCACATTCCAAACGGCATGATAAAAGAGATTGTGAGCTTACTGTAGACACAGTTCCATGTCATTCAGGATGTGCAAATGGAGAAATAGATAAAGAATCGAAATGATGAATCACAAAGTCGAGTTCGAAATCCAGTCGAGATCTTTACATTTACTTCAGCGCAAATACCATTGGGATATGTATGAATCTATTTATTCTTACCCCATCTATGGATTAAATTGTACAGTGTCCATAAATATCATTGCTATCTCGAAAATAATTGTTACTGCAATATTACCTCATAAAAAAGTATTGTTCCCGTCCAAAATATTTTTTTCAGTTTCCAATAACTTGGAAAGCGTTTATAAAGCATAAATTTAAAACACTTAAACGGTATTATTCAACCATGGTTGGTTGACCCATAATTCATAGCGGTGAAAAACGTAATTTCCTTCCGAACACACAAAAAGAAGATATGATGAACTAATTCTAAATGCGGTTTACTAAAATTCAATTATGCTACTCTGTTGGTTGACTGACCCATAATTCATAGCGCTGAAATACGTAATTACTTACCGAACACGCTAATATATGAAACGGCTAAGTAATTCTAGAAGCAGATTCTAACCATTCATTTCTGATTCTTCCTTGGTCAACCGGCCCATATATCATAGCGGTGAAATACGTAATTACTTTCCAAACTGCATTTTACAAGAGATGTTAAATTAATTCTAGACGCAGTTTCTAACAATTCAAATATGTTTCTGCGTTGGTTGGTTGACCCATAATTCATAGCGGTGAAATACGTAATACTTTTTCGAACACCCTAAAAGACATTTTCTAAAATTCAATCTTTCTACTCTGTTGGTTGATTGACCCATAATTCATAGCGGTGAAATACGTAATTACTTTCCGAACACATGCTAATAGATGGTATGGTAAAGTAATTTTAGACGCTGTCTGTAACCATTCATTTTGATTAACCCTTGGTTTATTGACATATAATTCATAGCGGTGAAATACGTAATTACTTTCCGATCTGCATATTACAAGAGATGTTAAATTAATTCTAGACGCAGTTTCTAACAATTCAATTATGATTCCGCATTGGTTGGTTGACCCATAATTCAGAGCGGTGAAATACGTAATATCTTTTCGAGCACCCTGAAAGAAGTTTTCTAAAATTCAATCTTCCTACTCTGTTGGTTGATTGACCCATAATTCATAGCGGTGAAATACGTAATTACTTTCCGAACACGCTAATAGATGATATGGTAAAGTAATTCTAGACGCTGTCTGTAACCATTCATTTTGATTAACCATTGGTTTATTGACTCATAAGTCATCGCGGTGAAATACATAATTATTTTCTGAACTGCATATTACAAGAGATCTTAAATTAATTCTCGACGCAATTTCTCACAATTCAATTATGATTCTGCGTTGGTTGGTTGACCCATAATTCAGAGCGGTGAAATACGTAATTACTTTCCGTACGGAGTGATATTTTATAGGGAGATATCGTTAAAGTGATCTTGTAAGTAAATAATATCTTTACCGTGTTTATTTAATAAATCCTTCTCATAACACATGCGTTACATAAACATGGAGATTTTATGATAATTGTCGTAGAGAGAGACAGTGACTGAGAAAGACTGAGTGAGCTCTAAATAAGAATTAAGCAAATAGAAGCCATGGCATGTTCGATATATTTTCTTTGATTAATCAGGGTGGGAAAAAAAACGACTTCCGCCATATTGCGTTGCGGAATTGGATATTAAGAAAAAAGTTGAGTGAGGACGGCTCTGCTGAAGGAAATTAGTCTTTTCTTCTCGAAGAATTTACTGATTTCAAGTCAATGTCATTCTTGAAGATCGATTGACATGAAGTAAGCGCGGCTTGATTCATTCGTTCAGCGAATGGGTTTATGCTACGTCACGAAAAAGTCTTGGGAGAATTCACCCTTGGATACCATTTGCTTTTTACACTCTTCTCGGTGATTCGTGATTTTAGTTTTTCATTTTTTTGTTTTGTTTTTGTTTTTTAGCTCCCCTTCTTTATTTTCTCTTTTCGTTTAAAATTCTTTTTTGGGGGGTTGGTTTTATTTGCATTGACCTTATTTGCATTGACCTTTTATTTGCATTGATTTAGCCTTATCTCTTCTAGCTTATCTTAGATATATTTATTTTATTTTCAAATCTGCTTTATTTCTCCCGGGAAATACGAGGGGTTTAATCGTTTACGGCTAACAGCAAGAATTCAGCGAAAACCAGTTCGAATTCCACAAGCGTTCTTTACATACATTCATTTTCTAAATAATTACTCTTGGAAATGGTATTGATATATTTCACCCCTCGGCCTGCTAGAGGTTAAATGAAGAATCAAACTCTGCCCTATTTGCCGTGGTTTAGACAAATGTGCCCGAGCAGACTTCTCTTCAGGTACATTTGCGTTTATTTGAAGTCCTTCGATATCACCTAGGGTTTATACTGCAACTATGCTGATTTGACATCAGTTAGAGTTTGTAGGAAAAGGCGTGATCGCCATTTTGAACAAGGTGGTCAGTCAACGTTGATAATGTGCTAACATTCCAGTTAACCAATATTTAAGTCAAACCAATACGGCTGAACAGTGCCTTTCGAAGGAATTGCCTCTTCAGGCAAATAGAATCAAGAATCCAGAATTCCTGATAAATATGCACATGTTGTCTCAAATGCCTCCTATCATAACTGTTCGGGTTTCAATTCTCGGTAGTGGATGCACACTGCTGATGAGTCCCAAATATAGGACGAAACGGCCGTCCAGTGCTTTCTGCATTCTGTCGAGGTTTCTTCTAGACTCGATGAATTACATAATTATGTTTATTTCAAATCCTCCTAATTCTCTCTCTCTCTCTCTCTCTCTCTCTCTCTATATATATATATATATATATATATATATATATATATATATATATCTATATATATATATATATATATATATGTCTATATATATATATATGTATATATATATATGTATATATATATATATGTATATGTATATATATATGTATATATATATATATATATGTATATATATATATATATATATGTATATATATATATGTGTATATATATATATATGTATATATATATATGTATATATATATATGTATATATATGTATATGTATATATATGTATATATATATATATATATGTATATATATATATATATATATGTATATATATATATATGGATATATATATATATATTATATATATATGTATATATATATATATATATGTATATATATATATGTATATATATATATATGTATATATATATATATGTATATATATATATATGTATATATATATATGTGTATATATGTATATACATGTATATATGTATATATATATATACATATGTATATATGTGTATATATATGTATATATATATGTATATATATATGTATATATATATGTATATATATATATGTATATATATATATATATGTATATATATATATGTATATATATATATGTATATATATATATATATATATATATATATATGTATGTATGTATGTATGTATGTATCTGTGAGTGTCTGTGAG
>OZ038514.1:56080008-56132508 GCA_964036315.1 Acanthosepion esculentum | reverse complement strand
CCATAAATGCCTATAATCCCACATTTCTTAACGAGGAACAATTTAATGGACATCGTCTGGTCGTGCCAGACGAAACGCCTATTTCTCTGAAGAGATTAACCTGTAACCACGCTCGCGTACTAGAATCGTCCTTTCAAAATTATAAATTTCAATGTACTCATCCGACAATCACTGAAAGAGGTTATGTACATTAAGTAAGAATCCTTGGGTAATTGGCTACATATTAAGAACAAGAAACATTTAGACGAGTCTCTCTCCCTCACTTTCACTCTCTCTCTCTCTCTCACACACACACACACAGACACACACACATACACTCACACACAGAAACATACTTTGTTGTCAAGTAGGGATCTTTATATTGAAAATTCCTTTAAATAGCTTAAATTGCCAAGATCTTCCATTTCCAGGTAACTTCATATCTAACAAGGTTGACATGTACTTTGTAACTTAACACGGATTCAATGAAGGATTTATTCTCGCATTTATTTAACTTTGTTCAGTAAAAGTAAAAACTCAATTTTTTATGGCCAATAAGTTCAATAAGTACCGTATTTGACGGCATATAAGACGCACGGGTGTATAAAATGCACCCCAATTTCAACAGCGGAAATCAAGAATTAGTAATTAGTAAAATTCGTAATAAATGCTACAGCTGAGGTTATATCTATGAAGTATTATTTTGGTTAAACTAGCCATGATTACAATTAAACGAAAAATAATAATGAAAAAAAGAACACGAGACTAAAAAATCTTTATTATACCCAAAGGTACAAAAACAAAATAAAAATCAAGCAATTATTTGAACTGAGTAGAACAGTAAAGTTACCATTAAAATTCAGTCAAAGATTTTCCTTTATACGATCTGTACAACCTGCGTCTTGTAAACATCTTTTCGGAATAGTGATTTTCCAAGCGTAGCTTAGAAGGCCGAAAGTATGGGGCACCTAGTTTGGATCGAATTCACTTTTCAGTCATAGCTGATCTAGCGAGACAAGCTTGCTAACCATTACACCATACCGGGGTGCCCCTATCTTTTTGGAATAATAAGGATATAAAATTTCTCATAGTATTTATACCAATGTAACCGGAAGTTATCACAAGAAAGATATTAATGAAACAAATATATTTTACAAATATATAATTTGAATTTATTGCATATAATTTTAGTGAAACAAAGTAGTAATATTAAACGTGATGAAATTGATATAATGAATATTATCAACGATAACACTTTTAATCTGCATAATAGCCTTTTAAATAATGACAATAGGTATATAAAAGGTACTCTAAAGTCTAAGCTTATAGGAGTTGACAGGTAGCTAATTTCGTCCTCTGAGGTACTTTACGAATCTCGTCGTGTAAGAATAGCATTTCCTCTTGCATGTTTTTTATCCATTTTCTTCCTTTGCAGATATGATTTATCTGAAAATAATTCACTTACATAAATATTGTTTTTCTAAGCGCAGCTTGGATAAGGCTCACGGCTGAAAGTATGGGCACGAGCCCAAATGTGTAGGGCAACCAGGAAGGATCGAACTCACTACTCAGTCGCAATTGATCTAGCGAGATAAGCTTGCTAACCATTACACCACGTCGAAGGGCTTGATTTTCTAAGCGTATCTTAGAAATGGCACATGTCCCAAAGTACGGAGCAGCCAGGGAAGATCGAAATCAGTACTAGGTCGTAACTGATTTAGTAAGACAAGCTTCCTAACTATTACCCCAATCAAGGTGCCCTTGATTATCTAAGCATAGCCTAGAATTGGCACAAATGACAATCAAACTCACTAGTCAGTCGTTATTGATCTAGTGAAACAAGCTTGATAAACATTACTCCATGTCGAAGTGCCCTTACGTATATATATATATATATATATATATATATATATATATATATATATATATATATATATATCAGACATTGTTAAAAATTTTGACCCTGAAGATAAACAATGATGTTCGAAAGTACTCGGTTATCGTACGGAAAATATTTATTTCGATATAATTTTCAAAGAAAAAGTCTCATTAAAAAATATGACAAAATTCAAAAGAGAATATGCAGAACTATGTTGTCTTTGACATTCAACACAACATGTTTAAAAGAAAGGTTTTTGTCCGGTCAAACTGTCTGTTTGACCAAACTGTCACATCCAACCTAAATTTGACCTCATCACTAAGACAACGGAAATTGAAATACTACACCAGTCACTATCCCAACTTGCTACACGTGGAGACATAGTAGTTCACCCAGACCTGAGAGACCTACTCAAAGCTGAAGTCTTGAAGAACCGATCCCCTGGCAATAACCATAGTAGCATCTTAACGCCAAAACTGAGAAAGGCGGCGAAAGAGTTAAAAAGCAACCCCGACATCCTCATCAGACGAACTGATAAAGCTAACACATACGTTATTCTGGATAAAGCCGATTACCACCAAAAATTAAAGAATATTGTCGACAACAAATTCACAAAACTGAAAAGAAATCCCACTGAGACTTTAAAAAGGTCCGTCAACAAATTAATAACAGCTCACAATGCCGAAGTAGGTTCCCTGAAAATTCAAAAAATTGTTGGAGATTACCAACCGGGATATTTATATGGAAACATAAAAACCCATAAACCAGGATACCCGCTACGACCAATCATTTCCCAGATCCCAACACCTATCTACGAGCTATCGAAATTCCTGAACGACATCATCACTCCATACCTGCCTACCAAGTACAGCATCACGAATTCCTGCAAATTTTAAAGTCTACAAAAAACCCAAACCAAGGTACAATAGCGTCACTTGACGTTGAAAACTAATTTACAAACGTCCCCGTCGAACAAACAATTGACATTATCCACAATTCCGTACACTCTAATAAGTCTATCCCTCCGCCACCCATCAAACCACCCATACTAAAAAAACTACTACATGCATGCAAAACCAAAGTCCCATTCTATGACCGCAATGGCAATATCTACACCCAAACTAATGGCGTCAGTATGGGAAATCCACTCGGCCCATGCTTTGCCAACTATTACATGTCTCACGAAGAAAATACGGCATTCATACAAGTCCGTAAACCGAAGATATACGTACTCTACGTAGACGATACTTTCATTTTAGCGAACAACATTAAACAAATAGACACACTTAAGACCACATTTGAGAAAAACTCCGTCCTTAACTTCACTTTTGAACTTAGCCAGAAAAACAAACTTCCATTCCTAGATGTCCTCGTTGAATACAGCAACAACACCTTCATTACATCCTTATACAAAAAAACCACCAGCAAGAACTCTTGTCACCTAAACTTTAAAAGCGAATGTCCACTTAGGTATAAAATAGCTGGAATAAAAAACTTTCTAGAAAGAGCACACCAAAATTCATCCTCTATACTACTCTTCCTCAAAGAAATTAATAACGTAAAACAAACACTAATCAACAACGGCTTCCCTAACTATCTTATAGACCACCAAATAAGACTATTTCTCCCTAAAGTAATTAATAATGAAAGTGAACACACAGTCAAAAATCACATACACATTTATTACAAAAACCAAATGCATAAGAATTACAAACAAGATGAATGCTCACTAAGACATATTATAAAGAAATACACCACCCCAATCGACCCAAATAAGAAAATCAAATTAATTATCTATTATAAAAAATTTAAGACAGCTAACCTCATCCTCAAAAATAACAACACGCCTGATAAGTCAAAATTGCAAAGAACAAACATTATTTATGAGTTCAAATGCCCCTTAAGGAACTGCGTTCCTAACGAAACCGGACTCATAAATAATTACATCGGTTACACAACCACATGCTTATCCAGACGTCTTACGTTACACCTATCCGATCACAGCTCCATTAGAACCCATTTAAACACACACAAAAATTTACCAGACTCCATTAGAAATATACTAGTAGAAAACACAAATATATTAATTGCTTCCACCTGTAAAAAAAGGTTTAAAATAATGGAGGCTTTAATAATAAAAAATAAAAAGCCTACCCTCAACAATATTAACTACGAACAAAACCACAACGTGCTAACCGTATTTGGTAATTAAAACACCCCTACTACACACTAAGACATACACATAATGCACATACTCAATTAAGCTGAAAAATCCAATCATCCTTGATAATGGCTAAATATATAGCCGGAAAAATAAAACATTTGGACAGTTCTTACACACTTTTTGTCCAGCAAAGAAAGCTCTTATTCGTACACAAGAAAAATTAAATAAAAAAACTTAACCGTAGTACCTTGTCTGTTGTTTTTAATGAAACTATCTATCTATCTATCTATATATATATATATATGTGTGTGTGTGTGTGTGTGTGTGTGTGTGTGTGTGATTTTGTAAGTAAAATGCAATATCTAGACATGTATATAGTTTTGTCTGTGTTATATTATATAAACACACAGATACTACACTGATCTTATTTAAAGTACCATAGATGGACGTTTTTGTCCTCGTCCGAACCGACTGCTACGACACTCGATTCTCAGACGGTGGCCGTTGGATTGACACTTGACGAATGTTAAAATGATCAAAAATCGATATGGGCTCTTCACAAGACGTTCGTTCAACAACATTTCGTGACTTTTGCTAAAAAAAAATAAAAGAATATCCAATAAATCGATACATTTTCGAATACTTTTGACCAATCATAATTGGCGGAGATATTAAAAGCAAAAAAAAAAAATGTTTTCAGCAGGCAGTATATTGTATCAAATTGTGCTCAGTCATCTGAATTATTGAATGTGTTCCAAGCAGTTAACCTCTATTTATACTGACATACTTTTGACGATCTGTAATAAAGAGAGACATTAGAGCGCTTATTGAATGCTGGGGAAAATTATTCACTACTTGAAACTAATATGTTAAAGCTCTCCAGTGTCGAGAGTACAGTGGGAAGAATATAATAATATGTGTCTGGTAATAGCTTTTGTGAAGGTAATGATTAAACCTCCTTTCTTCCCTTGGGATATGCCCTAAGGCGAACGAAGCCGGCGTATAACTCCAATTAGACGATAAACTTGACCAGCAGTGAAGCCATCACAAACCCCGCCGAAGAAAATTAATCCCCCGCGTAGGAATATCCTTATCGGTGTAATATGGAAAGTGATTCGCCATTTGTTATTCATATCGCTATTTCGAATTAGAAGGCGTTTCTACCGACTGTCAGTTTCCAGAGACACTCAGGGGAAGAGTTATGCTTCATTAGCACTCGTCCTTTCGTACAGAGAGCGACAACCTTTTAATTAGTTAATATGACATCTGCTTGACAACGTCTTGGCGTTCGGGTTTCGCAATTGCGTTACGTGAGAAACTGGATTTCGTTATAATAATTTTCAGTAGAGTTTATTGAAAATGTGGTTTGTTTTGTTTTGTTTTACGGCATATCAACATCAATGGGTCATTTTTAATGCCGAGAACTTTTTTTTTCTTGGTAATATGTTTGTTTTGTCAAAAAATCATTTCTCTTAATATTTTTTTTCTCAAAGATGTATAGCTGGTAATATTATTTTTTTTAAAAACGTATAGCTGGCAACATTATTTTCTCAAAAACGTATTATCAGAAGCCTTGCTGTTGAACGCAGTTTATCGTCTCAACCAGGACGCGGATGTAGTTTATCGTCATACCCAGGACGCGGACGTAGTTTATCGTCATACCCAGGGCCGCTTTAATGAAAATGTATGAGATGAAAATTCGTTAGTACAAGGTGGTAGACAGTTTAGATCTGTTGGTAAAACTAAGGAAAATTTTGTTTTGTTTTTGTTTATTTTAAGTAAATCACCCCATGAAAAGCGGGAGTGCCACTAGCACGCAAGGGGTTACGGAGAGTGAAAGTACGAGTAAAGAGGGGTGTTTGGCAAAAGGATAAAGCGAAGGACAGGTACCAAGGTCAAGGCATCAGAAGATGTCGATTGATATTACATTTGAATATTTGAAGATTATAGCTATGAGGGAAGCAAGCGATAGGGAGGGAGTTCCACTGACGTAGGGATGCGAGATAAGAAGCTGTTGGAGTCGAAGAGACGGCTACATTTAGCCGTTTATACAGCGAAAGCGGGGACCTAGAGACCAACCTAGTAGCACGTTTACATTCATCCAGTTTGGGAACCAGTGAAAGTCGCTTGTAGGAGCAGTTGCCCTGAAAATACGTGTAGAAAAAACAGAGGGAAGCCACAGCAAGTCTGTGAGATAATGACTATAGTGTTATAATAATATATGTTTAAAGCCAAACTATCATTCTTTTGTACCCAAATTTGTTCCAACATATATAGGGTGGCAAGGAAATGATGAGATATTTACTTATAATAAAACAACAAAGCAGGTGGCTTGGAGTTTAAACAGTATTGGTACTAAATTTACTATTTTTTACAAAAGCATTTTATTGCTATTAACAAGAATTAACCAGAAACATTTTAATAATAAATATCTGAATTGTTGATTAATTGCCTTTACTTAATTGTTATTGTAAGTAAATTTACTGTGATTTTTTGACACCATATATATACATACATGCATATATATATATATATATATATATATATATATATATATATATATAGAGAGAGAGAGAGAGAGAGAGAGAGAGAGAGAGAGAGAGAGAGAGAGAGAGAGATAGATATATTGTCATCCACAGACAAACTGTTTCGCTGTATCACAGCTCATCAGTGTGGCTAGACGTCCGGTTGCCTCTGGCTAGAATCGAAAACCGGCTGAATTCGCGTCAGTCGCAAATTTTACCCTGAAGCTGTTGGCGCACGGCAGAGAAGAAGGTGAATTTAAGCGTATTTACTTTTAGATAAACACACAGTGACTGAGAGAACTCGATTCGATTTACCGAAGAGTCTTGCATTATTAGCCGTAATAGTCACTGTTTACAAACCCACACATCCTCCCCAGAGAGCTCAACCGAAATAAATTTTTCAGGAGCATATATATTGTCATCCACAGAGAGACTGTTTCGCTGTATCACAGCTCATATATATATATATATATATATATATATATATATATATATATATATATATATATTATAGTCAATAAATAAAGAAAGAACAATAAGATATATAATCCGGTGTTCTTATTGATATTTGTATTTTTACAAAACAATGTTCAATGTAAATTTACAGAGCATAAATATTATGAATTATCTGATTTAAACTCATGTAATTGATTTAATTGATTTTTAAATCATTTAATTTATAATATATATATATATATATATATATATATATATATATATATATATATATATATATATATGATCAGCTTAATCACATTATCGTTGGAAGACGAAAGGAAACCACCATATTGATACATGTCTAAATCCAATCAATATATATATATATATATATATATATATATATATATATATAAAAATATATGAGCTCGTGAAAAATTAATTTCGGTTGAGCTCTCTGGGGAAGGACTTGTTGGTTTGTAATCAGTGACGATTAAGGCTGATATAGCAAGACTCTTCGGTAAAGCGAATTGAGTCCTGTCGGTCACTGTCTGTTTATCTAAAAATAAATACGCTAAAATTCACTTTTATCCCGACGGCTTAGTGGTAGAATTTTCGACTGACGACAATTCAGTCGGGTTTCGATGCTAGCTAGAGGCAACCGGACGTCTAGCCACAATGAAGAGCTGTGATACAGCGAAACAGTCTGTCTGTGGATGACAATAATATACACACACACACACACACACACACACACACATATATATATATATATATATATATATATATATATATATATGGATAGGTAGATAGATAGATAGATAGATAGATAGATAGATAGATATGCGTGGTATTGAGTGTAAAGTACTCAATATCCGTGATAGAAGTAAAATATACGGTTGTAAACCCGGTTTTCCCGCTTACATACATACAGGCGTATGTGTGAGTAAGTACATTTAAACCACAAAGCCATCCTCACCTGGCGCCTACAATGGGAACATTGTTAAATATGATTCGCTACAATCTAAACACCGAAATCGAACGAAAGTTGCGTAAATACGTATATGCTTGTACGTAGGAATGTGTAACTGCGCCTTACTCAAGATTATGAATATAGATGTGTATGCACGATCTAACATGCATACGCCTCTATGCATGTGTGTCTATGTATATGTCAGTGTCATCGCACACAAATATATATGAAAAATGTAAAAGGCTCAAACACTAATATTCCATGGTTATAATTTATTAAACTGGAATCGTAATCACAATCCAATTCATCGAACCTACAAATTCAAAAAACTTACACACTCACACACACACACACACACACACACACACACACACACACACACACAGACACATATATATATATATATATATATATATATATATATATATATATATATAATGCTTTTTTATATATATTTTTATATTTTTTTATATATTTTTATATTTTTATGATTTTTATATTTTTATTCAAAAAGAAATCGGCAAATATAACTCAATAATACTAACCGAATAATATAACTTTATATATATATATATTACTTAATATATATATATATATATATATATATATATATATATATATATATATATATATGAAGAAATATAGTCTTAAAATGTGCTATATTTATGGGATAAAGTGCTCAATATCAGAGATAGAGCGTCAATATAAAAGTGAACATAGAAGTCAACACTTAGAGGCGCCAGTCTTTTTCATGCTAGATGCAATCATCGGGCTATGATGATTGCATCTAGCATGAAACAGACTGTCGCCTCTAAGTGTTGACTTCTATGTTCACTTTTATACTTATATATATATATATATATATATATGCACCCAAGCGTAGGATTGGTGTATAAGGAATAAATTCCAATAACCAACTAATATTATTCTTAAAAGACTGTTCAATACAGAGTAGAGCAAATATAATTATTTATTCGAAAATTATAACATAAATATGTTATAAAATCATTACAAAAGTAGCCATCTTGTTTAAACACTTCTGGTGACTTATGAAGTACTGGTGTTGAATGAATAATAAGACTTATAATATATATATTAATATAATTATACATTCAACACCATCACTTTATAAGACACCAGAAGTGTTGAAACAAAATGGCTATTTTTGTAGTGAATTTATAACATTTATGTCAATTTTTGAATGAATAACCATATATATATATATATATATATATATATATATATATATATAGATAGATAGATAGATAGATAGATATATATATAGATATATATATATATAGTTGTTTAATGCATTGTAGATAAATCAATGGTGCTCATCAGTGATGGACTGTCTTCATCACCGATTTCGATTTTTGCATCATATCGGCTCAAATACCAACCCCGACCTGATTCAAGACTAGTCTGGCCGCCTCCTTGAAAGCGTCGTGCTTCGCACCGCGATATTGGACAAAAGCCTATACTTAAATATTTGTATCTATAAAAAAAATGTATAAACATAAAAATGTCTTTAAAATAATTGTCGGACTTTGTGTGACGTCATTTGATTACATTTGGATACGCATTAAGCAGATATGAATGTACGTGAGAGATTCATAGAAGATTGTAGTTTAAAAGCAATAAAATCGACCTTGCTAACCGAACGATCCTCTGTAGCTCAATCGGCTAAGGCACGTCTGGTTATATGACGGTTCCGTATAGGATACAGGTTCGATTCCTGTCGAGGGCGAATATTTTCTATGAAAATTTCTCGGACATTCAGACCGGAAAATGTTATTAAGTGTGTATTATAAACAGAGCTTTTGCTTAAATATTTGTATCTATAAAAAGAATGTCGGACTTTGTCCATTTGATAATTATATATATATATATATAATTATCAAATGGACAAAGTCCGACATTATATATATATATATATATATATATATATATATATATATATATATATCATCGACTCTCCGGTCGAATTCGTCGTATGAGGGTCAAACAGATCAGTTCCTAGAAACTGAGAGCCCGACGCCGGCACATGAGATTTGATTATAGTGGTGAAGGTTTCGTGCGGGACCATCCACACTTTTTGAAGGGACGAATACAGAGACCTGGTGCACTGAGTGCCACAAGGTCCCCAAACGACCCTCTGCAGGTTTTGAATACAGAGTTGTCCTTCTCCTAGACCAGTTGCCATCCAAGGCTATAGAGCCAAGTCTGTCCTGCTATTTACCCATAGTTGGAGGGAGAAGAAGAGGATTCACACCTTTCCCAAGGGTATTAGCACGTAAGTGAACGTAATGGATTTGACTGGAATTCGAATCCGGCCCTCCGATTCCTCAATCCCAGCCGTTATCCATTATATATATATATATATATATATATATATATATATATATATATATGCTTGAATTTTGATAAATAATTATATATATATATATATATATATATATATATTCATCAGAATTCAAACATTATATTCAAAAGGACGATGTTGCGCATATTGAAAATTTGTGAAGCTTTATGAATTTTGAAAAATAAATATTTCAATGTTCAGCAGCCTTTTTAATGGCGTTTGCCTAGCAGGGTGGGTGGCAGGTAGTTCCTCAGATATTGACAATTTAAATTGTGTAAATGTTGGGGTGGGGACATCACGTATATTCTGCAATTACAAATACCTTGTTCGAAAGCATTCTTGCCACCTATAAATAAGTTCTTCAACAATATTTCAAGAAAATTCCTTAGATTTTGATGCGAAAATATTTTGGTCGAAATCTTGAACCAAGATTTCATTAGAGAAATCGGTTGGCACAATGTCAGGCCAATATGATGAGCGTTGTAACACGGACTACCAATTCCATTTTATTTTTTTTTATTTTTTTGCTAACCTTACTCTATTTGGCCAAATCTTGTCAAGGTTAACAATAACGGGCGATTTGCGAAAAAAAAACATTGATGGACACGTTGCTGATGCTGGGCATGTTCATGTGCATTTAATGTTCCATTGCTTGTTAAGACATCTCAAAAAATATAACCCCGACGGTCCCAACACCTACACAATATTACTTTTCCTCCAAGAGACCTGAGATTTCAGGTCCGGTTTCGGAGACTTAACCGCGTTAATCGACCGCGGTCTGTCATTTGGTCTACAGACATTTGGCAGTCGGACATTTGTCTGAGAGACATTAAGCCAAATGGACATTTCACCTGACGAACATTTCACCGAAAAAGTACAAGTAAAAATAATTAATAAATCAATACTTTTAAATATTTTAATTAGTAGTATTATAAGGTAGAATAGGACTAATAATTACAACTGACTTACAAGGGATTAAATTAAAAATCTAAATTTAAATTTAAAATCTTTCTTATTTCAATATTTGTTTATAGAAATTAATATTTTAAATGATATTTGGGTGTATTTAGGTAAAACGCAGCACCTAATTATTTAAATTCGTATTTAACAGTAAGATAAAAGCTAGTTCATCCCTTTAAGATAATGATCATTAAAAGCGACACTGAAAGATCTTTCATATCGTAAAAGCTTAAGATTTTTGATGTAGGAAAGTATGCTTTTTTCTCAAAATAATTATCATCTTACAGTAACATTTGAAGTAAAATAAAATATATGCAAAATAGTTTTTTTTTAAAAAAGCCTGAAAAAAAAACGAGAAATTATAAATAATTACAGTAAATAAAAATATGTATATATGTAGCACATTACGATAAAGAGTGTGACATACATGTAAGGACGCCATAACATTTCCAGCTAAATGTTCATTCGGTTAAATGTCCATTCGGTTAAATGTCTATTCGGTTAAATGTCCATTCGGTTAAATGTCCATTCAGTTAAATGTCCATTCGGTTAAATGTCCATTCGGTTAAATGTCCATTCGGTTAAAAGTCTATTCGGTTAAAAGTCTATTCGGTTAAATGTCCATTCGGTTAAAAGTCTATTCGGTTAAATGTCCATTCGGTTAAATGTCCATTCGGTTAAATGTCTCCATTCAGTTAAATGTCTATTCGGTTAAATGTCCATTCGGTTAAATGTCTATTCGGTTAAATGTCCATTCGGTTAAATGTCCATTCAGTTAAATGTCCATTCGGTTAATTGTCCATTCGGTTAAATGTCTATTCGGTTAAATGTCCATTCGGTTAAATGTCTATTCGGTTAAATGTCTATTCGGTTAAATGTCTATTCGGTTAAATGTCCATTCGGTTAAATGTCCATTCGGTTAAATGTCCATTCGGTTAAATGTCTATTCGGTTAAATGTCCATTCGGTTAAATGTCTATTCGGTTAAATGTCTATTCGGTTAAATGTCCATTCGGTTAAATGTCCATTCGGTTAAATGTCTATTCGGTTAAATGTCCATTCGGTTAAATGTCCATTCGGTTAAATGTCCATTCGGTTAAATGTCTATTCGGTTAAATGTCTATTCGGTTAAATGTCCATTCGGTTAAATGTCTATTCGGTTAAATGTCTATTCGGTTAAATGTCCATTCGGTTAAATGTCTATTCGGTTAAATGTCTATTCGGTTAAATGTCTATTCGGTTAAAACTCTATTCGGTTAAATGTCCATTCGGTTAAATGTCTATTCGGTTAAATGTCCATTCGGTTAAATGTCCATTCGGTTAAATGTCCATTCGGTTAAATGTGCATTCGGTTAAATGTCCATTCGGTTAAAAGTCTATTCGGTTAAATGTCCATTCGGTTAAAAGTCTATTCGGTTAAATGTCCATTCGGTTAAAAGTCTATTCGGTTAAATGTCCATTCGGTTAAATGTCCATTCGGTTAAATGTCTATTCGGTTAAATGTCCATTCGGTTAAATGTCCATTCGGTTAAAAGTCCATTCGGTTAAATGTCCATTCGGTTAAATGACTATTCGGTTAAATGTCTATTCGGTTAAATGTCCATTCGGTTAAATGTCCATTCGGTTAAATGTGCATTCGGTTAAATGTCCATTCGGTTAAATGTCCATTCGGTTAAATGTCCATTCGGTTAAATGTCTATTCGGTTAAATGTCCATTCGGTTAAATGTCCATTCGGTTAAATGTCTATTCGGTTAAATGTCCATTCGGTTAAAAGTCTATTCGGTTAAATGTCCATTCGGTTAAATGTCCATTCGGTCAAAAGTCTATTCGGTTAAAAGTCTATTCGGTTAAATGTCCATTCGGTTAAATGTGCATTCGGTTAAATGTCCATTCGGTTAAATGTCCATTCGGTTAAAAGTCTATTCGGTTAAAAGTCTATTCGGTTAAATGTCCATTCGGTTAAATGTCCATTCGGTTAAATGTCTATTCGGTTAAAAGTCTATTCGGTTAAATGTCCATTCGGTTAAATGTCCATTCGGTTAAATGTCTATTCGGTTAAAAGTCTATTCGGTTAAATGTCCATTCGGTTAAATGTCCATTCGGTTAAAAGTCTATTCGGTTAAAAGTCTATTCGATTAAATGTCCATTCGGTTAAATGTGCATTCGGTTAAATGTCCATTCGGTTAAATGTCCATTCGGTTAAAAGTCTATTCGGTTAAAAGTCTATTCGGTTAAATGTCCATTCGGTTAAATGTCCATTCGGTTAAATGTCCATTCGGTTAAAAGTCTATTCGGTTAAAAGTCTATTCGGTTAAATGTCCATTCGGTTAAATGTCCATCGGTTAAAATTCTATTCGGTTAAATGTCCATTCGGTTAAATGTCCATTCGGTTAAAAGTCTATTTGTTTAAATGTCCATCGGTTAAAATTCTATTCGGTTAAATGTCCATTCGGTTAAATGTCCATTCGGTTAAAAGTCTATTCGGTTAAATGTCCATCGGTTAAAATTCTATTCGGTTAAATGTCCATTCGGTTAAATGTCCATTCGGTTAAATGTCTATTCGGTTAAATGTCCATTCGGTTAAAAGTCTATTCGGTTAAATGTCCATTCGGTTAAATGTCCATTCGGTTAAATGTCTATTCGGTTAAATGTCCATTCGGTTAAAAGTCTATTCGGTTAAATGTCCATTCGGTTAAATGTCCATTCGGTTAAATGTCTATTCGGTTAAATGTCCATTCGGTTAAATGTCTATTCGGTTAAATGTCCATTCGGTTAAAAGTCTATTCGGTTAAATGTCCATTCGGTTAAATGTCCATTCGGTTAAATGTTCCTCGGCCAAATGTCCAGCGAGCAAATATACTCGAATGTCTTTTGCAATGAGCATTTTCTTACGTTGTTTACTTTTCATCATTTGCTATGGTTTAATGAAGATATGTTGAATGAGGCTGACGCATTTTTTTTATGTTTTAATGAAGATATGTTGAATTAGATGACGCATTCGTCAATACAATTGGTAATCAAAAACAGATTTTATTTATAATACAACCATTTATAAAATTGATTTTGAAAAAATATATTCCAGGTCTATCTGAGATATGAAGATAAATATTAAAATAGAACGGTTATTATGGCGACAATGACGCTATGACGTAAGCAGTTGCTGAGTGTGGAAGTAGATGAGAAACATTTAGTGAGGAGAAAGGACAGCAGAGAAAAGAGGTTTCAGCAAGACGGTACCTGACGTTGCATTTAAATTATTGAAGACTGTAGTTGACAGGGAAGCAAGAAATCGGAATGAAGTTTCACAGGCGATAAGTGCAAAAAAAAAGATACTATTACTATAGAATTTTACGGTTACTTCTTGTATCTTTAAAATTATTCAGCCGATGCAACATGGTGGAAAGAGAATCAGAACAATAGCCAGGACAATATTTCTATAAAGAACAAAGAGGTGTCACGTCACGACGGTGAGAAAGTGACTGATGTCGAGAGTCTAGGTCAGGATCGATTATACAGGGTGCCCCCCCCCCAAAGAAATGTGACATCATTTCATTTCGCAGACCAATAATTTTGGAAGTTCTTGTTGAAATAACCTCAAATTTTCACAGAATGTATAGAAATAGATGGTAGCTGCTTGAATATCTTATGGCAGGCACCAGTGATCACGAAGATACGGCAGCTCGGGAAACTGACTCTGATCGATCTGATAAGAAAATAATTCCCGAATGTGTAGGCGAGGGCCTCAGACACAACACGGGGTGCCTACATCAAGAGTCAAGAGGGTGGGTGCTGGTACCAAGACTCTGCAACATACCACACAGTCGGAAGATCCCAGTCATGGCTGTCAGACAATTTATGCGACCACATCAACCCCTTACATCTGGCCACATAACTCCTCAGATTATTATATGTGGGGCGCAGTTGAGTGAGAGACAAACAAAACTCCTTGTAATACCAAAATGAACTGCAGGCAAGGATTATCGCAGCATTCAAGCAAATTAAACAAGGACACCATCGGGAGGGATGCGGGAGATTCCGAAGTCGTCTGGAGATCGTGGTTGACGCCAATGGCGATTTTATTGAATAAATTTACTCTCAAGTATTTCAAGATATTTTTCTGGTAATTTTGGTAAATATATCTGTTAAAATGAGATGCCAGTGTTATTTTCATTCTGCGTAATTTAGACGACAATTTATCAATCGCACAGAAGAACAGCTGGAAAACTGAAAGGAAAAAAAAAACACGAGAACAGCTGGAAATAGGCTAAAACGAAAGAACCGCTGGAAAACTGACAAATCGCATGAGCCACAAGAAAAGTGACAACACGCAGAACAGCTGATAAACAAAAAAAAAACGAGAGAACCGCTGAAAAGCAGACAAAATGCTATAACAGCTGGAAAATAGATAACACGCGAGAAGAGCTGGAAAACACACGAGATACGAGAATAGCTACAAAATAAGGAAAATAGATGTAAAACTGACAAAACGAGCGAGCCGCAAGTAAACGGGTAAAACGCGCGAGCCGCAGGAAAACGGGCAAAACGACCGAGCCGCAGGAAAATGGGAAAAACGCGCGAGCCGCAGGAAAACGGGAAAAAACGAGCGAGCCGCAGGAAAAGTGACAAATCGTGAGAACAGCTGGAAAACAGGCAAAACGAAACAAACGAAGAAATACAGAGAATATAATAGAATAGGTGTAAAACCGGAAATTGCGAGGCCACATGGAAAATAGACAATAGGCCAGAACAGATTGAAAACAGACTAGACTCGTGAATTGCTGGAAAGCTGACAAAAACGCGAGAACGGCTGAAAAACAAACAAAACGAAATAACAGCGGGAAAACAGGCAAAATGCCAGACCAGCTGGGAAATAGACAAAAGGAGAGAACAGCTGGAAAACAGACAAAAGATATGAACCACTGGAAAACAAAATGCGAGAGCAGATGGAAAACAGGCAAAACCCTTGAACAGCTGGAAAACCTAACAAAACGGAAGAACAGATGGAAAACAGGCAACACGCGACAATAGCTGAAAAACAGATAAAACGTAATAACAGCTGGAAAACAAACACATGGCGAGAACAGCTTGGAAACAGACAAAACTCGAGGGCTGTTGCGTATCAAACAAAATATGAGTATAACTGAGGAAGAAAAACACAAGAGTCGAAGCCAGTCGGAACAATGAAAAAATGAAAAAATAGAGGACTTTCGGAAAAGGACAAAAATAATACGACAGTCTTAAAACAGGAAAAAAAACGCTTATTTTATCTCATGTTAATATTGGTTGCGACAATGACCGGTTCTGTTAGGGCGTCTAATTTTCAAGGATTGTCTCACTGTAAATTTTGAATAAATTCTGACGCGAAGGCACATCTTTCATCGTACGCCGCTTTCTACATTATTTTCTTTCTATAGTCTTTGATAATAATCGAAGTGGCTTGTTGCCACTTGAACTCCACTCAGTTTCATCAAAGACTGGTAGTGTGAAAGGGAAAGAGATAAAAATGGTGGTAGGTTTTTCACCTCTTGTCATCATTCCTGATATAAGTGTAGAATTTTTCACATATTTTTTTTTGTTGTTTATTTACTAAAATAATAAGTGCACCGCTTGTTTCATTTCTGAATTTCTTATGCGTTTAATATTTTATCTAATTAGAGATAATTTGCCGCTCTTTCTTTAATTAAATAATTCTGGAGCAGCAAAAGCGAGGCAGAGTTTATAAATAAGATATTTATTAAAATTATTCTATCATTTCTACGGAGTTGTTTTCTCCCTTCGTCAGCCATTTTCTTTCCCTCATTTTTTTTCTCATGCTGTTGGTTTTTCCCCCTCATCAAATGGTTTTTCATCCTCCATCTTTTTCACCCGTCTTCGCTAACTGCGCAAAATTTATTAATTTGTATATCTCTCCCCCTCCTCCATCAATATTTATATTCATTTTGTAATCTTTAATTGTTTATCTGTTTCGGTTTATCTGTGTGTGTGTGTGTGTGTGTGTGTGTGTGTGTGTGTGTGTGTGTGTGTGTGTGTCGGTAGGTGTTGTTTTTTTTTTCATTTGCAAGAAAGATAAATGGTTCTTTTTCGGTTCTATTTTTCTTACGATATCTTTTTTTTTTCTCATCTCTCTTTTTTTATTAATTTACTTGCCCTGCTGGTTCTTTGAATCTGCACCTAACCTACACAGAAAAGATTTATTCATTTTGTTTTTAAATATTATTAAAAAAAAAATTAATAATCTATTTTCTTCATGCTGACAACTTTTGTATGGATACGCATTGAAATGTCTCTTTGTGTCGAGCCGCGTATGCATTTTCTTGTTAAAACTGACAACGCGAACGCATTTCTCTGAAATTGTGTGATGAGAATTTATTTTTATTTCCATTAATTACTTGCAGACTATTGTCGTTATCTATTTCGATCGTTGTGCCCTCCGGATTTTACCAAGTGCTTGTCGATCAGCGTAACCTTCATGGAATTTCGAATTGAACGCTTTACTTTATCTACTTGGGTGTCTCTAGATCATGAGATTTCAACACGTACAATAATGCCCTCTCATTTGTGTAACTGTTGAGCAACTTTCCCACCGGTGCCTTTTTCTATAACTACTTTCATGGTAATTATTTGCATAATCTCTTCTCTATTATTTTCCTTGGTTTCTTGCTGTTACTTTTCTTTTACATTTGTAAATATTCATTGGGGCTTAGATTTTTTAATAATTGTTATTTTACTTCACCCACAACTACAGACAATGAATTGCACATATGAGGTCTAGTTAACACTTTCATAGAGACATGAGGTATTGTGGTGGGTGTAGTAAGAAAGGTAATAAGAATGCGTTGTTTTGGTGTTAGGGATATTGTAGTATGTTTCAATCAGTGTTTGTGACTAGCGAAGTTTAATGTTAAGACAGAAGAAGACCGTCTTTTTCCCCATTTTGGCCTCGTGCCACATTTTGTATATACTACACAAATTAAATATTGTAGCAAGTGCTACTCTTCCGACCTCGTGACCACCGTCTAGGATCAAAGTGTAGTATCTGTTCTCCTCATCTCCAATGATAATGGTAATGTTAACAGTTTTGTAGCAAGTGCTACTCTTCCGACCCCGTGACCACCGTCTAGGATCAAAGCGTAGTATCTGTTCACCTCATCTCCAATGATAATGGTAATGTTAACAGTTTCCTTACAGGGAAAGATTAGGTATTCATTGACCGAGGAACAAAAACTACTTGAGTTACGCTTTTCTTCAATCCCTGGACATCAGAGTTTAAATTTTAAATTGTTGTTATTTTCCCCTCCCACCACAGACAAGAATTGTACATATGGGGACATGTTAGGGTTTCATAGAATCTTTGAGGTATTATGGTGGATGTTGTAAGAATGGTAAGTAAGAATGTTTTGTTTTCGTGTAAAATTATTGTGGTTAGTTTGCGTCAGTGACTCTGGTTAGCTAAGTTTAATTTTAAGACAGAAGAAGACCTCATTCCCCATTTTGGCCTTGTGTCACATTTTGTATATATTATGCAAATAAATATTGCAGCCAGTGCTACTCGAGTTACGCTTCTCTTCCTTCCTTGGCCCTCAACTGAGATCAAAGTGTAGTGTCTGTTCTCCCCATCTCCAATCATAATGGTAATGTTAACAGTTTCCTTACAGGGAAGCATTTGGTATTCATTGACCGAGCAGCAAGTGCTACTTGAGTTGAGCTCTTCTTGACTGCCTGTCTACCGGCTGGGATCAAAGTGTCGTATCTGTTCTCCTCATCTCTAATGTTAACGGTAATATTGATAGTTTCCTTACAATCCAGGATTCATTGGTAAAACAACCAGCTCTACTCGTGTTACGCTTCTCTTCCTTTCTTGGCCCTCGACTGAGATCATATTGTAGTATCTGTTCACCTCATCTCTAATGATAATCGCAATAGAAACCGTTTATTTAGATTTTTAGGTTTAGATTTTTTTTTTTGTTATTTTACCCACCACCACAAACTATTAGAGAATATTACATATGGGGACCTGTTAGGGCTTCATAGAGACATTGAGGTATTACGGTGGATGTTGTAAGAATAGTAATTAAAAATGAGTTGTATGGTGTAAGAATTATTGTGGTTCGTTTGGGTCAGTGTTTGTGACTAGCTAAGTTTAATATTAAGACAGAAGAAAACCGTACTTTTCCCTCTTTTGGCCTTGTGCCACGTTTTCTGTAAATAAGTGGAAAAAGCGCTCTTCGCTATGGTACCTAAACTTTTTTTTATTTATTTAAGCACAGTAATAGACTGGCTTTGAAATCTTATCAATTTGCAATTTTGTTGGTTAGATATAACCGTAAGTTCTATGCTAAGAGTTTCTTTTCTCGGTTTTGAAACTCCCTTCTGGCACCATGCTACCTAGCCAGCTATTTGATCTTCACAAATTTTAATGCAACATCAACCGCTATGTACAGCTCTCCTGATTACTCATCTTTTGTTCTCATTTCTTAGTAATGTTTCTGTTTTCTAATTCTTCCACACCTAGTAACCCGTTGCGTATTATTGACTTTACTTCAATGGCTTGGGATTGTCGGAGTTAGCTCCTCCTCAGTTCTTTAATCCTTCAACAGGGGTCTCTCTCCCCTGGCTATAAATACTGGCTGACCCTTCTCTCTCTCTCTCTCTCTTTTTCGACTTAGGCCTTGGGCCGCTACCTCGCGCGGAGGTGAGGTAAAATCTCTCTCTTTTTCACTTAGGCCAATATGTGACCTCTCTCAGATACAGCGTTTCCCAAATTCTGGGAACGTGCTAAGAACAATACACGTACGTACGAACACTCACAACACATAATTTCTCCATACAAACTCTATGTAACAGTCCATGTCTTTGTTTAACTTGTTTTGTTATTAATATATATTTGTTTACCCATGTATATCGGTCTTGTTTGTTTTCTTTGTCTTCTTTGGACTTAATTAAAGTCCGACATTCTCATGTAGATGTAGCTGGAAAGTTTAACCTTCTGATATCTCTTCACAATCTTCACCCCCACGGTCCGCTACAGGATGAACTCGATTAAAAATGTTTTGCGGGCATTTTTAACATCATCTTCAGATTTTTCGTGTTAAAAAAGTTTAATAATTTTAATAGATTTAATACTATGGATAAAAATAAGAAATATTGTCGGAAAATACTGGGGTTTTTTTTTGGGGGGGGGGGGGTAAATAAGCATTTCACCCGAAGCAAGGTGGGTGTGCCGCTAGGACGGAAGGGGTTAAAAGAGTGAAATTAAGCGTAAAGACAAAAGTAGATTGGAAAGAATAAAAGAATGAAAAGAAGAACGGTGATCAAGGCATCAGAAGATAGCGATTGGCATTACATTTAATTTTTTGAAGATTATATTTATCAGAGAAGCAATTAAGGGGAAAGAAGTTCCACTGGCGGGAAGTGCGAGAGAAGAAACTGTAGGAGTAGAAGAGGCGGTTACATTTAACTGTTTCGACAGTAAAAGGGTGGGACCGAGATGCCAACCCAGTAGCACGCTTAAATTCACGTAATCTGTTTATTATAATAAGGGCTTCATCCTCTTACAGTATTTAAAATTATAATAATCATAGGGAATGTATTTAGTGATGGCTATATGGCGTCAATGTGAAATCACCTTAACTGGTTAGTGGACAGGACTTGTACGTGGCGGATTCGTCTATCAATGCGTGACTCCACTCGAGTACAGGACGCCTGCACGGCGTCTATACGTTAACAGGTGAACTACGATAGAAAATATAAAAGAGATAAATATTAATAATACCATATAATAATTTATATTCATGGGTTCATTGAGATATGAAAAAATATTTCAAGGTTTCCACAAGGGTTAAACAGTTGAGAAACACTTGTCTGTTCTATTGTCTATTTCCTGAGAGCCTATGCTAAAAATCCTTGATTATTATAATAAACTATAAAAAAGAGATCGATATTAATAATGTTATATAATAATTTATGCTGGTGTTCATTGAGATATGAAAATTATTTCAAGGTTTCCACAAGAGTTAAACAGTTGAGGAACACTGGTCTATTCTACTTTCAATTTCCTTATCACCTATACTAAAATCCTTGATTATTAAAATAACATATAAAAGAGATCGATATTAATAATGTTATATAATAAATTTTATACAGGGTTTCACTGAGACATGAAAACTATTTACAGGGTTCCACAAGGGTAAATATTTTTCAGAAAATCTGGTCTGTTCTGTTTTAAATTTCCTTATCACTTATACTAATATCCTTGATTATTATAATAAAATATAAACGAGATATTAACAATGGTATATAATAATTTTTATGCAGGGGTTCATTGAGATATGAAAACTATTTCAAGGGTTCCCACAAGGGTTAAACAGTTGAGAAACACTTGTCTATTCTATTTTCAATTTCCTTGTCACTTATACTAAAATCCTTGATTATTGTAATAAAATATAAAAGAGATAGATATTAATAATGACATATAATAATTTTTATGTAGGGGTTCACTGAGATATGAAAACTATTTCAAGTGCTTCACAAGTTTACAGATTTTGAGAAACGCTGCGTTGAATCCAGCGCCAGTAGAAGAGCCACGCCCCCACCCCAATCTAAGATACGCCCCACCGACTCCACTACATCTCAATTTTCATCAGGTAGTATTCATTATTGTTGTAACCTCGGGAAGATTACTGAATAGAATAATCATACGAAGGTTGGTAATGAACGATAATACTTTGGACAAGAACCACACATATAAGATTCGCCAGCGGCGCGTAGAAGCAGTCAACTGCTAGAAGTGAGTCACGTGAATTCCACAGTGAATCTACCAACCGCCCCAAACGGTCAGATGTGGCACAAGGCCGAATTTAATGGACGGTATCCGAGTCCGTAGACTCGGTCAAAAATTCCCGTAGACCCCGTATAAAACGGGCTGGAGTAGCTGTTTCCCGAGACGAGACTCTGCCCTTCGACATAGCCTCGTCTGGGGATCCTCTCTGTCCGGAGACAGAGAGTTTGACCAGCACAGCAGGAGACGAATCTCTGACTGCAGACCAAGATACAGTATTTACTACTGCATTTCTGTGAATGGGGAGATACCCATTATCGTCCGTAGGTATGCTATAACAATTTTAAAATACAAATTTTATGGTAGCTGAATTATAAACAATAATTGATCATATGCAATATAGGTGAACAATTCAACTAGAAAAGATGAAAATAAATACAACGTTTCTAAATACAAATTCGACACATGTCTTAATAGATCATTCCATTTCAAATACATTCACATATCTATAGGTCTACCATTTAAGCGCAGTACTAAACGGGCGACAATGTCTTACCAATTTAGAGTTAAGTTGGTAAACGTAAGTTCTATGCTGAGAGTTTCTTTTCTCGCACTTTTCGTTTAAGGAACATCTTTTCCGGTTCCATGCTTTCTTGCAAATTCTTTAATCTTCATTAATTTAAATACAATGTCGGCGGTGGTAGAAGAGGATTCATACCTTTCCCAACGGTATTATAACGTAAGTGAATTTAATGGATTCGAAAAGAATTCGTACTCAGCTCTGTGATTCCTCAGTCCGAGTCGCTATCCATTTCTCCACCGTACCTATTGATCCAATTCCCGAAATTATTATTCGGACAGGAGACTTCCAATTCCATTCGGGTTCGTTATATAAACTTACGCGCAAATACCCTAGGGAAAGATATGAACCAATCTATTCCCCCCAGCTATGGGTTAATTAGTAGGATATGTATCAGTAAATTATTATCTCCAAATCTAAAAATAGTTTCTGGCTTTAGATAAGCTACAAAGCTATATAAGCCGTAAAATAAAACATATCAAACTAATCCAAAAAATGAGAAGGTATACCAGTTTTGATGATTCCTCATCCGCTTTCCATCTACATGCCTTTTCGATGCCGTTGAGCCTTCTGTCATTTCATTTCTTTAGGGATAACTCTTTGAACATGATCAAGATACTACTGTTCTGTCGATCCATTGATTTGTATCCACCTATATTTCAGCGTGTTATGGCCTTAAATTTAACGCAATATTGCCACTGCCCAGTATTTCATTCTTTTTATCAGGTAAATGAAAAATAAATACTTAAAGCAATAAATTATGGGAAATTGTGGAGAGCCATAATTGTCACATAGCGCAAAAAAAAGAAAAAGAATCCTATGGATGATAACGTGGCTTTAAATAACCTGCAAAAGTTAGTTAATTCAACAAAGTTTTTTTTTTTACGTTCTATCATCGCCGAACGGGCACTGAACTGCCACTAGTTCTGATGAACGGATGACCCCCCCGGAGGGGCCTCGTGCTTTGAGCAACTATTGGGCCTTAACCTCACCCCAGACCTCAAGCGGAACTCGTACATACGATCTAGATGCAGGAAAAATGGTCGGTTCCCTGTAACCTCTACTTGACCCCTCATGCTATTCTCCAACTCTTGAAGAGCTGAATCAGGTCTAAAATGGTGTGCTGCGGACATATGTTGCCGGGAGACGCTCAGTCCTCATTACTTTTCTTTCGATAGAGTCCAAAAGTGTTTCCTCGTCCTTGTGGGTGACAAATTATTTTCAACTCTGCAACACTTCTCTCCCAGACGAGATATGGCAAGGCTCTTACTGAGGTACCGCTACTTGCATGGAAAGTCCTCAGACGAACTCCATTCCTTATTTTCGCCATTTTTTATCTTCAAGGCAATGACCCGACATGCTACCCGCACTGTAGTAGACCGGTCTCATTTCATCCTTATTCTATTTGTGAGAGGTACGTTTCACTCAGTCAGCTTCTTTCCTCGAACCGATGCTCTGTGGAACAAACTCCCAAAAGGTACCCCCCCACGAACACATACAATTTCACTGTAATCATAACTTGTTCAAATCTAGGGTTAACCGTTATCTTCCCCACCTAAAATTTGCTTCTGTAACCTTTTCCCTCTTTGGTATACTTTTTTGTCTAATTCACTATTCTATGCTGGCTACCGATACGTGAGGTGAGACCGGTCTTCTCTTTTCCACAATGGCTGCAGCAATGGAAGATGGCGCCTTTTTCTTTCTTGCGTCAAAAATATTTTTGACAAAACCAGATGTACGATATATCGTATCTCGGAAATACGACAATTTTACAAAGCATCCCCCAGCGCCCCTTTTCTTATGGCCTAGTGCCAGACATAATACATATCAATAATCAATCTGAAAAGTGTAAACATGGCATTGAAACACGGAAGCCAGATATTTATTTACTTATTTTTCGGCTTCGTTTATTTTTGACAATTGGCCAAATTGATTGTTTGCCAAATATTTTAAACAGAAATAGAATTTGCACACAGCAAAGTCAAATTTGATCGAGGATCTCTTGAACTCTAACCTTATACTGATTTTAGCAGATCGAGTCAATTTTTGTGAAATAGTATACAGTCGTATGAATCGAATAAAATGAAAACATTAGGTATTTAGGTTCATATTGAACGTAAAAAAAAGACTGCGCTCGGGATAACTTCGCCCAATATCTCAAGTCGCCAGTTCTACACTTCACAGCTACGATCCACCATGCTATTCCCCTTGTAGCGAACCACCCACCTTACCTTGGTATTCCATCAGTGAGAAGTAAGATCTACATGAGCAGCTTCTTCCTGTGAACCACTCCTCTGTTGAACTGGCTCCCAAAAGGATATATCTTCACCTTTCACTGTAATCTTGACCTGTTCCAGCCTAGAGGTAACCGTTATCTACCCCACCTAAACTTTGCTACTTTCTCTGTAACCTTCTATCTCGAGTGTACCCCCGATGCTTTTACAGGGTGAACCTCACTGTAAATAAAAAGCCATAAAAGTATTCACTCAATGAGTCTATTAGGCTGTGACATCTATATTCTGATGAGATTTTTCCATTAAAAATATATTTCTTTATTGTGTAATCCAGTCAGGCTTGAACTGGGATCGTATATACCCGTGGGACAGATATATTGAATATATTAAGAATAAACGTGGAACAGACTAGGGGTGATTCAAATGGAAAACATTTATGATGGCATATTTTTTTTTCTTTGGTAATAAACATTTCACTATATATTGGAAAAGTTAATTCCAAAAATTTCGCTGCTAATTTTTTCCCTCGTTCATTGTTATTAATATTTTTTTTTTATTATTGCTATTATTTAATTATATTTTATTTATTCCAATAATTTTTTATCTGACTAAAATTTGTCACTTTTCTTTCACACTTTGCACCAGCGAGTTGACTGACTCCATTTTATTAAATCAATGTTCTTCCCAGCCTTCCCTACAAAAGAACGAAAAATGGCGGTGCAAAATAAAAACGGCGTACAAAAACACGTTAACTGGTTAATATTTTTTCTCCCTGCATATGAAGTAGTACAGATACACGCATGCTCTCACTCACTCTCTATCTGTTTATATATCTCTCTCTATATTTCCTTCTTTTCCCTTATACTATGTTTTACCCCATCTCTATTTTCTTCTCCGCATTTATTCATATATATATATATATATATATATATATATGTATATATATATATATATATATATATATATATATATATATATATATATATATATATATCGCTTTCTCTATTAGTCTCACCTTTTTTTATATTTACGTTTCTCGCTCTCTCTCTCTCTCTCTCTCTCTCTCTCTCAGGGTGGGTGGAAATAAAGTCCTTTTTAAAATTGTTAATAACTTTATGAGTCGATTTTCATAAAACATGTCTCATTTGGAACAGTATAATGCATAGCACAGTGTCAACATTCTAAATTTTGCAAAATACTTTTTTTTTTTAAATGTGGATATTGAAAGACGACTGCTTCTGTCGCTATCTACCACAGAACCGGTACCCAGAAGCATGGAATGGCAATTTCGGATGGTTTTAGCATCTACTGAAACACAAAACCCATGGACACTGCGCTACTGTCTCCGCACCTGAACCACGGACAGCCACACTTCATTACAGGAAGCTAACTGAGCACGCTCATGCGATGTGATGGGCTATTCTGCGCTACACATATCACTCCGCTGTAACAATAGAAATTAGCAATGAAATTCTTCCACTTTAGGAATCACAACGTACCCACCGTGTGTATATATATATATATATATATATATATATATATATATATATATATATATATATATGTATATATAAATAAAAAGGAAAGAACAGTAAGATATAAAATCCGGTGTTCTTATGAATTTAGCGGATGTCAGAATTTGTTAAAAGATACATCCCTACCCATCCCTAAACATAACCCCGCTTTCAAATGTAACTATTAACTGAGACAACGAAAATTAAAAATTGAACCCTCTGCCACCCCTTGTCTAGATGAATGGATTTATCGGTAACCTTGGAAACCCTCAAACTATGAATATTTCCTGTGCCGTTAACAACCGTAAATTTTTAAAAAGTAAGTTACTCCAAAATTCGCTTGATGAGGAAATGGAACTAATGTCTTTGGTTTAATAACAAAATTAAATTCAGGGGCTTTAGCTTCCATTTCTGAAACATGGTCATCACTGTGTAGCGGTAAAACCATATTTTAAATCTATTAATTTATAATATATATATATATATATATATATATATATATATATATATATATATATATATATATATGATCAAACTAATCCTTTTACCTCATATGGGGAATAGGGTTTGAAAAGAAAGACGACCACTTTTATCGTCTGTCGATTTAGCCTATTCTCCATAAGAGGTAAAAATATTTCTTTGATTATTAATTATATTTTCTCTGTATAAATAAAATACATCGAGCTCTTTTTGGCATATCAGTTCTAATATTTTTATATTATTATGATTCACTTGGCTTATATACCATCGGATTTTTTAACTTCATAGAATGTCTCATATAGAGAAGATGTAACATTGAAAAGCATAAAGGAAAAAAATTAATTATTTTTAATAATTATTTTTAATAATATGTGGAAATCTCCACCCTTTACCTGAAGACGGTCGTAAGACCAGAAACACGTGTTGTAAAACTATGAAAAACTATGAAAAATAAAGAATAATATTTTTTAATAAAAAAGAAAAAACAAAAACCCACATTACAACCAAAAAAGTTTGCGGTACCTCTCTTCTTTTTAATATACACGCTTTTCTCTCGTTGGAACCATTATAACCTCTTCATTTCATTTTATATATATATATATATATATATATATATATATATATATATATAATTAATAATCAAACAAACCCTTCTACCTCATATTCACTAGGATTATATACCAACGAATATTTTAACTCAATATATATATATATATATATATATATATATATATATATATATATATATATATATGAATCATTCATGTAATGTACATTGAACTGCACCACATACTTATATATATATATATATATATATATATATATATATATATATATATATATATATATATATATCCAATGCGATGAGAACGAAAGTAATATATAAATTCCAACATTCACAGCATTAATCCAAAAGATACCGATACCGATAGTAGAGCTATAATTATTTATTTATTATAATTTTATCATATAGACAAAACCATTTTACTCACTCCAAAAATTAAAAAAAATCTTGCGTTTTTGTAGTGAGTAAAATGGTTTTGTCTATATGATAAAATTATAATAAATAAATAATATATATATATATATATATATATATATATATATATATATATATATATATATATATGTAAGCAAACAAATCCTTCTTCCTCATATTGAGAAGGGATGTTGAAAAGCAAACGACCGTTTTTATCGTTTGCCGATGTAGCTTATTCTTCATGAGGTAAAAATATTTGTTGATTAATCATTATATTTACTCTGCATAAATTCAATAAAATACATCGAGATTTTTTTGTAGATCCGTTATAATATTTTTATATTATTATTATCACTTGGATTATATACCAAGGGATTTTTTGAGGGATTCTCTGTTTGTGTTCATTACCTCCAGCAGAGGAAATGTAGACAAAAATGTTTGACTAAATAGTAAATGGTGGTGATATATGATCCAGAAATCGGCACCGTTTAGATGACTAAACTGCACGATGTTATCCTAGATTATTTTTGAATGTATTCCCCGTAATTCCAATATCTGTACAATTCTGCTTCTTAAATAATTTTTAGGAATTTCATTTCAAGCCACAATCCACTTTGCTAAACATTTCTTTCAAACGAAATATTCCTGTCTCTTAATACTTTGGTTAGCTTTTGAAAGGCATCTTTCGCAATTGCAATGCGCCTAACGATTTTCCGGTTATATTCCGTCATTGTGTCATAACAATTCCAAACGTTACATTTGTTTACTACGTTTTTTTTTTTGCGACCTATAGTGGCCGTTAATAATTAAGTATAACTCAAGACTTCAATGTTAAGATAAAACAGTATTTAATTCCAAACGCAAATAAATACTTAATATGAACAAAAAAGTAAAATTCAACGAAAGAGAATTAACCATTTCAGTGACTATCTTTTTAGTAGCGCGGCTGGGCTTTCGTCCGGTAAATCCTAAATGAAAACCCAAATATAGACACACAATAATTCACACCAATTCGACTGGATAGATCTACTCAATAGTCACTCAATAATCACTCCAGTCAGTAACGTGACACCGCTATTTATACACCTGGGGGAAAGCATATATTCATAAGTCCAGAGATCACGTATAGAGAAGGAATATATATATATATATATATATATATATATATATATATATATATATATATATATATATATATATATATATATATATATATATATATATATATATATAATGCTTTTTTATATATATTTTTATATTTTTTATATATTTTTATGATTTTTATTCAAAAAGAAATCGGCAAATATAACTCAATAATACTAACCGAATAATATAACTTTATATATATATATATATATATATTACTTAATATATATATTCAATATATATATGTATATATATATATATATATATATATATATGAAGAAATATAGTCTTAAAATGTGCTATATTTATGGGTAAAAGTGCTCAATATCAGAGATAGAGCGTCTGTAAATATAAAAGTGAACATACAAGTCAACACTTAGAGGCGACAGTCTTTTTCATGCTAGATGCAATCATCGGGCTATGATGATTGCAACTAGAATGAAACAGACTGTCGCCTCTAAGTGTTGACCTCTATGTTCACTTTTATACTTATATATATATATATATTTTTGTCATCCACAGACAGACTGTTTCGCTGTTTCACAGCTCATCAGTGTGGCTAGACGTCCGGTTGCCTCTAGCTACGATCGAAACCCGACTGATGGCTTAACGGGTAGAGATTCCGACTGATTTTTCGTCAGTCGGAATCTCTACCCGTTAAGCCATCAGCGTACGGTACGGGATGGAGGTGAATTTTAGCGTGTTTATTTTTAGATTCGGATAAACACACAGTGACTGAGAGTGACTCAATTCTGTCGAAGAGTCGTATATATATATATATATATATATATATATATATATATATATATATATATATATATATATATATATATATATATATATATATATATATATATATATATATATATATATATATATATATATATATATATATATATATATATATATATATATACACCCAAGTGTAGGATTGGTGGATACGGAATAAATTCCAATAACCAACAAATACTATTCTTAAAAGACTGTCCAATACAGAGTAGTGCAAATATAATTATTTATTCGAAAATTATAACATAAATATGTTATAAAATCATTACAAAAGTAGCCATCTTGTTTAAACACTTCTGGTGACTTATGAAGTACTGGTGTTGAATGAATAATAATACTTATAATATATATATTAATATAATTATACATTCAACACCATCACTTTATAAGACACCAGAAGTGTTGAAACAAAATGGCTATTTTTGTAGTGAATTTATAACATATTTATGTCAATTTTTCAATGAATAACCATATATATATATATATATATATATATATATATATATATATATATATATATATATATATATTCCTTCTCCTTACGTATATATTGTTTTATTACAAGTAAATAATATATATATATATAGATAGATAGATAGATAGATAGATATAGAGAGAGAGGTTTTTTATGATGTGTAGGGTTTGTAAGGAGTGCACACGCGTTTCCCCATTCAGTGTATTTGTTTTGGCTGTATACGCACACACACACACACACACACACACACAGACACACACATATAAATATATATATATATATATATATATATATATATATGTCTGTTTAAAGACATTTATATATATTATTTTTAACGTTCTTTTTATAGATACAAGTATTTAAGCAAATGCTCTGTTTTATAATAAACATAAATTATAAATAAATTTATAATAAAAATAAATTGTCGGACTATGTCCAATTCAAAAATATCAGAGTCTGTCTATATTTCTGAGATGAGGTATTATGTACAGTATTTACATTAGTCGGACTATTGTCCTCATCTTTGTCGCCATATTTGACACAACGTTGTACGCTCTGGCCTTATGGTTGGAATTTCGAACTGAACCATTTATTTCGATCACAGGTGTAGACTGTTCTCGTTCCACGTGCCATGTTTGATGGATGTCCTGCTAATTTCTCCACTGCCTTAACCGAGTATTGAACTCACACTCTTTGGTTCTGTCACTGGATCTAACCAACGTCTTTATCCACCTTGCCATGTGTCATCTGGGTATGAATTTCTGGGTATTATAAACCTAATGTTTTCAGCAATCATTTTTTATCAGTGCACATATTGCAATTTTGCTGTTATCAAATCATATTTTTACCAGATCTCATATTGCAACTTTTGTTATCATTGCTTTTCTCTGGTACTCCTTATTACTGGTTCCCATATTGTATTTATTTCTATGCTTGGTCGACTCAGGAGATTTTTGTGGCCTAGCATATGTGCTGATTCCTTAAGTTTACGAATTTTCCAATGGTGTTCCCTGTCTATGATCTCAACATGATCCCACAGGGGACGGTGATCTCCCTTCTCTCTCCATATGTGGTCAGTCACGCCTGATTTTCCTACTTCCCCTCTCGTTACAGCTTTCTTGTGTTCTTGAAGCCTTACCTTGAGGGGGCGGCCTGTCTCTCCTTTATATTCCTTTCCGCAGCTGCACGGGATAGCGTACACACAGTCTTTAGTCATGTTCTCCTCTATGGGGGGTCTCTCTCGAGAGAGAGATATCTGCGAAGTGTTGTCACGCTTTTGAAGGTTGTCCTGATGTTATATGGACCGCAGATCCTTTGTATTTTCTCTGATAACCCCTTAACATGAGGCAGGCAGACTGTTTTCTGAGTGTTGTTGTCCTACTCCTCCTCTTGTACCCGCCTATCCCAGTTTTTGGGGGCTGCTGCCATGTACCCAGGGTAGTTGTTACGTTGTAGGGTACTACTTATACTGACCAATTCCTTATCTAACGTCTCTGGGTCGCCACTTATGACTTTTGCTCGGTGTTGTAAGCAACGGACGCTCCCTTTCTTTACGCTGTATGGGTGGTGGGAGTTGAAATTGAGGTACTGTCCGGTGAATGTCGGTTTACGGTATACGGATGTCTTGAACCCGTGCTCTGTTCGAGATATTAGTACATCCAGGAATGGGAGTGTGTTGTTACTCTCTTTCTCCATTGTGAACTGTATCGAAGGTCTTATTGAGTTCATACTCAGTCTGATCGAAATAAAGGGTTCAGTTCGAAATTCCAACCACCTGAAGAAGGCTGGAGCGTACAACGGCCGAAACGTTGTGACAAAGATGGCGACTAATGTAAATACTATATATATATGTATAAATATATTCTACTATTTTTATAGATAAAAATATTTAAGTATTTATTAAAATAACTTATAAACAGAAAATATATTAAAATAATTTTGGGAATTAGTCCATTTCATAATACATATATATATATATATATATATATATATATATATATATATATATATATATATATATATATATATATATATATGTATGTATATATATATATATATATATATATATATATATATCTATGTGTGTATATATATATATATATATATATATATATATATATATATATATATATATATATATATATATATATATATACCCAAGTTTAGGATTGGTATATACGGAGTGAAATCCAATAACCAACAATTACTATTCTTTAAAGAGTGCTCAATACAGAGTAGAGCAGATATAATTATTTATTTGAATATTACAACATAAATATGTTATAAAATCACGACAAAAGTAGCCATTTTGTTTCAACACTTCTTGTGTCTTATCAAGTGTTGAAACAAAATGGCTACTGTAATATTCAAATAAATAATTATATATATATATATATATATATATATATATATATATATATATACCGATTTAAAACCCAAGCAAAGGAGCATATCCACGGTGTTCTTGATATCAGTGTCCAACTTTCCTTCCATTGGAGGATAAATATCGGGACGGGTAATAAAAAAACGAAACTACAACACATTCGGTACTTAATGTCCAATGCAGAAGTCACCTTCTAAAGCTACAGACATTTTCTGACGAGTAATATTATTCCTGTTGTAGTGTGTTTTGACGAAAGAGGGTATTTTTTTGACAAGCTGTTTTCCATAAATGTCTAAAAGTTCTCTTATCTCTAACAGCGTCATCTTAATATTGACTTGCAGATTTCGCAGTGGTGAACAGAGACTATGACTAGACATTTTGAAAAGAATCGTTCGCAGTCAGGATCATCGAATCTATGCGAATGATCCTTTCTTTAGCTGCATCGTATAGGATTCGACAGGAATACGTACAGTTTTGAATTCAGAGTTTTCGTTCCTCTCGACCGGCCGCCACCCGAGGCATTAGAACATAATTTTTTTTACTATTTTTCCATAGCTGAGGGGAAGTCGATGTGGATTCATATCCTTTCCAAGGTTATTAGCACGTAAGTGAATGCGATTAACTCGACTGGAATTCGACATCAATTCCTCAATCCGAGCCGAACTCCAATATTCTACCGTTCCTCTTCAGGCAAGAAGTGTTGGATTCATGCCTTTCCCAAGGCAATTAGCACGTAAGTGAATGTAATGAACTCGACCGGAATTCGAACTCGGCTATCCAATTTCTCAGTCCGAACCGCAATCCATTACTCTACTGTGCTTCTTCAGGCCAGAAGAGTTGGATTCATGCCTTTCCCAAGGCAATTAGCACGTAAGTGAATGTAATGAACTCGACCGGAATTCGAACTCGGCTATTCAATTTCTCAGTCCGAACCGCAATCCATTACTCCACCGTGCCTCTTCAGGCCAGAAGAGTTGGATTCATGCCTTTCCCAAGGCAATTAGCACGTTAGTGAATGTAATGAAATTTGAACTCGGCCCTACAATTCTTCAATCGGAAGAGCAATTCATTACTCTACTGTGCCTCTTCAGGCCAGAAGAGTTGGATTCATGCCTTTCCCAAGGCAATTAGCACGTAAGTGAATGTAATGAACTCGACCGGAATTCAAACTCGGCCCTCCGATTTCTAAATCCGATCCGCAATCCAATACTCTACCGTGCCTCTTCAGGCCAGAAGAGTTGGATTCATGCCTTTTCAAAGGGTATTTGCACGTAAGGGAATGTAATGAACTCGACTAGAATCCGATTTCTTTATCCGAGGCGCAATCACTGTTTATCCCCGCTTTTCTTTTTATAATAATTCAGATTTCTTTAAAATCGTCACCCCCGTCCCAGAGTAGCCATTTAAACATTATACCCGTTAAGTTCAGGTTCCCTCTTTCTTAATGTTGCTACGTTGGTAGATATTGTTTAACGGCATATCAATCTCTATGGGTTATTTAATGCCGATATTTAATCTAAATATTTTGAATCCAATCTTATGACTTCAACTACAGATAAAATGCATTGTCTGTCATTTCACTATAAAATGTATTGTTGGAAATTTTACTATAAAATGTCTTATTGTTCATTTTGCTATAAAATGTATAGTTGGGCGATTCTACTAAAAACTGTATTGCTAGTTTTTGCTGTAAAATGTATTGTTGGTAATTTTACTATAACGATGTATTGTTTTTAATTCAGAGAGTCACTTATGAGCCATGCGTGATACACGCTAGGGCGATTATGTATTTTTTCATACATGACTGACGAGGCAGATTTTCTCCCGCAGTAGGTTGCCATTTCTTTTCTGCGGTATACCATCCAAGGCTATAGAAGCCAGTCTGTCCTGCTATTTACCCATAGCTGCAGAGCTGGGGGTGGGGAAGAAGACGATTCATAACTTTCCCAAAGGTTACCACGTCAGTGAATGCAATGACTGGATTTCGAACTCGGTTCTCCGATTCCTCAATCCGAACTGCAATCCATTACTCTACTCTACCGTGCCTCTTCAGGCCAGAACATTTGGGTTCATAACTTTCCAAAGGATATTAACACGTAAGGGAATGTAATTAACTCGACTGGAATTCGAAGTCGGCGCTGCGATTCCTCAATCTATTACACTAACGTGCCTCTTCAAACCAGAAGAGTTGGATTCATGCCTTTCCCAATTGTATTAGCACGTAAGTGAATGCAATAAACTCCACTGGAATTCGAACTCGGCTCTCAGATTCCTCAATCCGAATCGTTATCCATTACTCCACCGTGCCTCCTCAATTCTTTATACAGTGTAATCCAGATATAAGAGACCCGGATATAAGAGAAACCCGGATATAAGATAGATTTTCTCTGGTCCCAAATTAGAGCCTGTGTTAATGTATATATAATAGACCAAACCCTGATATAAGAGAAACCCGGATATAAGAGACTTCCCCGGTCCCGACAACTCTCTTATATCCGGGTTACACTGTATATAAAAAATTATTGCTGGTATATTTACGATAAAAAGCTTTTTTTTATACTTTCATAGTGTTTTTTGGGGGGTGGGGGTCCCTCTTTACTCATAGCTGGGAACGCCCACCCACCCAACAGGTGCTACCACCCCGGGTCAGGTTGGTCCTAGGAGCCACAGCAATTAAGAGTTGGTTCCATGCTCATCAATACCTCCAACCTCTCGATCAGTGGCATGGCTGCCTGATGTAGTTTATCCTCATAACATGCACTGTCTTTCTTAAGCAGGTCAAAGTAGGGTAAAATTTTTTATGGTCCTGACAACGGTAAAGAAAATATCTTCTTGCGTATAAATATACAGCATTTGAAAAGTATTATCGGCAAATTTATTGTGACATTTCTAAGCATGTGCGCCATTTCCAATTCACCGTACTTGGTTTCATAAACTATACCCGACTTTATTATCCGAGTCAATTTTTTCCGCAATAAAATACATATGAAGTAAACGATATTGGCAACATTTTCATGGGTTTCTTTTCATACTTCTGTTCCTTTTAGAAATAATTACCAGACAAACTACAGATGTAGCTTACGCAATGGCGTAACTCGCCAGATGATATGTGAAACAATTAATTTGGAATGTTTCTATTTCACTGTCCAGTATATCTTACGGACATTTGCGACCGCTCCTCTACACGACTTCCTATCCCTTTTAACCTTCAGTAGTGTTACTCTCATTGCAAAACCAACACACACGTTCCGTCATCCGTTCACACAAGCTATTCGGGTAGGTGTGTCTCTTGTCTATCTGTTCCGATATATATCTATATCTATATATATATCTATATATATATATATATAGATATAGATATATATATAGATATAGATATATATAGATATAGATATAAAAGTGAACATAGAAGGTGGCCTGACGATTGCATCTAGTATGAAACAGACTGTCGCCTCTAAGTGTTGACTTCTATGATCACTTTTATATTTACACGCGCTCTATCTCTGATATCGAGCACTTTATCCCATAAATATAGCACATATTAAGACTATATTTCTTCATATATATATATATATATATATATATATATATATATATATATATATAATATTACACAACATCTAAAATTTACTCATATGCAGGGATAGATCTACTTCAACCGACGACAACAATCACCTCAGATTTATTGAACCCCGGTCTAATACTATTGATATGTTCTGTTATAATAAATACATTGATCCCAAATTCAGTCGGGTTTCGATCCTAGCTAGAGGCAACCGGACGTCTAGCCACACTGATGAGCTGTGAAACAGAGAAACAGTCTGTCTGTGGATGACAAATAATATATATATATATATATATATATATATATATATATATATATATATATATATATATTTCTGGCATAAAGTGCTCAATATCAGAGATAGAGCGTATGTAAATAATATAAATATAAAAGTGAACATTGAAGTCAATACTCCGAGCATGAAACAGCCTGTCGCCTCTGTGTGTTGACTTATATATATATACGCCTTAGCTTTTTGTGATGGAAGGGATAATTCAAAGGAGGATATAAATCCAGGGAGCGTTCAATGTAGACTACAGAGGATTATAATGATAATGAAAAGACGGATACTTTAATTATCTATCTCTCTCTATATATATATCTATCTATATATATATATATATATATGTATGTGTGTGTGTGTGTGTGTGTGTGTGTGTGTGTGTGTGTGTGTGTGTGTGTGTGTGTGTGTGTGTGTGTGTGTGTCTTCAGCACTGAATATTTTTTTTAAATTAATATTTCTGACTGGGTTCTATATTAACATTTTGATTTATTTTTTTATTAGTTTTCTCCACTAGTTTCGATCAGCATAGTCTCCATCAGGAAAAGAAGATTCATGCTTGCTAGTAGCATTTAATAACAGGTGTGTATGACGGTCTCTGAGGAAGTTGAATTTGGCCTGTAGTTTTCATTTTATTTTGGGGGAGTGTGTAATGTATATATGTCTATATATTTGTGTATGCATGTGTGTGTGAGTGCGTGTATGGGAGACCTCATCACCTCTGTAGGCGTGTCTATCTAGTGTAGTTGAGTGAACGATGTTTAGTCAGATTGCCCCCTCATGAGTGGTGTCAACATCTACGTAGTAGCAATGGAGTATATTCAACTATAAAGAGATTATAATGTCTGAGAAATATGGGTTTGATCTATGGGTTTATATTTTAATTCTATCAGTGCTGTTTAGTTTGTCGTTGAATCCGTCTGGACAAATTGTTTTGAGGCACAAAATCCTTTTCTCTTCATGTTCTTGTTTTTACAAACTTTCTCTTTTGTGACTATTTGTATTCTCTGAATAATAGCGAATTTTGCATGGCTATTAAAATCATTTTTCTAGGTGGAAATATATATATATATATATATATATATATATATATATATATATATATATATATATATATATATATATATATATAATAAAAAGACTTAAACACTAATATTCGATGGTCATAATTTATTCCATTGGAATCGTAAATACGATCCAATTCATCAGACCTACAAATTCAAAAAGAAAACAGGAAAAACATCTCCGGGAATAAAAATAAAATTTAGTAAGAGTGTATGTATGAGAGTGTTGTGCGAATGTTAGACTGAATGAAAGCCAATGAGTATATTTACTAATAATATTATCTATCTATCTATCTATCTATCTATCTATCTATATATATATATATATATATATATATATATATATATATGTTACAATGGATCATTCATACAAAAAGGAGATTAGTAAAGTTAATGATATAAAATGGCAAAATATTTCAATACAAGGTAGTGCTCAATAAAAGGTAGACCAAAATATAATATTTTTATTATACGAGATTACAATTAAAACATTCTACATCGCTACACAAAAGCTTTCATGTTTCAATATTATGATTGCACTTCCTCAGGCAATGGCTGGTAACCGGTGATAAAAAGGATTTTATGGGTAATTTAAAAACAAACCTTACCTCTTTTTCAAAACTTAAAAGTGGACATGGAATAAGGTCAGAATTCAAGTTGTTCTTGTGGATATGTCTCGATTAACCAACTGAGAGTCAGATCTATGCTGAAGCCAGCCTCCCTGAAGATCCTTGTCGGTGAAACCTAGGTAGGTTTGCCTGGCTCCTTAGGATTATCTTAGGTTTTGCTCTACTTAGTAGATTGAGCACTTTACATAGTTGTCTTTTTACTCGTTTTGATTTTTTTTTCTTTGGACCTGGACCTTAAACACTTGACGATTGTTTTCGCCTTGTTTTAATGTCCTTGGTTCGTTCATTTTTTCTTGGGTACCGATTTGTTCTACTCCAAGTTGAGCTATCCGAGGTTATATATATATATATATATATATATATATATATATATATATATATATATATATATATACATATATATATGCGTGTGCATGTGTGTGTGTTTGTGTGTCTGTCTAAACCGGATGAAACAGCAAACTTTTGCAAATCATGTAGCAGCAAAATTGTCCAATTGTTAGATTATCTTAGAAATGATTAAAAATATCTTACTGGAATTCTGCAAGTTTTTTTTATAAACTATTGGACTCTACGGTGAGCAATAATCATGTATAATTACTCTCCAAGTTTAACAGAAGAAAATGACATGTTCATTAATCATAGCTCAGAATTGGAATCTTATGAAGGATTGATATAAAGTTCTCATATATATATATATATATATATATATATATATATATATATATATATATATATATATATATAATTAATTTTATTATCATTATTCCAGGATCATTTCCCAACTTAATCATGATGATCTTCGCCTCCTCTAACCTTCTAACTTTCTGTCCATGAGTAACAAGTTTATTCACGGTTTTCAGATAAGATTACATTTTCAAGTCTTTTTTCGCTGCTCTTTGGAATGTCATAACTGAAACTCTCCTGTCAAACGTCTTATGAGTTGGATGATTTCTAAGCGATCTCTTTAGCTCTAAGTTAAAATGATTATCCTGCTTCCTGTTGTGACCACCGGATCCAGTTTTCCTTTCTACTCTTCCCTCATTTTAAAACTATCCACTTTTCTCTTGATGATTCTTGAATGGACTTTAAAGATGTAAGCCAGAGTATGATTGTTGGTACCATTACGGAAGGCCTGAATGATCTTTTTCCTCTCACGACTGCTCAGTTAAAAACGATTTTAACCTGTTCTCTTTCTAGCTAAAATAACTCAAATGATCTTAAGTGATTCTTACGACAAACGATGTCAAGATGGCTAAATCCCTAATCTGAACACCCGGAAAAAAGTAACCCACAGAGTTTAGTGTTTTTTTTAGACATTAAATATTTTGTGGGAAGGACAATTATGCGATTACCCGATTTGGAAAATTCTGCTGTTACACCGTTAAATATATATATATATATATATATATATATATATATATATATATATATATATATATATATATATATATATGCTCACGCTCATCAATTAAGCACAATGAGATACAGTTGCGGCCAAAATGTGCAGAACGGCATTGTTTTCGTCAGAAAAGTAGGTATAATGTTTTATCAATGTTGTTTTATATTCTATAATTTTCACAGACAATAAATACGAGAATATTTGTTATTGTCTGAGATTTTAGTGTAATTTGAGTGGATAATACAAAATCGATGGCTGATTTAGTGATTTACTGCAAAATCCATGGCGGCCAAAATGAGTATATTTAACCGACAAACTCTAATTTTTTTAATTTGTTTACGTGACGGTTCGTTTACTAAACATTATGGAATTCTCTTCAGGAAGAATGGAATAAGATCACCCAGCAAGAAATTGAAAATTTAATTTCTTCATACAGTCGAAGATGTCAAAGTGTGATTGAAGCTAAAGGTCTTCACACTAAATATTAAATAATTCCAGTATTCTCTCTCATTTTTTATTATTTTGTTATTTTTTCAACCGTTCTGATCATTTTAGCCGCCATGGTTTTTGCAGTAAATCACTAAATCACCCTAACTTTTGTATTATCCTCTCAAATTACACCAAAATCTCAGACAATAACAATTAATATCGTATTTATTGTCTGTGAAAATTATAGAAAATAAAGCAAGTTTTTATTTCAACTCCTTCTACCAAACTTTCAGTGTTTGTTCGTAACAATTCTTTCAAAAAAGTTTCAAGGAAATAATGACTCGTGTGGTAGCGATTGTCCTTGTTTACGACACTTCCCGCCAAAAAGAAAAACAATCATTTTCTCGCCAAATGGAACTTGCTTTCAGTTCAAGGATAAAGCAAACGCTAATTACCACGCTTTAATTAATGCACCGACTCTACTCTGGACGGACATCGAATTAATTCCCGATGTTTGGGTGCTCCAAGTTGAAATATATACATATGTTTTCTAGATGTAGCAAAAGTACCAAATGACCGATGCTTTGATTTTAGAAGTGTACTAATGTAGTAATGTTTTAACATTTCAAATATTTTTGCTTGATTTATCAAAATTTGAATGCAAAGAGTTTACTTGAAAGAATATATATTTACTATAATCTACAGAATTATTTACTGTAATCTACAGAATTTTATCATTTTGATTCGGACTCCTATCTTTGATTTTGTTGTTATCAAAACATTTTAACCGTTGTGCCTACGGGCTTCATCAGGTGTATATCAATCCGTTTAACATACGGGAAATTTCGATCTGAACCCTTTATTAAATTTCCGGGGTTAGATTGTTCTCGACCCACTGGCCATTTCTAGGGATATCTTATCTATTTATTATTTTATGCTTCACAAATATTGCTCGCCCCGTTTCCACTGACTCCAAGAAAACACAGCCTAAACCAAGAATTGTTTTATAATCCCAAGCAAACTGGGAGTGCCGTTCGTAGGCAAGGGTTTACTAAGAGTTAAAGTGAGAGAAAAGACTGGTTAGGAGGAGGGTGGAAAGGATAAATCTTGAATGGGAGTCAAGACGACAGAAGATGGCGATTGACGTTGAATTTAAAATTTTAAGATTTTAGATATCAGCGGAAGAGAGTTCTCCTGTCGCGAAATGTGAGTAAAGAAACTTTTGGAGTAGTGATTCCATTTAACTATTTCAACATTAAAGGGTGGGACCTAAATGCCAATCTAGTAGCATGCTTCATGTAGATGGGGCACCGGAGAAAAAAGCTTGAGGGAGCAGTTGCCATGATAATATTTGTAGAAAAGACAAGAGGTAAGTCACATTACGTCTGTGAGAAAGTGACTAAAGTCTAAGTGTCAAATCAGGACCGATTACATTGCAGATCTTTGGAGTTTGTCATGAAACTTGAGATGAACAGCAGGGCTACCAGACCAGATAGGGTAACAGTATTCAATGCACGGACGAGTGATAGATTTGTAGATGTGTAAGATGGACCGACTAGAAAAACCTTCTGGCACGACACAGTGAACGAACATTCTTTGCAGTAGATGCAGCTATTGATTCAATGTAGTTATTTCCATTTCACTTCAGTCGAAAAGGTCAGGCCAAGAATGCACAGCGAGGCGCTTTCCTGGAGTCGAGCATCAGTCATGCTGATGCCGGGCAGGGAAGTTTCTTTATGGTGGTTGAATAAGAGCAGTTTAATTTCGAGGGATTAAAATTTACAAGACATTTCCTGCCAAAGTCAAACACTGATTCTACGTCCTTTTCAAGAGCGGAGGCCAAGTTAACTTTTTCAGCTCTTCCGGATTTACTATTGAGACAGGTGTAAATGGTAGTGTCTTTTTTTTTTAAGCTGAGCACCCCAAGCAAGGCTGGAAGCCACTAGCACGCAAGGGGTTACAGAAGGTTTGGAGGAAGAGCAGATAGGAGTGGTAAAGGAGAGGATGTGGAGAAAGATAGTGGATCGATCAAGGCAAGAGGGTTACAGAAGATTTGGAGCGAGAGCAGATAGGAATGAAAGGTGAAAGGATGTGGAGAAGGGAAGTGGATAGATCAAGGCAACTGGAGATGTCGATTGACGTTACAATTAAATAGTTGGAGATTGTATTTGTCAGGGGAACAGGAATAAGGAAGGGAGTTCCACAGGCGAGATGTGCGAGACATGAAGCTATTGGAGTAGAAGAGACGTCTACATGTAACAGTTTCAACGTTGAAGGGGTAGGAACGGGATGCCAGCCTCGTAGGACGTTTAAATTCATGAGGCCTAGGAACCAGCGAAAGCAGCTCATCGGAGCAATTAACGTGAATGTATTTGTAAAAAAGACAGAGTGAGGCAACGTCGCGTCTGTGAGAGAGCGACTGCAGACGAGATGACAGATCAGGGCCAATGACATTGCATATCCGTCTCTGGATCTTATCAAGAACCCTGAGGCAAACAGCAGGGGCTCCAGACCATATATGGCAGCAATACTCCATGCAAGGGCGAATGGTCGATTTATAGATTTGGAGGATCGATTCCGGGGAGAAAGATTTCCTGGCTCGGCTACAGGGAGCCAACTTTCCTTGCGGTGGATGATGCAATTGACTCGATGTATTTGTTCCATTTCAGATCAGCGGACAGCGTGAGACCGAGCAGCCGCAGAGAGGAACTCTCGGGAAGTTGGTCTTTAGACATTCTAATGGGATGCAGGGATGGATCCCTGTGGTGGTTAATAGAGAGCAGTTTTATGTCATCTAAATAAATGCATACTCGGAAATTCATGACATCAGGAAGATAATTGATGAAGATCAGTAAGGGCCCTGGATAGTGTCTAGGAGGAGACCTGCACTCCAGCGAATGGATCTGGAAGCGAGCCCGTCAGAACGACATTCATTTCACGATTTGATAAGAATGATTGGATTAAATCAAACAATCGTCCTTTAATACCGTAGCCATGAAGCTTATGTAGAATGCCATTTTAACTTAAAATTACACAGTTGCCAAATTCAAAAACAAACGGTTTAACCCGCAAACCTGTCGGGTGCTAAAGATACACGATACAACTAATGAAAACGGGTGGTATAAATGCCGAAACAACAAAGATGGGGAAAATAACCCAAATGTAATAAATTAATTTATGATAACATGATATCCCAGAAATTGAGAGAGAAAATACATTCATTATATATATATATATATATATATATATATATATATATATATATATATATATATATATATATATATATATATATGTATATATAAATAAAAAGGAAAGAACAGTAAGGTATAAAATCCGGTGTTCTTATAGATATTTTTATTTTTACACAATAGTGCTCTATGTAAATTTAAATTTACAGAGCATTAATATTATAAATTAATAGATTTAAAATATGGTTTTACCGCTACACAGTGATACCATGTTTCAGAAATGGAAGCTAAAGCCCCTGAATTTAATTTTGTTATTAAACCAAAGACATTAGTTCCAAATTCGCTTGATGAGGAAATGGAACTAATGTCTTTGGTTTAATAACAAAATTAAATTCAGGGGCTTTAGCTTCCATTTCTGAAACATGGTCATCACTGTGTAGCGGTAAAACCATATTTTAAATCTATTAATTTATAATATATATATATATATATATATATATTATTATTATTATGGGACCTACCTTTATGGACTAAATGGACTCGTCCTATTAGTATATATACGGGGAGATTTATGCCTCTCAAAAGAGCTGTCTACAGTTAACAGCCATGCTGCGACTTGTTCCAGCAAGTCGGTCGAACTCTCTGCCCCTGGGCAGAGAGGAACCCGGTCGAGGCTCCGCCGAAGGGCAGAGTCGTGTTCGGGGAGGTTGACCTACCCGATTCTGTTTTTTACAGTTTCTACGGGCATTTTTTTCCCGAGCCTACGGGCTCGGAATACCCACGTAAACCTCGGACTTGTGCCACATTTTACCCTCGTGGGGGGTGGGCAGTAAATATCGAACTGTCTACAGTTGACGAGTTGACTACTGTACTTTGTCGTCAGTCGGACGTGCAACACTTTTGTATTCGTTCTTTTGTTTAATAATATGTTTTCACTAAATTGCTGAGTTCGAGTTTTCTTTCGGACCTATTCTGAGTCCACAACATATATATATATATATATATATATATATATATATATATATATATATATATATATATATATATATATATATAGGGTGCGGCAGGTATTTGAGGACAGATTTTATGGATTAGTAAAAAAACTTGATGAACAAATGAATATAATTATATTTGATTACAAACAAGTAAACATGAAATTTAGCTAACTATTGGTCCTTATTTATGTCAGACATTACTCGAACTATTGCATTTTTAAGCGAGTCTTTGGTGTTATGAGGCTGTTTATTAACCTCCTTCTCAACAACGCTCTACACATAATAGTCTAGTGGTTTGAGATCTGAAGAGTTAGGAGGCCAAATATTGGGTGTGATGTGGTCGTACGAAGTGTCAGTCATCCATTCTTGTGTTCGTAGAGCCTTGTGGGATGGGACCGAGTTATGTTGGAATATGTAAAGCCTGCCGTTGCATATGTTATCAATTCACGGCTTGACAGCTGTTTCTAGAACCTCAATATAAGCAGCAGGATTTACTCTAAGACCTTTTGGGAAAAAAAGTGTGGTGGCATAACACGTCCTTCATTGCTAAAAACACCCAATACCATAACTCTTGAAGGAATTTTTGTGCGCATCAGTATTGGCACCTCAGAATGACCTGAACAAAGCCATCTGTCATTTCTTCTGTTAAGTTTTTGATCTTGATCAAATTTTTCTCATCTGACAAAAACCAAATCACACCAGCTTCTGAAGGATTTTTAAGTTTGTTTAAAAGCCTTTTGGATCTGTTCAAACGGATTTCTTTTGTTTTTTTCATACATAAATTGACCTCTCTTCATCACGTAGGACTTGTATCGAATGTCTACATGAACACTCCTTCTGATTGTTTTTTCAGACACATGCAGCTTTTTGGCAATTGACCTCATTGATTGACCTCGGTTTTCATCAATTGTCTGCTTGACTTCCTGAATAAATTCGGATATTCTCACTTTATCAGAACGTTCAGAATGTTTTTTACGTTTTGATACAGATATTGGGGAACTGTCAACGTCTTCTAACTCTTTTCGTATCTTGTGGACAAACGATCTTGCAACTCTGTGGAAACGTTCAATATCCAAATCGCTATGACCAGCCTTTAATGCCATAACCACAGCTGGCCTTTTCATTTCATTTGTTATCAGAGGGTTTGCCATGCTTGATTTCTGAAAAATAAAAGCATTAGAAGTTAGTGGGAAGCAGTATTAATCTTAAATCTGCATGAAAAAAAAATTACAGCTAATATTAGGTGATGACTTTAGTATTCAAATATCAAAAGATCTTTCCAATTTAAATATTTTATCATCAATAATGATTATTAAAGGGTAATAAATTTAAATTATCAAATTAAAAAAATTACCTCCATATTATAAAGAAGTTTAAACTTACAATTCCAATTGGAGAATCTTAAATGATAAAATGGGGTAAAACATTAATAACATAACTGCAAGTCCTTTTTTTATAATATTCTATATATCCATATATATACACATACACACCTACACATATCCGCACACATGTACACACATATATATCCATACACATACCCCCCAACATATATATATATATATATATGTATATACTCATACATACACACATACGCATGTAGATATACACATACATACATACATACACACATATACACATATCCGCACACAATTCTTTTATATTTGAACACTAAAGTCATCACCTAAGAGAAAACTTTTTTTAGGGAAATTCTTAGTACACACACACACACACACACACACACACACACACATATATATATATATATATATATATATATATATATATATATATATATATGTAAGTATGCGTAAACATTTAAAAAGATATATGTAGGTATTAATACATGAAATTACCCGTGTATATCGGTACATGTGTACCTGTATGAGTGACTGCACATGTAAAAGAACGTATGTATATGTGAAACTTGCATGGGTGTGTATACAATATATGGCAGAGCAAGATCTCTAATATTACCTTAAAAAATCACTCCATATTAACTTAAAAACTAAACTTTAAGTAAAAGAAATTACCCATCTAAAAACAGTCACGAATTAAATTCATAGAGATAGAGATGTCACCTTAATAATCAATTACAACTAGAAGTAAACTTATATTATAAAATAAAATTTTGTTTTTTTAATGTACATTCTATGAATATTTTTTCTAATCGACTATTTCATATTAAATCCCCAAAATTGTTGTAATAAAGTTTTTAAAAAACTTAAATCACTAACAAACATCAAATTAAAGTCCCTGTAGACTGTTTAAACATTCAAATTTATATCAAACATTATAATATTTATAAACCGCCCAAAAAACACTTTCAAAGTAAAGCAAAACAACAGCGTCTATTTCGTTCATTCCAAAGAAAGTCAGTGACACCTACTCTCATGACTTCCTTCTCTATTTCTCTTTTTACGTTTTTTTCTCTTCTCCCCCTTCTATGTCATTATATAACTTCCGTTAAGTTAACCGATTAAATGTGTCAATGTCTGGACCTCCTCAAATAATATTAAGTATGAAAGAATAGAAATATTAAATTACATCTAACTCAATCATGTCACTCCCCCTCACTTCCTCACTTCGTTAATTTACATATGCTTAATACTGTCCGTGAAAAATGTGCAAATTTCTTTTCATTTTTCGTTTGAACCTTTGGAAGTAAAGTCTGATGATCCGCAGTCCTTGAAAAGGGCTGTGGTAAAATAATTTATTACATGGAACCTTGAAGTGGTCAGTTTTTATTTAAATTATTGGCTCTGGATTTGCATTGAGCTCTCTGGATTTTATCCTCCTTGGGTTTACCCATACGGATTACCTAGTTTTTCATAAACTATATATATATATATATATATATATATATATATTGTCTCGCACTCACTGTTTTCTCTCTCTATATATATATATATAGAGAGAGAGAGAGGGAAAGACAGTGAGTGAGAGATAATGTATATATATATATATATATGCATAACATATTTAATTTATATAATATATATATTCTCTCTCACTCACTGTTTTCTATTTCCCTTTCTCTTTCTCTCTCTCTCTCTCTCTCTCTCTCTATATATATATATATATATATATATATATATATGTGTGAAGAAATATAGTCTTAAAGTGTGCTATATTTATGGGATAAAGTGCTCAATATCAGAGATAGACCGTGTGTAAATATAAAAGTGAACATAGAAGTCAACACTTAGAGGCGACACTTACAGTCTGTTTCATGCTAGTGCAATCGTCAGGCAACTCCTTGCCTGACGATTGCACTAGCATGAAACAGACTGTCGCCTCTAAGTGTTGACTTCTATGTTCACTTTTATATATACACACGTATATATATGAAAAGAAAGAAAGAACAGTAAGATATGTAATCCGGTGTTCTTATAGATATTTTTATTTTTACATAATAGTACTCAATGTAAATTTACAGAGCATTAATATTATAAATTAATTGATTTAAAATAGGTTTTTTCGCTACACAGTAATAACCAGGTTTCAAAAATGGAAGCTAAAAGCTTCAAATTGCATCTAGCAATTGCAATCCATTGCATCTAGCATAAAACAGAATGTCGCCTCTAAGTGTTGACTTCTATGTTCACTTTTATATATATATATATATATATATATATATATATATATATATATATATATATATATATATATATATATTCCGGATTAACGTAATAATGGAACAGTCCATATTGTTTCCGAAGCACATATCAGAGAAGCATATATTTCCTCCAAAATTTCTCAACATTAAGGTCGATAAATGTAATCAATACTGTTGATAATAAAGATTATAAATAAACAGAGGAATTATATCTATAAAAATTACATATAAACAAAAAGAATTTTAAATAACTTTCGGACTTAATCCATTTCATAAATTGAACATTTTGTAGGTGGCATTCTGTGTCCGACTTTCTACATGTTGCCTATGCTAAATTTTATATGAATTTACATATATCTTTCCTTTACTTTTATTTTAAGATTCTTTGAGTTTATTTCACTTTAATTTCTTCATTTATATTTTTGTGATAACACTGAATGTCAAATTTGTCCACCTCTGATAGTTCACTTGTTGGTGGTTATTTCGAATTAAACTAAGTTAAAATCTATTACAGTCAATATCATTTCTGTTGTGGGACAGACCCATTTTACACGGGTACTGACAGAGAGAATACCTGCGGGTTGAGGTACGTTGAGTCAGGGTGAGAGATACGGAGACAGTACACAGGGTGTTCACAGAGAGTTATACGAGAGTACAGCAAGAGAGATAATTACGGCTTCACTTACAGAGACTTGTACATATACTTTCTACTAACCCGCATTCCTGGACTACTAATCTTCATTTCAAGTCTGTATTCTTACTTTTAATACATTTATTCTACTATCTCAATTACTGGCGTTGTTATTTATTTGTGCAGGATTCCATTCCCGGAATCCACAACAATTTCCATACCCCTATGCCACCCCACTGAATGCAGTAGTAGATGATGAACTCTTGAAGCAGGAACATCTGAATATAACCACCCAACTATCTCATGGGTAGGTCAAGATCTTTATTATTTGTCGAGAGTTGTCCTAGAACTGGTACCTTGAACAAAATTACCCCTTGGCGATCAAGGATAAAACGCAAAAGAATTACAAATCCCAAAGAACAATTACTAACCGTATCAGCTGTCACATGGATCAACAAGGGCCGCATAGCTCAGAGAGGAAACAGTCTGGGGCCGAAAAATCAGTTACGGTAACAAACTCTTCCGAAAACGAAGAGACACTTGGTCATCAAACTGGGAGTATTTCCAACCTTGTACAAAGCGACTCAGTGCCAAATCAACGAATAATAATAAAGTGAATCAAATGGTCTCGCGAAGATTATCAACATGTCATGACATCCTGCTTCCAGCGCACTCGAAAATCAGCAAAAGAAACTCAGGAAGCAGACATACCATTAGAGAACTATAGAAGGAACTGGAATAAGACCCCCCCAATCCAACCCAAATATACATACCAATGACCGTAACGACATCGATCGAAACAGAATATTCTCAAATGCAGAAATAGATAAGATCAAACTAAATATAAGATAGAAAACAGTACACCATCATTCAAACAATAAAGAAGTGATAGGAGATATTCATGTGAAGTTTCTCCATCTGTATTTTCATTGAAGTTAAGTGTAATGCAGCATATGCGAACACACACTGGGGAGAAACCACATTCGTGTGCAGTTTGTTGCTCTGTATTGTCACAGAAATCAAATTTTGTGTGCCATATTCACTGCCAGCCTTTGATATCGAAGACAGGAATTACGGAACAGCTGCTGGTGGTATTGGCGACCTAGTAAGATTCAGTAGAGTGTCTGATTCGTGAGTGTTAATCTTTAAGTGTAATGCAGCATATGCGAACACGCACTGGGGAGAAACCACATTCTTGTGCAGTTTATGGCTCTGTATTTTCGCACAAATCAAATTTTGAGTGCCATATTTACTGCCAGCCTTTGATATCGAAGACAAATATTACGGAACAGCTGCTGGTGGTATTGGCGATATAATCAGATTCAGTAGAGTGTCTGACTCGTGAGTGTTAATCTATAACGTTGTTTCATTGAACAGATTACGTAACTGAGCTGGATTCTATATTCATAGACTCTGTTGAGCATGGTCAACAAATTAAATAACATAACAGATGATACGGTAGAAGTAAAATAAATGAGATGCAAAATAATAATCTCCCAGGAAATAAAACTGAAGAATCTATATGTGACATAATCTGCAGGTATCCAGATCTTGTGCCTGAAAATGAGTCCAACTACATCAGGGTAGAATTGTTTGATACAACAGAGGTGAAATCACCGAAGCGAAAAACCACATCATCCAAGTAATCAGCAGAGTAAATCTCAAACAAATGTCAGTAAGATACCACCTTTTAGAAAATTCATATGGGAATGTCCACTAAACAAAATGTGCAAATATACAACGTTGCACGGCAAACACAGTTAACAAACGACTGGGAAACATCACAGAAGTAAGTAATGTCATACATGCAAAAGGCCTGGAATGTTTTGGGTCGACAATGAAAAGATCAAACAACAGTCAAAAAGAGCTAGCTTTGAAGGCAAAATCGATACGAGAAATAAAGGGAATCAGATGTGAGATATCGATACTAGAAAGCGAACAAAAGAAATGCAAATGTCTCAACAGGAAAATGCAAGAAGATCAAGCGGAAATATGAAATTAAACCAATAAATGAATTCCACCAATCAAGAAAATGCTAAAACAGAAACTGCAATTAAAGACACAGAGAATAAGACGATAGGAAAAGCGTTGTAGGTCTATCGTCAAAATAAAATATTCCAAGCGGAAATTAAGGTATTTACAGGAAAACTGGAAAAGCAGTTCTACATGTCAAAAAGTCACCATCTATTGACAAGGTGCAGAGATTTTGGGAGAATATTTGAGGAAACCCAAAGGAATATAACAAAAATGCAGAATGGATCCAACGAGAAGAACGAATGTCGGATACACATCTAAAAGAATGGGAAAATAATAACCACGAAATCCCAAAAATAGAAATCCCAGGAAATAACAAAGTACCAACATTTTGCCTCTGTCATCTGTCATCAATCCCTAAAAACCTTGCACAAACTCTATCTATGCTTATTAATAATCCCAATGAAGTCCCAGAATGGAACATTGAAGGTATTATTTATTAAAATTAAAGGCCGATGACATGTCTGTCCAACACGTATAAATTGAGCACATCTGTCCTTGCGAATCAGAGGCACTCTTCTCTCCAAGCAAACAATATTCTTCCATTGGGACAGAAGAGATGCTGGAGTGGTTCATAAGTTTGAAAAGATCAACTACTGACAAACAAAATGATCTTGTAAAATTGCAGGAAAAGATTTAGAAGTCTCAACACGTCATGGATAGACTACAGTAAAGCCTTTCATAGTGTGTCACACTCTTGGATCCTTAAAACTTTGGAAATGAACAAAGTCTCTTCGGTGGTAGTAAATTTCCTTAAACACAACATAGGAATGTGGAAAGCCACATTATACCTGAATCACACAAGAGGAACTGTCACTTCCAAATTGACTGAATATCCGACGATGAATCTGTCAAATAGACTCCCTGTCACCCATTCTCTTTTGTCTGTCCTTAATCCCCCTTACGCATGAACAGACAAAAGTAGCTATGGATACAAACTAAACAAGAAGTTATTCAATCACCTACTCTACATGGATGATCTCAAATTCTTTGCCAAATAAGTTAAACGTTTTCTCAATACTGTAAAATACTAGTGACGACATAGGTATGGATTTCGGATTATATAAATGTGCAAAAAACATTCAATAAATGAAGAATTACAGAAACACACTCAACAGATTTAGATTTTGTCAGAAATATTAGGGAACTGGAACAAGACGAAGCTTATAGGTACCTAGGAATTAGCGAAGGAATAGAGTATAGCCAAATGAAGAAGGTAATAAAGGAGTACGACAGGTGTTTGTGTCTGTTAGAGAATACCGAGCTGAATTTTAAAAAAAAGACAGAATATCAGCCATAAGCACCTCGGCTGTCCCTGTGGTGCAATACAGTTTCAACATACTTAACAGACGTTAAGCGAATGGACACCAAAACGAGAAAGCTTCTCACTTGCCACTGCATGCATTATCCCAAGGCTGATGTTGATCGACTTTATGCAGCCAGATCCGAAGGAGGCAGAGGATTAGTTCCACTAGAACTGTCTTACAAAACTATAACAATAATCATCCGTGTCAAAGAACACGAAGGAAGTAAAAAAAAATGACTTTAATCAAAGGAAGTCAACAAGTTCAAAATTGAGTTTCAAATGGGTGAAGAAATGCAAGTAAAGCACAATACATTGATTTCAGTTCGAAAATACTTAAAAAGGAAAACAAAAGGCAAATATAACCGACTCGATACAGAAACGATGGCAAGAAAAACCGTTTCACGGTGAATCTTCTGCCCGTACCAAAAAGCTGATGTAGACAAAGCCCGTATTCATCAGTGGCTATGTAGTGCAGGATTAAAAGCTGAAACTGAATGCTTTATTCTTGCTGAACAGAACTAATGCTTGCTAACTAGAAATTACCAAGCACATATGCTGAAAAACTATGTTAGCCAAAATGCAGATTTTGTGATGACTATCCAGAAACCACTTGCACAGCATTGGCACCCAGTGAATATAAAACCAAGCCTGACGGATTGGGCCAATATCCGCATTGGAAAATATGTAACATTTATGGAAAGAAACCACAAGAAATTAGTAT
>OZ038514.1:56035008-56075008 GCA_964036315.1 Acanthosepion esculentum | reverse complement strand
ACACACACACACACACACATATATATATATATATATATATATATAAATATAAATATATATATATATATATATATATATATATATATATATATATATATATATATATATATATATATATATATATATATACATATGGTGGACTCTCCCGCCGCATTCGATGTATGAGGGTCCAACAGCTTAGTTCCTAGGAATAGACAGGCAGACACCAGTACATCTGACATGATTATAGTGGTGAAGGCTTTGTGCAGAACCAACCACACTTTTATATATATATATATATATATATATATATATATATATATATATATAGAGAGAGAGAGAGAGAGAGAGAGAGAGAGAGAGAGAGTTTTATATATATATATATATATATATATATATATATATATATGTATATGAAATGGGCGCGTGGTCGAGTGCTTAGAAGTTTCGAATTCTGACCATGAGACCCGGGTGCGAATCACGCCATTGTCGATTTGTCAGAAAGGAGACTTCCTGATGTTATCGGATTGGAGGGGTCTTTGGAAAGTGCCTGAAAACCATACCCAGTCGAGTCCCGTTTCATCCTCAAGCGTAAATTTAGGAATAGGCTATCTTGTGGGTTTCGCGTGTTTATAAGTATGGTTTTTGCAACATTAATTTCTATGGAAAATGCTCGGGGCGGCCATATTGGTTAGGTGGTCGGAGAGTAAGTTCTTATCTACAGACCAGTCACCTTCGGAAATTTTATGTCAGGTTATGGTGGAGTCTCTATTTCAAATCTCCGGTGGCGGTCACCGGTGGACTCGACACATTAATTCAACTTAATTTCAATAATTATATTGAGGTTTTCGGCTCTCGTTTTTGAAACATGAGAACACTTATGTAGCGAAGGAATCATATTTTTTAAAAATATATAAGCTCTACTTCTGTATGGAGCCCTGTCTTTTTTAAAATAAAAATAAAAATACTAAAGAATTCTGGATTATTTACCTAACGTGTTCTTTCCTGTTTTTCTGCATACATGCACATATATACAAGGTAACCAAAAAAGTTCTGTCCGTTTTTTGATTAGTCATTGAATGACGTTGAAATATATACGAAATGCGTGTAACAATTGTTTTCAAATTCGGACAGACGGAAGTAGGAACATCAGACGTTATAAAAAAACATGCGCACCGTGCCTGGCCATCAGTTATAAGCCGGACAGCTGTGAGAAGGATGGAAGTTTGCTTTAAGACTTAGTGGGCTTATCAGCAGCTGCATCAAGTCGCCGCATATGTCAAGCGTTTGGGGATAGTGCTGTGGATGAATGTACTGCAAGACGTTGTTTTCGAAATCTCAAGTCGGGAGATTTGTCTCTCCATGATGAGCCTCGCAGTGGACGACCACAGGGCTTGAATGACGGAGTCCTGAAGGCGGCCATTGAAGAGGACAGTAGTAGACAGCAGTGTGGTGAACTTGCAAGACATTTCAACGTTTCCGATGAAACAGTTAGACTTCACCTGCACCGCCTAGGTAAGACGTACAAACTGAACAAGTGGGTTCCGCAAACGCTGTTGGAGGTCCACAAGGTACAACGAGTGGCAGCCTGCGTATTGCTGCTTTCTCGCCACCGTACCGCATCCTTATTCAATCGAGTGCTTACCAGTGATGAAAAGTAGGTTCTGTACAAAACTCCCAAGCGTTCCAGACATTGGTTGTCTCCTCAGAATGCTATTCCTCACACTGCAAGACCGCCTATGAACCCACGCAAGATTATGCTTTATGTCTAGTGGACAGGTCGTCAAGTGGTTCATTATGAACTGCTACCAACGGGCCAAACGGTCACTGGAGACCTATACTCGCAACAATTGAAACGTGTGCAGGAGGCATTGCGCCAGAAGGAGCCAGCACTGGTGAATCGCAAAGGTGTGCTTTTCCACCATGACAACGCCAGACCGCATGTCGCGCGTGTAGTCAGGGATACCATACAGCAAATTAGGTGGGAGATTTTATGCCATCCACCGTATTCACCTGAACTTCCGCCATCCGACTACTACCTCTTCCACTCCCTGGATAATCATCTTCGTGGGAAATCCTTCACCAATGAAGCAGACTTGCGCAAAGCCCTCACGGATTTCTTTGCGTCAAAAGCCCCAGAGTTCTACGGCAAGGGCATTGAACAGCTGGAGACACGTTGGCAGAAGTATATGTATATGTATGCCATATACTATACATATACCTATGCTATACATATATATGCTATATATATATATATACCTATGTTATATATATATTTATATATATGCTATATATATATATGCTATATATGCTATATATATATATGCTATATATATATATATATATATATATATATATATATATATACATATATGCTATATATATATGATATATATATGCTATAAGTATATATACCTGTGCTATATATATATATATATATATATATATATATATATATATATATATATATGTCTGTATATATATATGTGTGCCATATGCTATACATATACCTATGCTATACATATATATGCTATATATATTCTATATATATATATATATATACCTATGTTATATATATATTTATATGTATGCTATATATATATGCTATATATATATATACATATATGCTATATATATATATGCTATATATATATATGCTATATATATATGCTATATATATGCTATAAGTATATATACCTATGCTATATATATATATATATATATATATATATATATATATATGCCATATGCTATACATATACCTATGCTATACATATATATGCTATATATATGCTATATATATATATATATATACCTATGTTATATATATATTTATATATATATATGCTGTATATATTTATATTCATTCTCGCCATATAATTAGCTTCAGTATTTGTTTTTCGTTTGAATGATTTACGTTATATATATATATATATATATATATATATATATATATATATATATATATATAATACAGTATAGTTCAAATGTTTGAAACAACTCCATGAATTAGCATGAGAAGAGTAAAAAAAAAGTGAAAAAGAGCACCTAGAGTCATTGAAAAGAAAATGGAATCAGTTATTATACTTTGATAAACATTTGTAATGAATGACGAAAAATGGCGATGCTAAAAGAAGACATTTTACGAGAGCAAAATTTAATCTTAAAAAGCTTCTTTTTTTCTCATAATAAAATTTCTAATGAAAAATCATGTTTCCCTTATTTCTAGCCATATATAATTTTTAAATTACGAAATAAATACTTTTGGGGTCAATTTAAAAAAAAAAAAAACAAATTAACAGAGTCGACTCAAACATTTGAACTGTAGTATATATATATATATATATATATATATATATATATATTTCGCATCACATTCAAAAAACTGTTCAGCAGGCGTCAGGTTGGATTTGGTCGAGATCAAAACAAGCAAATAAAAGGCGCGCAACATCACGACCTAACATGCGCGAGTGAAATATTTGCGTGGTCGTTTACAACGGTTTTTACGAGCGCGTCAATAACGGCAAACGCGTTCAGGAACTTTCATTACGGATAGAAACTGCAACGAAGAACAATCGTTTATTTATTTTATTACAAGAATTTACTAATAGGGACGATTAATTATTTATCTTCATACCCTGCCTGGTGGCAAACGATGCTGGTGGCGCTAGGGGTGGCGATCCCGCCATAGCCACCGAAACCGTGATATCACCCCTGGTCGGCGGATGATGAAGACAGGGTATCGCACGTGAAATTACACGTTGTATGTTAAAAATAAAAATTATATATATATATATATATATATAATGCAAATACCAGTGGGTCATCGTGTGATACTTTTTCCAGTTTACTTCTATAGGCCGTAACCCAACATATCATACCATTTTAGAATCAGGCCGACTCCATGAGCAAATTAAAAAATGTAATATTGAATTCCCAAATTTTAGGTACTGCGATTTTTTTTTCGTGATTCTTAGCGACGAATTTTTTTTGTGCGATAACAATTTTTATAAGTAGGAAATAAATTTGGGAATAATCGAAATTAATTGCGAAATCCAGTGAAAGTCACCCATGAAATAAAATTAATTCTTTGTACGGAGCGTAAGCAACATATATATATATATATATATATATAGTGGACTCTCCCGAGGGATTCGACATATGAGAGTCAAGCAGCTCAATTCCTAGGAACCGACTGCCCAGACACCAACACATATGATTTGATTTTAATGGTGAAGGCTTTGTGCAGAACCAACCAGACTGTTTTAAAGGGTCGAATACAGAGACCTGGAGCACGACGTGTCACAAGGTCCCCAAACGAACCTCTGCAGGTTTTGAATTCAGAGTTGTCCTTCTTCTCGACCAATTGCGATACAAGCCTATAGAACCCAGTCTGTACTGCTATTTACCCATAGGAAGTAGAGGATTAATACCGTTTTTGTGGGTATTAGCACGTAAGTGAATGTAATGGATTCGATTGGAATTCGAACTTGGCTTTCCAATTCCTCAATCACAGCATGAATTCACTACTCCCGTACACACACACACACACACACACACACACACACACATATATATATATATATATATATATATATATATATATATATATATATATATATATATATATATATATATAAAATATATATATATATATATATATATATTTATATATATATATATCCCTATAAAGAAATTAATAGAGCAAGTGGTTTGATAAACGTAGTTTCCTTTTAGTTTTTCTTCAAGGTTGTCGTATCTTTCTCTGGTGCGGTCTATCTTATCATAAAAACATAAGGGTGTAGGGGTATTAATCAGAATACTACACTATAAGATACACGATAGTTTATATGGATTAAACTGTTTCAGGAGATCTGTCTATATTTCTGATATGAGGCTATGGGTGACATAATGAGGAAGGAGGGCTTGGGAAATCTGTTACTCACAAGACAGATTGAAGGGAAGAAGAGCAAAGGAAAACAACGCATAATATCTGACAATCTGAGGTTGATATACCGTAAAACAAAATAAACGAAACTAAACCAGACTCTCTACAATCTTCCTTACAGAAATACGTCAATGAAACCATTCTACAAATATTCTGTCAACATACTGAACTAGTAAAATGTGTTTTTCTTTCCCCGCGTGTTCTCTAATATTAATATCCCGATGGTAATATATTCATATGCAATTGGAGCTACGTGTTGTAAAAAAAAAAAAGTTCCAGATAAGAAGTAGCTAACTTTTAATGTTTGACAACTCAAGAAGTTATCCGCTAAAAAATAAAATGTAACTTAATCCAAAAAGTAGCGACAGAGGTAAAGTAAAAATCAAGAGTTCAATCACTTAAAGTGAATCTCATTTGGCATCGCTAAAGTAGACTTTTTAAAAAATAAAATACGTTTTTTGAAGACATCAATTCATCGGCAATATATATATATATATATATATATATATATATATATATATATATATATATATATATATATATATATATATATTCCCAGTTTTTTTGTTTCATTTATTATTCCGTCGGATTCTCATCCAATTTTATGAATAATAATAATAATAATAAAAACATAAAATGACATTACATTGCACAATCTTAAGTAAACGAACCACTCGATAAATACAAAACACAAATCTGAAAAAAATATAGATCTATATATTTCACCTATCCAAAGCAATAAAATATAAACAAGGGAGACGTGACACCCCTGAATCTATGGTCTCAAGGAATCTATGATACGCCTCCCTGAATCTAGGATACGCCCAACACCCCACTCTACAGCATCTCAGTTTTCATAAAATAGTATTTATATACGACTATTTTCATAACCTAATTATGTACAATAATGAATCATATGCAATATTGGGGAATAATTCAACTAGGCAAATTGAAATTGAATACAATGTCTCTAAACACAATTTAGAGACCTGTCATAATAGATCATTCCATCTTGACTTGTTACGTTAGCAGAAGTAATCACCTCATTGAAATGGTATTTGGTGAATGGCAAAGGACACATGCCTGGATTATGGGTTTCGCGTGGGGCATCTAAATTGTTAGATGAAGATTTTAGGGCAATGGAATGGTAGAATGATTCATTGCAAATTGGTTGAAAGATTTCCAAATCCAGAAATTCCAGATTGATTGACAGACAAGAGACATTATTCTGGCGATGCTATGAAATCCTTAAAATTTCAAAAAGAAAAATCTCTGCTTTCTTGGATAGACTATCAGATATATTATTGAATCGAAAATAACTTCAATTAACTGAAGTATTTTTCTTTTTTAATTAATAACATTTAATGGTATCTTAAAATTATTTATTTCTGTAAAATAAATAAAATAAATGATAAGGGAAATAAATGTCTCATGCACTTGTATGCATGGTAAGATCTGCAAGTTGGTGTAATGATAACAGTTTAGAATGAGAAATCGCAGAGCTGAGTTTGAATTCCAGTTGGGTTCATTATATTAACTTACATGCAAATACCTTTAGAAACACATGGATCCATCACTTTTCGCCACAGATACGGGTTCAATAGCAGGACAGACTTGGTCCTACAGTCTTGGATGGCAACCAGTTTACAGCAGAATAAAATGGCAGCCTACTGAAGGAAAATCTTATGCCCAATCTGTAATGATTTACGGAAGCTTGAGATTTTTTTTATTAAAATATTGAATGATTTAACATATTCAACTTTATGGACAAAGAACAGTGAATTTCATATAATATCTTTCGAGTCTTACATGAGCAAAAAAATCCACAGAATCAGCAAAAAAACAAAACAAATCATCCTTTAATAGTCAGTTAGGATTAGATTAGTTTGTACCTTACATAAATATACGTAGATATAATCAAAAGATATACGTAGATATAATCATAAGATAGTGCTGTGGCCTTGTCAGAGCCAAAAATAAAGACACAAGAAAGGAATTGAGTTAAACAAATATATTAACAAAAACATTAGTACAACCACATACAAAAGGGAATGTTACAGCAAAAATGTTCGGTCCGACTGTCTCTAAAGGCAGTACCTGCTCCTATTTATAGCTGGGTGAGTCCATGCGTGTGTGGATAAATTACCATAACACTATCTATCTATCTGGCACTCTATCTATCTACCTCAGTGTTTTTATCCATCTCAGTAAGTTTGTATCTATCTATCAACCTATCTCAGTAATATCTATCTATCTATCTATCTATCTATCTATCTATCTATCTATCTATCTATCTGTCTGTCTGTCTGTCTGTTGTGGCCTTGTTAGGGCCAAAAATAAAGACACAAGAGAGAAATTGAGTTAAACAAATATATTAACAGAAACAGTAAAACGAGAGTGTTACAGCAAGAATGTTCGGTCCGACTGTCAGAGCTGACTGCTGGAAACTTCCTTCTCTAAAAGGCAGTTCCTGCTCCTATTCATAGCTGGGAGAGTTCATGCGTGCGTGGATAAATTACCATAACAGATACTGAGGGTCAGAATGCAAAAACCTGACGCTCCATATCAGGCGAGGGCTTACCCGGTCGAATTATTTTCCACTCTACAATCCCTTTCCCACAGACCAAATGCCGGAAGCCTTTTGCTGCTCTATCGCCAATTGAACTGAAGGTATTCGGATGAACTACATTCCTTAGTTTGACCAGTTCTAACATGCAGGGAAAACACCCACCATTTCACGCATATTGCAGCGACCCACTCTCACTCTCTTTGTATACTATTGGTGAGATGTAAGTTCCACACGAGCGGTTTCTTCCACGAACGGCTACTTTGTGGAACAAACTCCAAAGCGTATATAAAATGCAGATATTATTGTAACCTAGTTACGTACAATAATGGATCATACGCAATATAGGCGAACAATTCAATTAGGCAAAGAGAAAACTAGAAGTCCTACCGGGATTCATTTTTGGGGGCCACAATCTTAACAACATAAGATGACATTATGTTGATAGCAGGCACAAAAAGAAGGCGAAAAACTGTCCTCCAGAAGGTGGAGGAGGAAATCGAGAAGAAAGGATTAAACATCAACTGCAAGGAAACAGAATGTATGTTTTTTAGCCAAATGATGAGCTGAAAGTGTGACTTGCAAATCGGAGATACCAGAATGCGCAGATTTAAGTATCTGAAAAATGTATCAACAAAGAGCAGAAACTGTGACACTGAAATCCGAAGTCCGTTGTGAATAGCCCAAAATTAATTCCAAAAGATAAGCAGAGCACAAAAAAAATATTAGAAGAAAACTTTCGCTAGAAAAACGCAAAAAAGTACTAAACGGCTACGTGATATCTACCCCCCGGCATGTTGGACAATCTCCTCAAAGTTGAAGAAGAGACTTGAAGCAACAGAAATTTGTTTCTACAGAAGGTTACTGCGGATACCATGGACAACCATGTGAGCAACGAAGTTGTTTTAGAGACAATGAAAAAAAAAAAGAAACATATTTAACATAAGTAAGAGATAATTGCAGTTCCTGGGGCACATAATGAGGAAGGAGGGTTTGGAAAATCTGATACTCACAGGACAGGTCGAAGGCAAAGCGGGATAAAGGAAAACAACGCATAACATATGCAGTGAGCTTTAATGAATGATTTGTGGAACTGGACCTAAGAGAAACAACAGAAAGACAAAGCTTTTAGGATCTAAAAGGGACAGGAAGTTGTGAAGGACCATGATCGCTTATGTCTTGAGGTAACAGAGCCCATATAGAAGTAAAAATAAAAAGTTTTGTTTTTAAATCAAAAGACAAACAAATATGAATCTGTTTGCTCTCACGTATAATATAAAACAAAACTTATTTTGTTGACCATGTTCACCATAGTCTATGATTATAGAAAACAACGCAGTACGTAATCTGTTCAATGAAACAACGTTAAAGATTAACACTCACGAGTCAGGCACCCTACTGAATCTGACTATATCGCCAATACCACCACCAGCTATTCAGTAATTCTTCAGTCTTCGATATCAAAGACTGACAGTAATATTTAAAAACGAGGGTTACACGTGGCACAAGTCCGGGTTTAACGTGGGTTTTCCGAGCCCGTAGGCTCGGCCAAAAATATTCCCTATTGGAACCCATAAAAACGGGTCCAGGGACAGTATACCACCCCGAACGGGACTGCCCCTCGGCGGAGCCTCGTCCGGGTTCCTCTCTGCCTGAAGGCAGAGAGTTCGATTGTTCAGCCAGCAAAGGCTGGCAGTGCATATTCGGGAAAAACCTGGCCGCCTTTATACACGTCCTATTGAATATTTTCAGCCTTCTGATTGATGAAACTTCTACTGGTGAACTATAAAATGAGTCAGCTCATTTTGGTTGGCTCACTAGTATACCAGGGTACCCCAAAACAATTTTCAAAAAACATTATACTACATAAATTGTTAAAAACGATTACAAATAATAGATGCCTTAATTATAAGACAAACAACAAATCCGCAAAAAATCAATTTAGGAACACAAAAATTAAATATATTTTACAGCTTATAATAATAATAATAATAATAATAATAATAATAATAATAATAATTACACCTCAAACTGATGGGTGATGGCGCGAAACAAGAAGAACCAAAGCACATGAAGAACAAGTATATTTTCTGTGCAAAAAAGGCTTGGAAAATGTAATACTCAAAGGACATATCAACGGTAAGTGCTTGAAAGGGAAACATCGTTTAAACTAATGGGCAAGTTTGCGCAAATGTATGGAGAAAAATAGTATAAAAACTTAAGAAGAAGCGTATATAAGTAGTATTGCTGAAAACTTTAAATACTGGAAACTGTGGAGGACTATGATCTCTCACACGCTAAATAAACACAAAAAGCGAAACTGTGTGAGCATAAAAAATGACAAAATATTAATAATGATGTAATCGAATCTAATCAGTCATCTCAACTTTCTCACCGATGTGACGTGGCTTCCGTCTGTCTTTTCTACAAATATTTCCATAGCAACTACACTGACCAGCTTTTCGACCTGACTACATGAATTTAAGCGTGCTACCAGTCTGGCATCTATACTCCACTCTTTTACTGTTAAAGTATCGAAATACCACAGTCACTTCTACTCCCACACTTCCTACTTTCACACTTCCCGCCTGTACAACTCACTTCCGTTTCCTTACTTCCCTGATAACTACAATACACCAAAATTTAAATGCAGTATCGATCGCCATCTTCTGTATTTTTAACCCCTTCTTCTTTTGTCCGTTCTACAAACCTCCATATTCTCAATCTTTTCTCTCATTTTCACTTCCTGTAATTCCCTGCGTACCGCCTTGATTGGGGTGAAATAATTTTAAATATAATAATAATAATATAAATAATAATAATAATAATAATAATAATAATAATAATAATAAAGTCACTGTGGTGAAATACAATAGGAACAGGGCTGACAAAAACGAATGCATTTTAAATCGCGAAGGCTTCTCACTTTCCACCACGTAACATCATCCTAATGTAGCAGATGATCATCTGTATGTTCCCAGATCCGAAGGAGGCGGAGGATTAGTTCAACTAGAACTGTCTTACAAAGCCATGAAAATCGGTCTCCAAAGATTCTTGGAAACTACAGAAGACTGGATGATGATCTATGCCAAAGAACATGAATGAAATACGAAACTTTATTCAGTAATAAAGGAATACAATAACTTCAAACGGGAATTTCAAGACGGTGAAAATGCAAATAAACCATAATACACAAAAAAGAAAGCAAAAGCAATTTCAATTGTAACAAATGTAGAAACGATAGCCGGATAAGCCTTTTCATGATCAATACTCTGCCCTTACCTGACAAGCTGATGTAGACAAAATCCATACCCATCACTGGTTACATAGTGCATGGTCAAATGCTGAAACCGAATGTTTTATTCTTGTTGCACAAGGCCAATGCTTGCTAACTAGAAATTAAGAAGTACTCATACTGAAAAATTGTGTTAATGCGAAATGCATATTTTGTGATAAATATCCAATAACAATAGTAATCTTGCATCAGTTTATGCGGTGTAAGCATCTACTGAATACAAATCTTTGCACGATAGAGTGATCCAATATCTGCACTGGAAAATATGCAACTTTTCCGGTAAGGTAACTTCAAGAAACTGGCATGAACATCAACTAAACCCAGTTACAGAGAGAGAACCTGTTACACTTTTATGGCACTTAACAAAACATGCAGACAGAAAAATCCAAGATAATTGGACAGAAATCGGTGATCAAAGACCACAAGAATAGAAGAGAATATAGACATCACAGTTTGTATCTTGAAGATAATAACTATCAAAATACAAAAATGATCTTGCAATGGAAATCTCAAAAATGTGGCACATGAGGACATCAATAATTCCAGTTGTAGCTGGAATCCTCGCCTTCATTGGGAGAGATTCCGATAGACTCATTGAATGGATTCCTGGTCGTCCATGCATTTAAAAATGTACTCACAAGTATAGTTCACACATTACGAAGAGCTTTATCTGTGTGTGAGATTTTAGTATTATTTGACAAATAATAATAATAAGAAGAAGAAGAAGAAGAAGGAGCAGAAGAAGGAGAAGAAGAAGAAGAAGAAGAAGAAGAAGAAGAAGAAAAAGAGGAAAAAGAAGAAATAAAATAAAAAATAATTAAAAAAGATAATAAAATTGTACTCACGAGTACAGCCCACACCTTACGAGGGGGCTTTATCTATGCAAAATATGTGTGTATGTGCGTGCGTGTGTGTGTGTGTTTTAATTTGTCCGTGGAAAATGTCCTAATGCGATTTCTGACCATAGGTCCTCTGGTCGGGACCCGGAAAGAAATGTGTACACACCAGAAACCGAAGGAATAATAATAATAATAATAATAATAATAATAATAATAATAATAAGAAGAAGAAGAAGAAGAAGAAGAAGAAGAAGAAGAAGAAGATCTTTATCTGTGTAAAATGTGATATACATACATATATATATATATATATGTATGTATATATATATATATATATATATATGTATATATATATATATATATATATATGTATGTATATATATATATATATATATATATATATATATATATATATATATATATATATATATGACCAGTGCAAAATGTCATGAAGCCATGACTGGTTTCTGGTTGGGACCCGGAGAAAATGTGTATACAATAGAAATCCAAGGAAATAATATTAATAATAATAATAATAATAATAATAATAATAATAATAATAATAATAATAAATCTTGCACACTAAGTTCAAACTATTACATGAAAAGATTTCTACATTGAACAGTTGCATAAAAATGGTAACCTCGTTCTGAGTAATGCTACACAGTAACCAGACAGCTTTTTGTGTTTCAAATGAATCTAGAATTGCTTTATGGTTCCACAAGGAATAAAGATTGAGAGACATTGTTTCTTTTAAGCTTGGAATCCATGAAAAATGAGTGAAGATATATGAATTATCACAGACTTTGAATTATATTCACTGGAATAATTCAGTCTCTTTCGAGTTTTCATAGAAAACATGAAAGATTACTAAAGAGAAAAAATCTTTGAAGAACGTTTTATTAAGTTGAATGTTGGCCTGGAGGAAATAGGTTTTTGGCTGTGAAAATAAAAGAAAGAAAAAAAGAAAGAAAGAATGAATGAATGAATGAATGAATGAATGAATGAATGAATGAATGAATGAATGAATGAATGATAACAAAATTTAAACATTTAAAAAAAATGTTAAATAATGTAAAAAAAAATATTAAATATTGTAAGAAATTCTTCTGAAAGAAAAATGAAAGGAAGAGAGACGGGAATAAACGTTACTGAAAGAAAATAAAAATAAAAAATAAAATGCTAAATAGAATAAAAACAGAAGGAAATAAAGAAAAAGTGAAAGTAAGCATGAATAGACGAGAGCGCAAAAAAGAAAGAAAGAAAGAAAGCGAGAAAGAAAGAAAAGAAATAAAGAAAAAAGAAAGACGAAAGAAAGAGAAAAAGAAAGAAAAGAAACAATGAACGGCCAACTCTTGTAGAGATATGTAAAAGACAGAGAGAAATGAAAGAAAGAAAGAAATGAAAGGAAGAAAGAGAAAAAGAAAAGAAAGAATGAACACCCAACTCTTGTAGAGATATGTAAATGACAGAAAGAAATGAAATAAATAAATAAATAAAAGAAATGAAGAAAAAAGAAAGGGAGAGAGAGAGAAAGAAAGAAAGAAAGAAGGAAAGAAAGAATGAGAAAAAGAAAAGAAAGAATAAACGCCCAACTCTTGTAGGGATATGTAAAAGACAGAAAGGAATGAAAGAAAGAACGAAAGAAAGAAAGAAAGAAATAAAGAAAGAAGAAAAGAAATGAATAAAGAAAGGAAGAGTGAAAGAAAGAAAGAAAGAGGAAAGAATGAGAAAAAGAAAAGAAAGAATGAACGCCCAACTCTTGTAGAGATATGTAAGAGACAGAAAGAAATGAAAGAAAGAAAGAAAGAAAAGAAATGAAGAAAAAAGGAAGAAAAAAGGAAGAAAGAAAGAAAGAATGAACGCCCAACTCTTGTAGAGATATGTAAAAGACAGAAATAAATAACAGAAAGAAAGAAAGAAAGAAAGAAAGAAAAGAAATGATGAAAAAAGAAAGGAAGGAAGGAAGAAAGAAAGAAAGAAAGAAAGAAAGAAAGAAGGAAAAAAGATGAGAAAAGAAAGAATGAACACCCAACTCTTGTAGAGATATGTCAAAGACAGAAAGAAATGAAAGAAAGAAAGAAAGAAAGAAAAGAAATGAAGAAAAAAAAGGAGGAGAGAAAGAAAGAAAGAAAGAAGGAAAGAAAGAAAGAAAAAAAGAAAAGAAAGAATGAACGCCCAACTTTTGTAGAGATAAGTAAAAGACAGAAAGAAATGAAAGAAAGAAAAGAAATGAAGAAAAAAGGAAGAAAGAAAGAAAGAATGAACAGCCAACTCTTGTAGAGAAATGTAAATTACCAAAAGAAAGAAAGAAATAATGAACGGCCAAATCTTGTCGAGTTATTTGAAATAAGTCAATAAGAAGAATGAATGAACTCTTATAGAGATATGTAAAATAAAGACAGAAACAAACATACAAAAGAAAGGAAGAATGAAAGAAAAAGAAATAAAAAAGAAAGAAAGAAAAGGAACAAGAAAGAAACAAAACAAAAAATAAAGAAAGAAAGGAATAGGAGAAAGACAAGGAATAAGAAAAACGAACGAATTAACGAACGAATGAAACAGTATTGAAATAATGCCTAAAAATACGATAAACATAAATAGTTAAAATGTAAATAAGTACCGAGAAAAAGAAAACAAGAATAAAAGAAAGAAAGAAACAAACAAAAAAAGAATGGGTAAAAAGATGAAAATATACAAACAAAAAATTTTAAATCTAGAACTAGAAAAGGGATGATACATTACGGAAAGAAAGGAAGAAGAAAAAAAAGCAAAAGCAAAGAGTGTCAAATAAACAAAAAGAAAAACTGAAAGTGAGAAAGACCGAATGAAAATAAAAAGGAACGAGGATACTTAAGAAAAATAATGTATGAATGAAATAGTATTGATTTTAATATTACAATGAAAAAGAAAATGTTAAAAAAGTTAAAAATAATATTGAAAGAAAGAAATAAGTAATGAATGAAATAAATAAATATGAAAAATGAAAACGAAATAAAAATATTAAATAATGCACTAAACGGTAGCAAAAGGAAAATGAAAGAACGATTGACAGGAAGAAAGGGTATTGTAAAAAAAGTAGAAAAATGCAAAAGAGTGTAGAAAATAGAGCGAGAAGAAAAAGAAAACGAAAGGAAAAAGACAGAAAGAAAGAAAGGAAACGAAAAAAGAAAGAAAGAATGAAAAAAGAAAAAGTATTGAAGTTTAAATGAAGAAGGAATATAAAGATAGAAGAAAAATATTAAAATAAAAGATAGGAGAGAGTATGAAGTAAAGACGGACAAAAAGAAAAAGGACAAAAACGTTAAAAAAATTAAAAAAAGGCACTGAAAGAAAAGCAGAAAGAAAAAAAGAACGAAAGAAACTATATTGATAAAAAGCAAAAAGAAAACGTGAAAGAGATGAACAACAGAAAGAAACGAGAAAACAATGAAAAAGAAAAAGACAAGGAAAAAGGGATGAAAAACAGAAAGAAAGTAGTAACAATGAAAAAGAAAAAGAAAAGGAAAATATTAAAGAGATGGAAGAAGAAAAAAGAAAGAAAGAAAGAAAGAACGGAGAAAACAATGAAAAAGAAAAAGAAAAGGAAAATATTAAAGAGATGGAAGAAGAAAAAAGAAAGAAAGAAAGAATGAACGGAGAAAACAATGAAAAAGAAAAGGAAAATATTAAAGAGATGGAAGAAGAAAAAGAAAGAAAGAAAGAAAGAACGGAGAAAACAATGAAAAAGAAAAAGAAAAGGAAAATATTAAAGAGATGGAAGAAGAAAAAAGAAAGAAAGAAAGAAAGAACGGAGAAAACAATGAAAAAGAAAAAGAAAAGGAAAATATTAAAGAGATGGAAGAAGAAAAAAGAAAGAAAGAAAGAAAGAACGGAGAAAACAATGAAAAAGAAAAAGAAAAGGAAAATATTAAAGAGATGGAAGAAGAAAAAAGAAAGAAAGAAAGAAAGAACGGAGAAAACAATGAAAAAGAAAAAGAAAAGGAAAATATTAAAGAGATGGAAGAAGAAAAAAGAAAGAAAGAAAGAAAGAACGGAGAAAACAATGAAAAAGAAAAAGAAAAGGAAAATGTTAAAGGGATGAAAAACAGAAAGAAAGAAAGAAAGAAAGTAATAACAATGAAAATAGAAAAGAAAGGGAAAATACTAAAGAGATGGAAGAAGAAAGAAAGAAAGAAAGAAAGGATAAAACAATGAAAAGGATAAAGAAAAGGAAAATGTAAAAGATATGAAACCAGAAAAAATTGTTACTGAAAGAAAGAAAGGGACGAAGAAAGAAAGAATGAATGAATAATTTTACTGAAAATAAGAGAGAAAGAAAATTAGAAAATAAAGAAAAAATAAACGAAATGTAATGAAGAAGTCCCAAAAGAGCATTGGATGATGAAATTTAAAAAGAAACAACAAAAGAAAATGAATGATGAAAAATTAAAATAACTTAAGTTGAAAGTAAGAAACGCAGCGAAGGAAAAAGGTAAAATATTGTAATGAAAAATTTAAAAATATACTGAAATAAAAAATAAAGAAACATTAGTGAAAGAAAGAAAGAAGGAAAAAAAAGGAAGGAAATGTTAAGAAAGGTAGAAATGAAATTTTGTTAAGAATAAGTTATTGAAAAATAAAAGGAAGAAGTGAATATGTGAGACAGATATATATAGAAACGAAATCACAAGAACGAATAAAAATATACGTAGAAAAAGAGTGAAGGAAGGAAACGCAAAGAAATTTGAATGAAGGAAAAGAAGGAAAAACAAATGAAAGAACGAAGAAATAGAAAAACGAATAACAATAAATGAATTGTAGTATAGAAAAAATAGAAATTAAGAAACGAAGGAAGAAAGAAAGGAAGAAAACTAGAAGAAGGAAAGAAAGAAAGCAAGAAAGAAAGAAAGAAAGAAAATAGAAGCACAGAATATATTGGGTAGAGGGAATGAAATCAGCACCAAGGAAGGAAATAGTTACAATATATTAGGAAGGTAAACAGAAGAAAAAAAGAAAGAAAGAAAGAATGAAAGAAAGCAAGCAAGCATGAAAGAAAGAAAGAAAGAAAGAAAGAAAGGAAATATTCAGAAAGGTAGAAATAAAATTTTGTTAAGAATATATTATTGAAAAATAAAAGGAAGAAGTGAATATGTGAGACAGAAATATATAGAAACGAAATCACAAGAACAAATAAAAATATCCGCAGAAACATAGTGTAGGAAGGAAACACAAAGAAATTTGAATGAAGGAAAAGAAGGAAAAACAAACGAAATAACGAAGAAATAGAAAAACGAATAACAATAAATTAATTGTATTATAGAAAAATAGAAATGAAGAAACGATAGAAAAAGAAAGAAAGAAAACCAGAAGAAAGAAAGGAAGAAAACCAGAAGAAAGAAAGAAAGAGAGAAAGCAAGAAAGAAGGAAAGCAAGAATGAAAGAAAGAAAGAAAGAAAGCAAGCAAGAAAGAAAGAAAGAAATAAGAAAGAAAGAAAGGAAAAAAGAACAATAGATTAGGAAGCTAAACAGAAGAAAAAAGAAAGAAAGAAAGAAAGAAAGCCAGAAAGAAAGACAGACAGACAGAAAGAAAGAAAGAAAGAAAGAAAGAAAGAAAGAAAGAAAGAAAGAAAGAAAATGGAAGCTCGGAATATATTGGGTAGAGCGAATGAAATCAACACAAGGACGGAAATAGTAACAATAGAATAGGAAGGTAACCAGAAGGAAAAAAAAAGAAAGAAAGAAAGAAAGCAAGCAAACAAGAAAGAAAGATAGAAAAAAAGAAAGAAAGAAAGAAAAAAGAAAGAAAGAAAGAAAATAGAAGTAAGGAATATATTGGGTATAGGGAATGAAATCAACAGAAAGAAAGAAAGCAGCCTATTTTAAAAGAAAGAAAAAAATAATGAAAACACAAAAAGAAAAAATAATGAGAAAGTTAATGGAGAAGAAGCAGTTGAATGTCAAACTTGACCCAAAATTAACAAAAACCCTAAAACAAAAACTAAAACGCTACAAAATGGACGAAAAAAATAAAAACTAGAGAAAGAAATTAAAACAGAACTGAAAGTAAAATATCTCAGAAAATATTTTTTTAACCTTTCAAAATTCAGGAATCTTTCAAGTGAACAGGACGAAGAACATAAAAATACAACATTAAATAAAATCGACTTGGAACTTACAAAAAACGAAATCATTCGAAACGAATGTAAAAGAATAATTCTTTTATTTTAGAAAAAAGATAATCTTATCTCTCTGCGATAATCATCCATATTTCAAAAAAGAATTCCGAGATATTGGCCATTTCAGATTACCATCGGACAACGTGCCATTTGGGTGATCATCACAGAAACGAAGGAAATCCTCGAATGTAAAATATCTTTTGTTCTGTATATCTCTTACGATTCTTTATCGCTTGAAAATATCTTTCAAGAGTTTTATTCTCATTTTTTAGCTACGCCTTTCACGCTCGTTTTATTTCTTACGGTAAACATATTTTTATGTTTCATATATATGTTTTTTTTCTTTTTTTCAGATCTGTCTCCTTGTCTTGAATGTTTGCACGCGAAATTTATTTCATGTTTTTCCTGGGTCGACCAAAAAGAATGTTCCTGGTTAAAGATTGATGTCTTTCTAAAATGAATGTGTCAATCGATTTTATCAGTTGAAAGAACATTTATTCTGTATATTTTCTAACATAGACTAACAAAAACTATTGGAAATATTCCTTGATTTCTACAACTGTGGAAAATATATCGTTATCTCAAACCAAGAATATTTTTGTTATATTTTCCTATATCTACTCTCGATCTTTTACTTTAATTTTTACTTTGACTTTTATTTTTTAATCATCTCACCATGCAAAGCAGTAGAACTACTAAGGTACTAGGGGTTACTGAGTATGAAAGAATAAAAACAAAAGAGAAAATAAGGAGTGAGTACAATATAACAGTAATGAAGCAGTCTGTAGATAACGATTGAAATTGCTTGTAAATTCTTAAAGTTCAAAGTTGGCTGGAAAATATGGAAAGAGACAGGCGAGAAAAGAAACTGTTAGCATAGAACTTACGGTTATATTAAACCAATTCGATTGATGTGACCTTACCGCCAGTCAACTACTGCGCTTAAATACATAAAACCTAGGTACATTTATCCGAACAATGACAATGAAAGTATTTGTAGAAACGCTACATTATAGCGGTGATAAAGTTACTGAGACAATTATGCCAGATCAGGACCAATAATATTGCAGATTCTTCATTGGGTTTTATTTAGTATCTCTAGAGAAGCACCAGACCATATGTGGAAGCAATATTCAAAGAAGAGATGATAGTAGATATAGCAAATCAGACTCAATATAGAGTTGCTCGCTCACATATTCCGTGGAACTGAAATTCTCTGTAAAAATAGGACTGTGCCTCCAGGAGCCACGACTAGTATCACAGGCCAGTTGGAACAGTTGGTATGACGTTTGCTTGATAACTCTACTGTCAGGGTTTCAATTTTCGGTAGTGGATGCGCACTGCTGATGAGTCCCAAATATAGGACAAAACGGCCGTCCAGTGCTTTCTGCATTCTGTTGACGTTTCTTTCAGATTCAATGATTTACTTAATTATAATTATCAAATCCTCCTAACAATTCCTATAATAAATTTATTTTCGCGCTTTCCGTCCTCTGCTAAAACAACTTGCCACATAGGGAGAAAATTATATTATAAATTATATATACTATTAGATCATTTTCCGATTAGAAAAAGTATAACAAAAAAATTTACATACTCTCCAAAAAACTTTTATTAGATATGTACTCCATTCTTTTCTCATCGTTCTAAAAGCTTGTTGATACAATTTACGCGCAAACGTTTGTTGCAAGAACGTTGTGTGGTAGTTTTCAATTGACTATTCAGGGTCAAATTTTATGTCCTGTATAAACCGGAAGAAATGAAAACCGGAAGCTAGAAAAGACAGGAAAATATGGTGGATTTCGCACTGAAAGACTTTCAGCTTCTGCAAGATCTGTTTCGCAATATGCGGTCTTGTGCTGTCGTGCTGGAAAATGGCACCTTTTCAATTTACCGAAATCGGTGTTTTCTTCTTGAAACCAAGTCACTTCAAATGGCGAAACGCAACTGAGATATTGATTTTCAAACACTTAGCAATCTTTTCCGTCGAAATATTATTCCCCACGATGGCAAGCCGAACGTCTTCATCGACGTCGGAAGATCTCCCAGAGAGTTGATGTTAAAAACCACCCTGACGAAATCTGCCAAACGACTCTCTGACGGTACGAAGAGCTGGAGCCCGATCTAGATAAACTTTCTTTTTTTAATTTTTTTTTTCGCAGTTTCGATGCTTGCTCCTTACTAAAATTTGTAGAGCATAATATGGCGAAAGGGCAACTTTTTATCCCCCCCTCATTCATTTGTGGAAAAAACGTCAACATTCAATAAAGATTGATTTACATATAAACGATGCAAGTTTTCAAACATTAACACACCAGAAATCGACAACAAAACAGGCGCCGGTGACAAGTTGAGGCAATTTTATATTAGCAATGGAGCTCTATCAAAGACTTCATTTATGCACCGGACGAAGACAAAACCTTCGCGGCTTACTTCAGAAGATATGAAGATTCATATGAGTTTGATTGCGGGAATTGGTCAGACGCAAAAAAGTACGCCTACTGCTGAGGAAACTAGGGTAAAGCTAATACACTAAATTCGTAGACTACATCCTACCGAGGAAAACGAATGAGTTGACTTTCAAGGAAGCCGTGAAACCGTTGTGTCTTAGAAATGATTAAAGATATCTTACTGGAATCATGAGGTTTTTATAACACTATTGAACTGTACTTTGAGCAATAAGAATGTATAATCACTGTCAAAGTTTAACAGAAGAATCGGAATGAAAATCGATTGTTATAACCTAGAAAGGGTTACTGCATGAGGAATAACCAAAAAGGAGGTTGGAAATGAAATGGTAATCTTTATAACATCAACAAAATACAATATACGCCAGCGGCCTGAAGTAGGTAAGCCACTGCTAGTGATGAACTACTTAGACAGCATATTACCCCCACTTACAATAGTGTCCAACGTATTTATGAGGACTGGGACATGCCCATTAATGTCATAGGTACGGAATATAATAGAGGCCAATAAAAGAACAGAAAAAATCCTTATTAAGGAGAGAGATTATTGTCACGTAGAAAAGTTTAATGGATGAGGAATAACCAAAACGCAGGTTGGAAATGAAAAGGTAATTTTTATAACATCAACAAAATACAATAAACACAAGTGACGTGAAATTGGTAAACCACTGCTAGTGGTAGACTATTTAGACAGCATATTACCCCCACTTACAATAGTTTCTAACGTATTTATGAGGATATGAAGGTTCCCTGTGGAACAACCATAGCAATCCTGACTTTAGTATTGCCAGGAGTGCGTTTGATTCAGCGGAAGTTTGCGTGCTATTTGGTACACTCTTACTTTGGTGTCGTGGGTATAGTTTTTATATAAAATAACGCCAGTCTATATAGGGGCGACAGGATTATGCGCAAAAAAGCTGACCGTCTAAGGAAAGACCTAATTACGTTCTTCAAAGAATACGTTCGGAGCATTACCGCCACCACCACCATTGGGAAAATAATCAATTCCATGGATGTAACATTTGACCTATCTACTAGGCTCCACAAACCATATACTAAAGTTGTATACAACCATAGATACATAATCAAACAATCTAACTACCATCCAAGAATACTGAATAATTTACATCGTTCCAATTTAGACAGTCTACCAACGCTAGCAATAAGAACATTACGTAGAAGTACTAGAGCATAGTACCCATAATCTCTAATACACAGCAAATAGCATTAAAGACGCGAATAAACCAAAACATTGTAAACGTAGAATTATATGCATTAAGACGCCCTTAAACAAAAACGTCAAAACTAATATAAGATTTTTTTTAAATTTAGGTTCACCTACACTTCAACAAAAACAACATGAAAGATAGCTACAATTGTGCTAAAACACAACTGTTCCATTCTAAGCAAACGATTCAGCAAACTTCAAAACTACAACATCCCCGCAACTAATAATTGCAATTCCAGAAAAACAAACCCTGCAATTAAACGGTAAATGTATGTCAAAATCGATAATTTTCTAAGCTTAAATCAAATATGAAGAGGAGGTCAAGTTTTATGTGGGTTCGACGAGAAAACCAGTGGAAATCGCGCTTCTACCACCACCAATAACAAATATAGTAACAGCACTGCCCTCTCTAATTTTTTTCTGGAAGATAAAAAGCAAGAATTAAACCTTATTACCACCTGCGAATTATTTGCGAAATGTTAGCCTTTCATCGGGAAGTCAACAAATGTAAATTATGTCTTTACAAAAAAATTAATAATCCCGAAAAATATTTTAAAATCCTAACATCTTAAACAAAATAAGTGAGTTGATGAGCACATGTCTAACTAGAACTATATTTCTGCTGAAACATGTTCACCCAGATTAATATAGTCTAGCCGGGCCCAGCGTCCACATATACTAGTAATGATATTATCTTAATTAATGTTTTACTTTTTAATTTACTATACAATTATTTTAATATTAGACCGTTACGCATTTAGCATTTTTGCTAATCCATTATTCCTATTATCTTATCATTACCTTTTTTAATATATGACTTTTGTTATTGTTTGTTTCTAGTCTTTATTCTTTTAACTTTAGTCTTACTTTAGAAAAGTGTTTATGTATTAACTTATTTCTTTACATTTATTTTTTTTATTTAATTATTCATTTATTTGCACTATTTATTTACAAACACACACACACACACACACATATATATATGTCTGTGTTTTACTTCATCTTATTTAATTTTATTTTCATTGACATGTATTATTTTTATAAGTAATTTAATTTATTTTATCGCGACACATTTCATTATTATTAATATCACTATTTTAAATTACTTAAGTAATATTAAAAATATTGTTAATAACTTTATTGATTTTCTTGATAAAAAATACAGTTACCCCACTTAATTTTCAACGTCTACTCTTGTTTATTACATTGACTACACCAGCGTCTCTCTCTAAATTAGGATTTATTATTCTTATTTTCAAACAGGTTTTCCTTCTTAAATGTTAATCTGGGCCTAAATTCAAATTCAAAATTAAACCACAGTTTATTTAAATATTTTAACAAAATAATATTCCACCCGAACAATAAAATATCTCACGATAACCAGAAATTTTGCAAAACCAGTGTCAAACCAAAATTAAATTAAAAATAAATATACCGATGTACTTGATAATTGCTTCGGCATGAAACTCAGACTTGTGAAATCAATGTAAGATATTTTGTATATTCCTTAATATATATATATATATATATATATATATATATATATATATATATATATATATGCACACACACATCAAAATTCGCTTGACGAGGTAATGGAACTAATGTCTTTAATTTGGTAACAAAATTGAATTCAAAGGCTTTGGCTTCTGTTGTGTAGGATCCACCTAATCTGCATAGGTGACTACCAACTATATAAATAATGGTTGGTACCGGAAGACGAGGGAGAAGGAATCACGAGATCCAACTAGAGACTCTGATTGACTGCGACTAGTCAACACATTCTCCAGGAACGTCTTCCCAGAAATATACAGAAATACTATATGTACTCATTGTGTACACTTTCTTGTTATAATACATTCTTGTTCTAAGTACATTTTGTGTTGCATTATTATTCTATGCATTAGGCAAGATTCAACAATGAGTCAAGACTCAACAGCTTCCATTTTCGAAACATGGTTTTCATTGTGTAGCGATAAAACAACATTTTAAATCAATTTATATATATATATATATATATATATATGTGTGTGTGTGTGTGTGTGTGTGTGTGTGTGTGTGTGCATATATATATATATATATATATATATATATATATATATATATATATATATATATATATATATATATGTACTTAGCAGCCATACCCAGTTGATCGATCAGAGAAAGTTTTCAATTAGAATGGAGCAAAACCAGCATCATGTTTAGATGTAACAGAATCTATCTTCAATTATTTTGAATTACTTTCATAAAAAAAAAACATTTTCAATTAATGGAGTTACTGATATAACAGAAGTAGTCTGTATTTATTCAATCGAAGTTAGCCGAGGATATGTAGGGAAAAAACAGGCAACATGAAGATACACTTCAGACCACAATTATTTTGAGGTTTTTGAAATTCAATTTGTCAGTATGCTACCATGGATATTATATCCATGGTAGCATACTGACAAAAGGATTATATTAAATTTGATGGAAATTGGTTGAAAGATCAGCGAATATAAGAAAGAAACCAGTAAAAATCGCCATTTTCGCTATTTCCGCGGTTGTTCGCGATATGGTTGTATTCATTTAGCAAGTTAAATGACTATTAAACAATCAATTTATTGTTGGCTATATTTTAGTGATGTCTGTATTAGATTGCTTGAAAATTGAGGAGTTTTTAGTTTAAAATTTGTGCTGCAATCGACTTTTTGTTTTCGCTAAACGCAATGGCGTAGAAATAAAAATTAAAATGAGGTATCCTTGATCTCGTCATTATGTAAGTAACCTACATACCGAGTTTGAACGAATTGGGAGGAAAAAGTTGAAATTATTGATTTTTGACCGGCTTTATCGATTATTGATTTTTTTTAAAATTATATGTTTTACGGTAAGACTGTATCTCTTACATTGTACAATGTATATGTCAAGTTTGGTCAAAATCTGTCGGATGGTATCACCCACAGACAGACATCCTCTGTCTTATATATATAAGATTTAAAAATATGGTTCTATCGCTACACAAGAATTACCAAGTTTCAAAAACAGAAACTACAAACTTTAAATTAAAATATATGATTAAATTATTCTGTTTTATCTTCAAGCGAATTTTGGAATAAGTTATTTTTGAAATTTACTGAAGTTTAAAAGCACATAGATTCATAATTTAACAAAAATATCAATAAAACACCGGATTATATAGCTTACTCTTCTTTGTTTTTTTGCTATAATACACACACACACACACACACACACATACACACACATACATATATATTCATATATATATCTATATATCTATATATATATATATATATAAATATAAACGTGAACATAGAAGTCAACACTTAGAGGCGACAGTCTGTTTCATGCTAGATGCAATCGTCCGATTGCCTCTACCATGAAACAGACTGTCGCCTCTAAGTGTTGACTTCTATGTTCACTTTTATATTTACACACTCTCTATCTCTGATATTGAGCACTTTAGCCCATAAATATAGCACATCTTGAGACTATATTTCTTCATATATATATATATATATATATATATATATATATATATATATATATATATATATATCAGAATTATTGTCATATGTGTATTCATATATAGAGCCATTCAAAAAGAAAGAGCAGATTTCTAAAATTTAACAAAAACAAATGCTAAATGGAGGAACACCTACAACACATTACTGGATGGGAAAGGGTGAATGTTTATTATTTTATGATTGTTCAGTTTGTATGCACTGAACATGCGCACGATGTGTTGCACGGAAAAACATCGACACGGTCATCCACTTCCTGTCATACTGGAATCAATTGATCTGTGGTTATTGAGTTCACAGCTTCAACAATCCGATATCACGAATCTTGAAGATTAGTAGGCATACGTACAACATACGCTCTTTCTTTTATATATCCACACAGAGAAAAATGGAGTACGGTCTGGTGACCAGGGAGGCAACAGACGATGAAGGAGATCGTCTTTTCCTCAAATCATAATTTAAATTTATACAAAATCTGAAATACAAACAACAACCAAAGAGAAGCATTTAAACAAGAACGGAAAAAATGTCCCATCTCGTAATGTGTTGAATGTGCTTCTATCTTTTATTTATTTTTGTTCAATTTTCGAAATTTGTTCTTTCTTTTTACTTGAGGACGAGTCAGCTAACGGGAATTCTTTTACGACGTATGCGTGTCAGGCTACTCACTTTCTAGGAACCGACATCTAGACAACCTGCACAGGGCCTCTGTCCATTACTCCACTGTGCCTCCAAATATATATATATATATACATATATATATATATATATATATATATATATATATATATATATATATATATATACAGAAATATAGTCTTAAAGTGTGCTATATTTATGGGGTAAAGTGCTCAATATCATAGATAGAGCGTGTGTAAATATAAAAGTGGACATGGAAGTCAGCACTTAGAGGCGACAGTCTGTTTCATGCTAGTGCAATCGTCCGGCGACTCAATCGCCTGACGATTGCACTAGCATGAAACAGACTGTCGCCTCTAAGTGCTGACTTCCATGTCCACTTTTATATATATATATATATATATATATATATATATATATATATATATATATATATATATATATATATATACACGGTTGTTTAAAAAAACGAGTAGATTTTGAATATTTAATAAAGAAAATGCTAAGAGACAGAGATATTCAACACATTACTGGATAGGAAAAAGATTTATTATTTTAAGGCTGATCAAAATCTGAAATATAAACAACAAAATCTTCTATCTTTTCGCATTTATTCTTAATCCTTTTTCATTAGGAAGAGGCAGTTGAAGGTTCTGGGACAAATAATGAGAAGGGAAGCCTTGGAGAATCTTATACCCACGGGGCGAACGGAGGGAAAGAGAGACAAGTTAAAGCTCAGCACATTGGCAACCGTTTTGCATTTAAAAGCATAATGGAAAAATTAATGGATAACAACGCCTTAACTTCGTATAAACACTTATACTAATGAACAACATATAGTTCTGTATTACTTGCCTCTCTGAAGATGATCTTGGACGAAACGACTTGGGAAATGAAAATGAAAGACATTTAAACAGCTATAGCACATTTCTCTCATCCTTTAACGTCAATACTGGTTAGTAAAGGGAAAGAAAGAGAGTTGGGGGATACTGGTTAGTTGGGGAAAGAAAGACAGAGAGAGTGTTTTTTTTTAGCGCTCTTTTGTGAGTCAGTATTAACATATTTCAAATTCTATGATGTACTAATAGAACTTGCCGGGATTATACCAGCAGCGGATTACAAACTATATATATATATATATATATATATATATATATATATATATATATATATATATATATATATATATGTATATGTATGTATGTATATGAAGAAATATAGTCTTAAAGTGTGCTATATTTATGGGATAAAGTGCACAATATCAGAGATAGAGTGTGTAAATATAAAAGTGAGCATAGAAGTCGTGGCCCGATGATTGCATCTAGCATGAAACAGACTGTCGCCTCTAAGTGTTGACTTCTAAGTTCACTTTTTTTGGGATAGACTAGCTTCTATAGCCTTGGTTGGCAACGGGTCTAGGAGAAGGCTTATTCTCAATTCAAGACCTGCGGAGGGAACTTAAGGCAAGTGGGGCGCCAGGTCTCTGTATTAGGCTCGTCAAAATTTTCAGTTCTGGAAAAAGTCTTCACCATTATAATCGAATCAGATTTGCAGGCGTCTGGCTGTCGGTTCCTAGGAACAGAGTTGCGTAACGCTTATAAGTGAAATACGACGGGTATACATATATATATATATATATATATATATATATATATATATATATATATATATATATATATATATATATAAAAGTAAACATAGTCAACACTTAGAGGTGATAGTCTATTTCATGCTAGTGCAATCGTCAGGCAACTAGTATATATATATATTTGTGTGTGTGTGTGTGTGTGCGCGCGCGTGCGTGTGTGTGTGTTTTGTGTGTGTGTGTCTGTGTGTGTGTGTGTATGGGTTGTCGGATCTTCATACCTCCAAATCGACGATTCAATATATATTTAGAATTCAATCTGGCATTTCACGGACTGCCATTTTTGGTGTAGTATTATGATTCGCCGGTATATGGCAAAACGCGCCGCTTCTCGCCCGATTACAGAAGTCATGCATCATTGAGACTTTCTCATGACCTTGAAGGATATTCATTTGCGAATACCAGTGCTGTAAATTTGGATGCGATTTGATACATAGACAACGATTCGGTATGAAGAATCTTAGAGCCTTGGTTGGCAACCAGTCTAATACTGAAAGCAACGCAATCTTACTGCAAGAAAATTTTCTATTAATGGAGTCATAAATCAAAAGACATCATAATAGCCCAAGCATCAATCACGCATGGAAACTAAGTAAAGAATAATATTCCAAATGAACCCGTGTCATTGGTTCCGACATATCGGATAGATTTTCTAAATGTACTTCTAAAATAATAACATTACTTATATCCATTTTATTCGAAGCGGTGATCGAAATGCTAAGGTCATTACCACTATCAGAAAGTAACGTTATTTGAATAACTATGCAAACTTATGTTAAAAAATCGCCTAAAGCATCGATCACTTAATTAAAATAACAGACGAGACCATATATTTAAAGCTAAATTTCCGTGATAATTGATGTCCATAAATGTCATTATATATGTCATTATATATGAGCCACATGTTGAGATATATAAATGGAAAAACATAATTTGATGGGTTTTACACAATATTAACACTCAAAAACATGAGGACGAACAAGCATTTATAAATAATTAATCAATTTTCTGGTTTGCCAGCTTAAACCTATCTAAAATTAAGCTTTATATAGAAGATAATAACGTTTTTATGCGATATATATATATATATATATATATATATATATATATATATATATATATAAAAATATAAAAAATAAAAATTAAGACATTTTATGATTATACATTCTTCTTATAGATACAAATATTTCAGTAAATGCTCTGTGTTTATAATAAACAGTATTAATAACATTTACCGGCCTGAATGTCCGAGAAAATATTCGTTATCCAACAGGAATCGAACTTGTATCCTATACGGAGCCGACATTTAGCCTGATGTGATTTAACCGATCGAGCCACGAAGAATCGTCCGATCAGCAAGGTCGATTTTACTGATTTTAAACTTCAATCTTCCATGAATCTCTCACGTACATTCATATCTGCTCAAAGCGTATCCAAATATGAATAAACATAAAAATATTAGGCCCTTCAAATAGTTCAAGTCTTCACTACTATAATCAAATCATATGAACTATTTTTAGTAGCTAAGTCGCTTGACACTGAAACGTCGACATGCCACGGGAGAGTCCACCACACACACACACACACACACACACACACACACACACACACACACATATACATATATATATATATATATATATATATATATATATATATATATTATACGATACCGTTATCATGACACAGAGTTTCATGCCAAACGCAATCTTCAGGTGTTGAGTGTTATATAAGATGGAGCACTGTTTATGCGCAATGTATATATTTACATATTTACAGATATATTTATATTTATATTTTACACACACACACACACACACACATATATATATATATATATATATATATATATATATATATATATATATATTTCATACGTGTAAAGCTGAAAAATGTACAAATATTCTTTTTTTGTTGTTGTTTTGTGAATCTGAATATTCCCAGGTTCATGAGTTCTTGAAATTCTTCAGTGATCTCTTTGTGATCTGCCGACTAGAAAGAATAAGATGTTCTCTTTCAAACGCAAAGGCGACCAGTCGACGCCTTGTATGGCTTTGTAGATTATGATGAGGTCTGAATGTACCGCTGGTCGATGCAGAGTGTGCGCTACCAATTCGATCGGCAATCAGAAACGAATTTTTGTTTCTTTGCAACTTCGCATGGTTTACCATTCCATATTCGAAACAGAATTGAGGTTTGTTCTTGTTTTTTGTTGTTGTTTTTTTGGGTTTTTTTTGACAGACTGAGAGAGCTGATAATGTTTCCAACAGAATTATGCAAGTCAGACAAAGCAAAAAATAAAAAGAGAAAAAAATCACCGCTTCAAATGATCCCAGTGTAAACTATTTTAGAAGATTATTTATGTTATGAAGTAAACCTTCCTGATGGAAGTATGACGCTGCACAATCTTTAGACTAAATAGAAATATGGAAGAGGAAGGTGATATCGATAAAGCCATCTAAATTTATCCTTCGGTTTCCTATTCATTAATCTTTCTCTCTCTTTATATCTATCTATCTATCTATATATATATATTTATATATATATATATATATATATATATATATATATATATATATATATATATATATATATATATATATATTTCAGTGTCTTCATATCTCTCTATCTCCGTTTATTCTTATCGAATTCTATTTCTAACTATCTTTTCACCTATCTATATGTATGTCACCACATATCTATCTATCTATCTATCTATCTATCTATCTATCTATTTATCTATCTATCTATCTATCTATCTATTTATCTATCTATCTATCTATCTCAGTTTCTTCTTATTTATCTATGATTTTCTGTTTATTCGTATTTCATGAATGGTGTTTATACCTATCTATCTCTGTTTTGTCATATCTATTTTCTCAAACTCTTCGTATACATTTATCTTTTTCAAACGATTCATTATCTATCTATCTATCTATCTATCACTTTCTGTTCATTATCTATCTATCTATCTATCTATCTATCTATCTCTTTCTGTTCATTATCTATCTATCTATCTATCTATCTATCTATCTATCTATCTATCTACCTCTTTCCGTTCACTATCTATCTATCTATCTATCTATCTATCTATCTATCTATCTCTTTCCGTTCACTATCTATCTATCTATCTATCGATCAATCTATCTCTTTCCGTTCATTATCTATCTATCTATCTATCTATCTATTTCCGCTTATTCTTATATATTGAATGATGTTTCTATCTATCTATCTATCTATCTATCTATCTATCTATCTATCTGTATCTTGCCATATATGTATCCACCTATCTCACTCAGTCTCTTCACATCTATCTATCTATCTATCTATCTATCTATCTATCTTAGGCTATTAATACTTATCTCGTTATATATATATATATATATATATATATATATATATATATATATATATACATAATATATATACATATATATACAAATAGCGACTGGCGTTTATAAAAGGGCCGCGTAATCAAGAAAATTTTACAAAGGTAATATCGACAACAGGTTACAAATCTAATATAAACATAAAAATATAAAAATAACGATTATCTAACCTAGCGAGGACCTCAATTTCTATGTTTAAAAATACATACGTATACACACATGCACAACAACATAAGTACATACCCACACACATACATACATATACATATATATATACACACACATATACATATATATATATACATGCACACATATATATATACATGCACACATACATGCACACATATGTACATAAATACACACATACACATACATATACATATACACATACATATTTCACATCCGCTCGTACACATATATACATCTGCACACATATATACATACAGACATACACATACGTGCACATAAACAATATTTACATAAAATCTTACACATCTCCATACAAATACCTACACCCACCCATCTAAACAGGTAAACAATGAATCCCTCTATCTATCCGTCTAACTATACATACTTACGTACATATACGCCTATATACGGATATATATGTATACATACATACCTAAACATGCACACACACACACACACACACACACATATATAAACACATCTAAATCTACATCTACCTACATATACATACATACATACATATATGCATATACATATATATCCACACGCACATCTATATATCTACTCACACACACACACACACATATATATATATATATATACATGCATATATGTATATATATATATACATACATCTATATATATATATTCATATATACATATATATATATACACACACACATGAATATACAACTCAAAATGTACAAGCTAAAAAATTTATCAAAATCAAAAAATTAATTAAAAAATTAAAAAATTTAAATACATAGCGCATCACATAAACATACACAAAGATACATATAGATAATAATCATTCCGTTAATAAAGTCATGTCCAATATTATTGAACCAAGATGGAAATGTCACAAGCGACAACACGTTACAAAACCGTGTTTATGTTTTGAATCGTTTTTGTGCCTACATTTAGAAAAGATGTCACTCCGAAGATTTAGAAACTCATCACAACTTTAATAATAATTTTTTTTCGCAATGCACAGATCACACCGATCACGGAAGTTATTAGGAGTACAAGCTCTTGATAAGTATCTCTATTCGAAAAGTAGGGTTAGTCCCTTATCCACCAGATCCCAGTAGTGTTTGGATAAGGAAGTTTGGTTTTTGAGGTATCTATATCTAAAAGAGCGTCTATGGTTGTATAGACGCTGCTTCCAGTCACCCGCGGACATACCTATATATCTTTTTTCTTGTTTATATTTTCCTCGGGGAAGATAGTTGCCTCGTACATTACATTTTTATACATACATTTACCCCCGATAGGACAAAGGTCTTTATGCCTACAACTGCAGGTAGGGTCACTAGATTGAGTTTTATTATTATGGTAGTTTCTAAGTATTTTACAATTATGGGAAGATATAATTTTCTCCATAGTTCTAACGCATGAATAACTATTTTTTCAAAGGGAAGACACTGAAAATTCCAAAGAAAGTTAGTGACACTTTCTCTCATGACTTCCTTCTCTCTTTTTCTGTTTAGGTTTTCTTCTCTCCCTCTTCTATATCAATATATAACTTCCGTTGTTAACCGATTAAATGTGTCAATGTCTGGACTTCCTCAAACAATATTAAATATGAAAGAATAGAAATTTTAAATTACAGCTAACTCAATCATGTCTCTCTCCCACCTCACTTCCTCACTTCGTTAATTTACATATGCTTAGTACTGCTCGTCAAAAAAGTGTAAATTTCTTTTCATTTTTCATTACAACCTTTGGAAGTAAAGTGAAGACTGAATTCAACACTTAGACCATGTCTGTCACACTATCTCTCACCTCTCTCTAAATCACATTACATCAGATTAATACAACCATTCAAAAGTGTAAGTTTAAATTCATTTTTCATCCTTAAAATGACGTCTGATGATCCAGAGATAAAGAAAATCACTGGAGAAATAAATTATAACCATGGAACATTAAAGTTGTACAGTTTTCTTTAAATATATATATATATATATATATATATATATATATATATATATATATATATATATATATATATATATATATAAAGAAATATAGTCTTAGGGTGTGCTATATTTATGGGATAAAGTGCTCAATATCAGAGATAGAGCGTGTGTAAATATAAAAGTGAACATAGAAGTCAACACTTAGACGCGACAGTCTGTTTCATGCTATACGCAATCGGTAAGGCTGTTGTGGCACACACAAACACACACGCACACACACGCACATACACACATATATATATATATATATATATATATATATATATATATATATATATATATATATGTTACAGTCAGACCATCAAAGAGAGTAGGTGTAATAGCTTGCTGACATAAGACAATCATTTAACTACCAGGTGTAAATCTGCGATTTAATCGCTATTAATGTTGACATGTTGTCAACCTACCTGTGCGTTGTATTGTCATATGTATGAAAATGAATCTGACAACTATCCTAAGACGGAACAGAATCATCTAGACGGGAATATAGGGTCCAGGTTCGTAGAGAGCCCCGGTGCCACAGAGCAAATGGCCAACAGAAACTGACAAAATCTGAAGCTGAATTAAGTGTATAAATTAAGGTCATGCAAGTCCTTCCTGGTAAAAAAAATACATTTTTAACTTCGCCTCCCAACTGTAAGTTAAATAGTAGGGATCTCTAGTTAAGGATGGTATCCTGTCTAGAAGATGGAATACCGTATATTTCCACATACAATGGGGAAATAAAGAGAAGACGAGACCTCAGATCTACGTAAATTTCCGTGATTGTATCTGATATCTGATATCCGTTGTATATGACCGTTGTATATGACCGGCTGGGATCCATATGACGAAACTGTAAATGAGAGCTTTGCATTAAATGCTGATGATCATATTAATTTTGAAAGGTTTTAATTATGCATATTGATGTCTCATGTCTTTATTCTGTTAAAGAGAAATAAAGATTTACAGCATCCCAAGTATTTTGTTTCTTAAGAGCACAAAAATATTTAGTAATATCGAGTGTGTTATTGTTGAGGGATCTCCACTTTTTACACAAATGGACTCACCCTAGGTATACATATACTACTGCCAGTGAATACCCGGCAGTACCTTAAGTATAAGTAGTAGTAGTAAGAACGTTGAGTCGGTCGAGTAGTAATAGAGGAGGGTAGCACAAGAGTCACAGTAACAAGCACGTAGACTCAGTAAGAAGTCATACAGCGATACGTCGATACCAAAGACTATCTATATATTTGTCTACTAACCCCGCATTCGTGGAACTACTAACCTGTATTACCAGTTTGTATTATTACGTTAATACATTTATTTCCCTATATTCATTCTTGGCGTTTGTTATTATTTGCTACCGGATTTCATACCGGAATCAAGAAGAGTTATCCTAAATGTCGTTATTTAACACTGTTATGAGAAATAATGATTGGTGTGAACGCAGACATAGCTGTACAAATCAAGAACAAAAGATTTGTTTATGTTACTTGTTAATTGTACGTGTTGCCCTGCGAAATTATTGTGTAATCGTCCATTGATATTGCATTTTCATGGCAAATTAAGGAGTAAAAATAGTTTTATTACAATTATAGCTGTACTACAGAATTATAATGTGAGTTGTTTCAAGTAGAAATATTTGCATCGATAGTTACCATAGCAAGGGAGTTTTTAGCCTGCTGCGATTCATGGCGCAAGCCTAATAGTCTACTTAGCAGTGCCAATATAACACAGGATTTAATGTTACCTTTTGAAACGAGCCCTTATTTTGGGGGTAATTTTTAAGATTTACAGGTCACCTTATACGTGAAAATGTACGTTATATATATATATATATATATATATATATATATATAATCAGCTTGTCTGAATCATCTTCAAGAAGCGAGAGCATGATCTAAAAGGTCACCCAGTCTAACAGTGATCTCATCCCACAATCGTTACTCTTTCTCCATATGTGGCCTCCTTTGTAAATCACTAGCGGGTCTTAAGTACCACTTAAGATTATCGCACACAATTTCATACCTGAATCAATTAAGTTATCAGATCCTCATACGTAGAAACCGACGGGAGAGTCCATTATACATATATATATATATATATATATATATATATATATATATATATATATAGAGAGAGAGAGAGAGAGAGAGAGAGAGAGAGAGAGAGAGAGAGAGATTAGACGGGCGTCATTATTTTGCCTTGAAGGGTCCCTTTAAACGTCATTATTCAAACATGTTTGAATAACACATGCACACAAATATATATATATATATATATATATATATATATATATATATATATATATATATATATATATATATATATATATATATTAATTTATATGCACGGTGGAGAGGATAATCACATGACACCTACTGGAAATACTCTAAATACGGATAGAAAATGAACTATGCATGCTTTTGTTTCTTTGTTTAACGGCATATCAACGTCTTATGGGTCATTTAATACCGACATTTAATTTTCTTTGTAGATTTGATTTGATTTGATTGTTTAACGGTATATCAACACCTTATGGGTCATTTAATACCGACATTTAATTTTCTTGGTAGATTTGATTTGATTTGATTGTTAACGGTATATCAACACCTTATGGGTCATTTAATACCGACATTTAATTTTCTTTGTAGATTTGATTTGATTTGATTGTTTAACGGTATATCAACACCTTATGGGTCATTTAATACCGACATTTAATTTTCTTTGTAGATTTGATTTGATTTGATTGTTTAACGGTATATCAACACCTTATGGGTCATTTAATACCGACATTTAATTTTCTTGGTAGATTTGATTTGATTTGATTGTTTAACGGTATATCAACACCTTATGGGTCATTTAATACCGACATTTAATTTTCTTGGTAGATTTGATTTGATTTGATTGTTTAACGGTATATCAACACCTTATGGGTCATTTAATACCGACATTTAATTTTCTTTGTAGATTTGATTTGATTTGATTGTTTAACGGTATATCAACACCTTATGGGTCATTTAATACCGACATTTAATTTTCTTTGTAGATTTGATTTGATTTGATTGTTTAACGGTATATCAACACCTTATGGGTCATTTAATACCGACATTTAATTTTCTTGGTAGATTTGATTTGATTTGATTGTTTAACGGTATATCAACACCTTATGGGTCATTTAATACCGACATTTAATTTTCTTTGTAGATTTGATTTGATTTGATTGTTTAACGGTATATCAACACCTTATGGGTCATTTAATACCGACATTTAATTTTCTTTGTAGATTTGATTTGATTTGATGTTTAACGGTATATCAACACCTTATGGGTCATTTAATACCGAAATTTAATTTTCTTTGTAGATTTGATTTGATTTGATTGTTTAACGGTATATCAACACCTTATGGGTCATTTAATACCGACATTTAATTTTCTTTGTAGATTTGATTTGATTTGATTGTTTAACGGTATATCAACACCTTATGGGTCATTTAATACCGACATTTAATTTTCTTTGTAGATTTGATTTGATTTGATTGTTTAACGGTATATCAACACCTTATGGGTCATTTAATACCGACATTTAATTTTCTTTGTAGATTTGATTTGATTTGATTGTTTAACGGTATATCAACACCTTATGGGTCATTTAATACCGACATTTAATTTTCTTGGTAGATTTGATTTGATTTGATTGTTTAACGGTATATCAACACCTTATGGGTCATTTAATACCGACATTTAATTTTCTTTGTAGATTTGATTTGATTTGATTGTTTAACGGTATATCAACACCTTATGGGTCATTTAATACCGACATTTAATTTTCTTGGTAGATTTGATTTGATTTGATTGTTAACGGTATATCAACACCTTATGGGTCATTTAATACCGACATTTAATTTTCTTTGTAGATTTGATTTGATTTGATTGTTTAACGGTATATCAACACCTTATGGGTCATTTAATACCGACATTTAATTTTCTTGGTAGATTTGATTTGATTTTATTGTTTAACGGTATATCAACACCTTATGGGTCATTTAATACCGACATTTAATTTTCTTTGTAGATTTGATTTGATTTGATTGTTTAACGGTATATCAACACCTTATGGGTCATTTAATACCGACATTTAATTTTCTTTGTAGATTTGATTTGATTTGATTGTTTAACGGTATATCAACACCTTATGGGTCATTTAATACCGACATTTAATTTTCTTTGTAGATTTGATTTGATTTGATGTTTAACGGTATATCAACACCTTATGGGTCATTTAATACCGAAATTTAATTTTCTTGGTAGATTTGATTTGATTTGATTGTCTAACGGTACATCAATACGTTATGGGTCATATAATTCCGAAATTTTATTTTCATGTGGGCTTTGTTATTTTTTCAAAAAATGTATTATTGGAAGTTTTTTTAAAAAAATGATGTTTTACTATTTAAATATATTGCTGGTACTTCTGTAAAGTATTTTTAACTCTTCATGTACTTACCGAATTTTGGGGGGGTTCGCTATTTACCCATAGCTGGGACCCTTACAAGTGTACCACCTTGGTTCAGTGTGGACACGGTAACAAAAGCAATTAAGAGGTGGTTTCAAAACCACTTTTTCAGAGGTGTTGTAGTTTATACCGGAAGTAGTTTATCCTCACACCCAAAATTGAGTATGTACTCAAAACTAGAAGAGGATGTAAGACACGGTGGGGCGTCTTCTCACAATAATTTATTTATCCTTTACAACGTGTTGATGGCAGAAATTCCACCAAAATAAAAACTGTAACAATTCCTAAAAAGGTAGTAAAAGAAATCAGGTAGAAAGGACTACCGATATATTGTAATAAAACAGATTATATGATTCTTATCAAGACAGAAAGGCACAAGATGCGAAATACAAGTTTCAAACGTTACAAAAAAGTTGCATAAAATAGGAACTGTTTTAAAATGATTTTTCACCCAATGCAACTAGAGCGTTTCTGAATGAGCGTGTTGCATGAATGCGAAAGTAGAATGAAATTCAGATTATGTGGATATGCAGGAAATGTAAAGTTTCATCCTAGTCTTGAAGACTTTAAGATTATAGTGTACGTGGAATCTGCTTCGCAGATATCTGCTGCACAATATAGCGGTTTTTAGGATGAAGCTCTTCAAATGAAACTTCCTTCCTATCAGTGGAATACGAGTAAATACTTTTATGGTTATTCTTCTGGTGGGACGGACTTCATGAATTTAAGCGCGGTACACGATTGGCGGCAAGGTCTCATCGTTCTACCCTGTCAGTTATTGCAACGCCGTAACGTAGATTCCCTGCGCCTTTTGTATAAATGCTTTCATGGTTATCCTTCTGATGGCATGGACTTCATGAATTTATGCGCAGTACTCGATTGGCGGCAAGGTCTCATCGTTCTACCCTGTCAGTTATTGCACCGCCGTAACGTAGATTCCCTGCGCCTTTTCTATAAATGCTTTCATGGTTATCCTTCTGATGGCATGGACTTCATGAATTTATGCGCAGTACTCGATTGGCGGCAAGGTCTCATCGTTCTACCCTGTCAGTTATTGCACCGCCGTAACGTAGATTCCCTGCGCCTTTTGTATCAATGCTTTCATGGTTATCCTTCTGATGGGATGGACTTCATAAATTTACGCGCAGTACTCGATTGGCGGCAAGGTCTCATCGATCAACCCTGTCAGTTATTGCACCGCCGTAACGTAGATTCCCTGCGCCTTTTCTATAAATGCTTTCATGGTTATCCTTCTGATCGCATTAACTTCATGAATTTACGCGCAGTACTCGATTGGCGGCCAGGTCTCATCATTCCCCAACTGAAATGGCTAGACGTAGCCGTAATTTCTATCCTTATAGTTTCTTTTCACGCAATTTACGGTTCTGTCAATGAGTATCTTCGGCATTCTTAATTTCTGTTCTTTTATTGTTCTCTCTCTTTATTGATATTTTTTCTCATATTCTCTAACACTAAGTAACGCATTAGTAGCTTTATTGTCTTGCTTTGGGTGAAATATTTAAAAACAGTAAACAGATGGCAAAGTGTAAACAGTAAACAGATAGCCGACGCAAAAAAAATTAGTTGCTGAAACTATAACAGATTTTAGTAAAGAAAAGAGAAAATAAAGTACTTAACTCGAATTGTAAAAAATCAAGACATTAGAACAATTTAAATATCAAGGAAACGTAAAACGCTTCCTAGATATTTAAAGCGATAAAAAGGAGAACACGAAAAATACTTTATAAAAGCTGTGCCAAGTATTATATAAGCAAGAATTGTTCGCTAGAAATAAAGAAATGAAGATTGAATTGTTCGGCAACATCAGTCCTTCTATATGGTACTGAATGCTGGACAATCTCCTCGCGGAAGAAGAACATATTTGAGGCCAAAACATCTTGTTCTACAAAAAGATGCAGAGAATATCATAGAAGATGCATATGCAAAACGAGGAAGATTTAGATAAAATGAAAACAAAGAGGAAAATTACACGTAGAATCGGAAACGTAATGTCAGTCCTACTATATGGCAATGACATATGAAAGAAAGAGCTAAGATAACAGAAATATGGTTCTTCAGAAGGAAGCTGAGAATACGCTATACTGAAGACGTTTTAGCAAAAATTGAAACAAAAAATACTCGTAATTCACTGAAGGAGACAGCTGAAGTTTCTAGAACACATAATGAGAAAAGAGTGCTTGGAGAATTTGACACTAAGCGGACATTGTCTGTAAAATGGACAGAGTAGAGTAGAGATTAAACTCTGTCCAGATTTCGTGAATGGATCGCATATTAGGAAGGAGGGGGATAATAAAACGACGAACATTGCTAAGATTATAGGAAATTGCAGAGAGCCACGATCGCGCACGTCCAGAATCGACACGGCACCAAAAAGATGAAGGTATTTTTATATATATATATATATATATATATATATATATATATATAAATTTCTTTAAAAAAATATAGCCTGTTAATTTCATCTTTTTTTTTTTAAATCTGCAGGTTGTTTGGGGAAATAATTCTTTATCGTTACGACTTCTTGTCTCTTCACTTTGCGGTTTCAGATGTTTTAAATCCGTCTACTTTTTCGTATTTGTGTTTGAGCAAAGGTCAAAAAGGAGGAAATCAAATTGTATTTCGCAGACAAT
>OZ038514.1:56027508-56032508 GCA_964036315.1 Acanthosepion esculentum | reverse complement strand
CATGATTTTCTATCATACATTCATATCTGCTCGATGCGTAATCAAATGTAAAGAAATGACGTCACACATTATGAAATGGACAAAGTCCGACACTTATTTTAAGACATTTTTTATATTTATACATTCTTTTTATAGATACAAATATTTAAGTAAATGCACCGTTTATAATAAACAGTATTAACAACATTTACTGGTCTGAATGTCCGAGAAATTTTCATAGAATATATGCGTATTCCGACAGGAATCGAACCTGTATCCTATACATAACCGTCATATAGCCTGACGTGCTTTTACCGATTGAGCCACAGAGGAGGATTTCGGTTAGCAAGGTCGATTTTACTGCTTTTAAACTACAGCTCTCCATATAAACATAAAAAATGTCTTAACATAATTGTCGGACTTCGTCCATTTCATAATGTGTGATATATATATATATATATATATATATATATATATATATATATATATATATATATATATATATATATATATATATATATATTTAGGCAGCAATCCTTCTTTTATGCTAGTTTCATTAAAAACGACAGACAAGGTACTACGGTTAAGTGTTTTATTTAATTTTTCTTATGTACAAACAAGAGCTTTCTTTGCTGGACAAAGGGTGTGTAAGAACTGGCCAAATGTTTTATTTTTCCGAGCGCTTTCGGCTATATCTTTAGCCATTATCAAGGATGATTTGATTTTTCAGCTTAATTGAGTATGTGCATTATGCGTATGTCTTAGTGTGTAATAGTGGTGTTTTAATTACCAAATACGGTTAGCACGTTGTGGCTTTGTTCGTAGTTAATATTGTTAAGGGTAGGCCTTTTCTTTTTTATTATTAAAGCCTCCATTATTTTTAACCTTTTTTTACAGGTGGAAGCAATTAATATATTTGTGTTTTCGACTAGTATATTTCTAATGGAGTCTGGTAAATTTTTGTGTGTGTTTAAATGGGTTCTAATGGAGCTGTGATCGGATAGGTGTAACGTAAGACGTCTGGATAAGCATGTGGTTGTGTAACCGATGTAATTATTTATGAGTCCGGTTTCGTTAGGACCGCAGTTCCTCAAGCGGCATTTGAACTCGTAAATAATGTTTGTTCTTTGCAATTTTATATATATATATATATATATATATATATATATATATATATATATATATATATATATATATATAGATAGATAGATAGATAGATAGATAAAACCTTTCTTTACATGTAAACGATGCTATTATATTTGTATTGTTAATAAGTATGTTACGAATAGTGTCTAGTAGGTCCCTATGGTTCTTTAAATGAAACCTATTGAACTGTGCTCAGAAAGGTGTATTGTGAGACTCCGTGTCAAATATGTTGTAGTATGGCCTATATAATTATTTACGAATTTTGATTCATCAAGAATACAATTATTTAATTTTTTACTAAGAGCTGGATTATATATATATATATATTTGATATTTCAGAAATTAATTAAATAACTTTTTTTTTTAATAATAATGGGTATAAAGTAATTAATAATAACAAAACAAAAGTCATTGAAACAAAGCAAGTTCAGTCTACCAATGATGACAATTCCAGAACAAAGTAACTGTAAACACTTTTTTCTATCCTCTGCCAGCCGCTATGATGGAGAAAGCATTACCTCGAACCGTCGCCAGTGAGACACGCTGCAAGAGCCACTCCGTTTCGCGAGGCTCGTTCCTTAATCGAGACGCAATCGAGCCAATCCTCCGAAGGAACACCATCGAACGAGGGCCAATAACCCCTAAAGTCTCCACTGCCACAGGAGTAAAAACAAATCTATCAGCAAGAGAAGAATATTTAGCTATTTTTTTTATCTCTGCGTCTCGGGCGACGAACCCCGGCTCAACCGCGGACCTGATCAAATTACCGGCCGAAAATGTATCTGCACAGGTCGCATCCCAAATCAACGACTTACCCATTTTAAAAGGGAAGATGGTAATGCCATCCGGCCGCTTTTCCATCACCACGGTCGAGGCCTACGGGTTCGATTTGGGAAGAGAACCCAGCTGCATCCAAACCTCTTTTGATGATGTCGTTAATTGCTGCATGCCGGGAAAAGCAGCCGGCACTACGACGACAGGAGAGAGGATGCAAACCAAACTCATCGATGGAGTTGGATTACTAATTTTAGCTATAAGGTTGGAGGTTTTTAAATTTTTTGTAATAAATAATTAGTCTAATTTTTTTGCTATTGTCAACTGGTGTGCATTTTTATAATATCTTTTATTCTAGTTTCATCTTGTTTATAGTTTTAGTTCATTTGATTTTTATAAAAAATATTAATGTACTGTTTATGCTATTAGCTACCATAGATAGAAAGCGCCTCATATGGAAATCCAACAGTTGTTTAGGAAATCCGTTAACAATCGTTTGTTTTACGTTATCTAATTCTTTAAAGAAAAGCGTGCAAGAGGATGAATTCTCGTGCGCTCGCTTGAGGAAATTTTTAATAACACCTATTTTATATCTAAGAGGGCAATCACTAGAGAAATTTAGATGTCAAGAGTCTTTAATAGTTAGTTGTTTTCATTTGAAAAAGTAATTACTAAATTACTAAAATCGACGAGAACATCTAAGAAAGGGAGTTTATTTTTTCACTAATTTCATGAGTAACATTTACGACTGAATTTTGTCGAGATGTTGTTTTCAGATTTTCAGTTTCCTTTTCGTTATCAGCTAAAATAAATATATCGTCTACATAACGAACAAATATTGTAGATTTAATAAGTTTAGTAAAAAACCTTGTTTTCAACATAGGACGTATTATAATTGGAGAAGCACGGTCCGAGAGTTTGTGTGTAAATAGTACAATCCTGGCTATAAAAATGAACTGTAGTGGCGTAAGCGAGCAATAAGTTTCTTAAAATATTGGGCTGGGTTGATGGAAGTGGAATTAAATTATTTTTATACACAGAAATAATGATAATATCCGTAGATTCTGTGAGGGGAACGTTAGTAAATAAATTTTCAATATCGCGCTATGCAAGAATGCCTTGGTTTTACTTTACTATTGTGTTTTTAAATATTTGAGGAATTCATGAGTAGATTTAATGCTATAGTCAATTTGGAGTTTATAGGGTAATAATATCATTGAGTAATTTTGATAGTTGGTATATACATGTTGGAATCTGAGAAACTATAGGTCGTAATGGGTATCCGGGTTAGTGTATATTAACATTACCATATAAGCAAGATTGGCAATCTCCAGTGGTTTTATTTATTTCTAGCGATCCTGCAACAGTATTGTTAGATATTTTTATACAACAATTCTCTGACTGTACAAGTTTTAAATATATATATATATATATATATATATATATATATATATATATATATATATATATATATATAAGGTGTACCCAAAAAGTTCTGTCCGTTTTTAAAGGAAAAAAGAAAACGCTTCACAGAAGGTGTAACTTATATTTACTCTTCGAAGTAATCGCCATCGGGATCCAGAAACTTCTGCCAACGTGTCTCCAGCTGTTCAATGCTCTTGCGGTAGAACTCGGGGAGTTTTGACGCAAAGAAGTCCGTGAAGTTCTTTGCGCAAGTCTGCTTCATTGGTGAAGGATTTCCCACGGAGATGATTATCCAGGGAGTGGAAGAGGTGGTAATCGGATGGCGCAAGGTAAGGTGAATAAGGTGGATAGCACAAAGTCTCCCACCCAAGTTTCTGTATGGTATCCCTGACCACTCGCGCGACATGCGGCCTGGCGTTGTCATGGAGGAAAAGCACGACTTTGCGATTCACCAGTGCTGGCGCCTTCTGGCGCAATGCCTGTTGCACTGGATTGAATAAGGATGCGGTACGGTGGCGAGAAAGCAGCGATACGCAGGCTGCCACTCGTTGTCCCTTGTGGACATCCAACAGCATTTGCGGAACCCACTTGCTCAGTTTGTACGTCTGACCTAGGCGGTGCAGGTGAAGTCTAACTGTTTCATTTAACTGTCTTGCAAGTTCACCACACGTTAGACTACTGTCCTCTTCAATGACCGCCTTCAGGACTCCGTCATTCAAGACCAGTCGTCGTCCACTGCGAGGCTCATCATGGAGAGACAAATCCCTCGACTTGAATTTTCGAAACCAACGCCTTGCAGTACGTTCATCCACAGAACTATCCCCAAACGCTTGACATATGCGGCGACTTGATGCAGCTGCTGATAATCCCACTTCGAAGTCGTAAAGTAAACAGCCCCGAACGAGATCTCGAGATACTTCCATCCTTCTCACAGCTGTGCAGCTTATAAGTGATGGCCGGGCACGGTGCGCGTGTTTTTTATAACGTCTGATGTTCCTACTTCCGGCTGTCCGAATCTGAAAACAATTGCTACACGCATTTCGTATATATTTCATCTTCATTCAATGACTAATCAAAAAACGGACAGATCTTTTTTGGTTACCTTCTATATATATATATATATATATATATATATATATATATATATATATATATATATATATGTATTACAGAAAAAAAAAAAACAAGAATTACCTCAACATAGGGATAGTCTATTCAAGCCGTTCTGGTCACGGCTCAATTAATATTACTGGGATCCATCCTGATTATATACCAAAGGATCGATTACCTGTACTATATATATATATATATATATATATATATATATATATATATATATATATATATATATATATATATATATATATGTAACGAAAATCTTGGTAATCGGTATGGATAATCCGAAGGAGGATGAAATCATGAGAGCTCAATGATAGGTCAGAGCGAATAATTTATTTTAAAGAAAACAGACTACTAAGGCTCCGTTTGTAATAATTTATTTCACCAGAGAATTTTATTTTTCTCTGGATCTTCAGACTTCACTTTCAAAGGGAGAAAAAATTACTCTTTTGACGGGCAGTATTAAGCTTATATAAGTTGACATAGAGGGTGGTGAGGAATAGTGTAAGAGACATGGTAGAGTTTAGAGAGGGAAGAGAACGTTTTTAAAAACATTT
>OZ038514.1:56007508-56020008 GCA_964036315.1 Acanthosepion esculentum | reverse complement strand
GTAAATAGATTTTTATTCATATTCTAAATATACATTAAGGTTTACATATCAAATTATTGTTATTTTACCCACCACCACAGGCAAGAATTGTGCATATGGGGACCTGTTAGGGGTTCATAGAGACATGAGGTATTATGGTGGATGTTGTAGGAACAGGAATTAAAAATGTGTTGTTTTGGTGTAAGGATTATTGTGGTTCGTTTGGGTCAGTGTTTGTGACTAGCTAAGTTTAATATTAAGACAGAAGAAAACCGTCCTTTTCCCCATCTTGGCTTTATGCCACATTTTGTATATACTACACAAATTAAATATTGTAGCAAGTGCAACTTTTCCTTCTGTGACCACCGGCCAGGATCAAAGTGTAGTATATGTTCTCCTCATGACCAATGATAATGGTAATGTTAACAGTTTCCTTACAGAGAAACATTCGGCATTCATTGACAGAGCAGCCAATTCTACTTACGTTACATTTTTCTTGTTGTATCTGTTCTCATCTCTAATGGTAATGGTAATATTAGCTGTTCCCTTGTAAGGAAACATTGGCATTCATTGACCGAGCAGCCAATTCTACATGATTTACGCTTTTCTTCACTCCCTGGACATCTGGCTGGGATCAAAGTGTCGTATCTGTTCTCCTCATCTCTAATGTTAACGGTAATATTGATCGTTTCCTTACAATTCAGGATTCATTGGTAAAACAGCCAGCTCTACTCGTTTTTCGCTTCTCTTCCTTTCTTGGCCCTCGACTGAGATCATATTGTAGTATCTGTTCTCCTCATCTCTAATGATAATCGCAATGTTAACTGTTTTCTTATCGGGAAACATTCAGCATTCATTGACCAAGTAGCTACTTGAGTTGCGCTTTTCTTCCTTGCCTGGGATCAAACAGTAATATATGTTCTCCAATGATAATGTTAATATTATCCGTTCACTTATATTGAAATATTTGTCATTCATTGACCGAGCAGCCTTTGACACTACAATTATTCAGCCCTTTTATTAACCCTCTTGCTGTTGGGCTATTATCAACATGTAGTATCTGTTTTCTTCATCCCACATGGTAGTGCTAACATTAACCGTTTACTTATAATTAAATGCACATCATTTATTAACTGAGTAGCCAGGGTAAAAAATATTAAAAGTTTGCTTATAAAGAAACATTCTAAATTCACTGACTGAAGAGCTACTCTTATCAAGCTTTCTTCGCTTCCTTGTTATTTTTTGTAGCATACATACGGAGGATAATGGGTGTGCACATACAGTAGTATATACTGTATGTTGGTCTGCAGTTGGAGATTCGTTTCCACTTGTGTTGGATAAACCCCCTGCCACCGGGCAGAGAGTTTAACTAGCACAATCGGATGAGGCGATTTCCAAGAGCAGAGTCTCGTCTGTGGAAACACCTAACCGACCTCGTTTTATACAATGACTACGGGGAATTTTTGTCCGAGCCTACGGACTCAGATACCACAGATTAAATTTAGCCTTGTGCCACCTCAGAACACCTGGGGCAGCAGGTAAATATCCCGCAGTTGAAGATTCGTCTCCAGCTGTACTGGTCGAGCTCTCTGCCTCCGGACAGAGAGGATCCAGATCCAGAGAGGAGGCTATGTCGAAGGTCAGAGTCTGGTCTAGGAAAACAGCTACCTGACCCCGTTTTTTTCGTAACTGTTTAAATGTTTAGTATAGAGCTTAGAGAAAATTCGCAGTGTGAGATAGGCAAGAAGTAAGGCATGTAGCAACATCAGCACGGCAAAGGACACTCCATTAAAGGCAAGGAGGGGCAAAAATATTTTAAATCAAGTGATAACGATTGTTGCATGAGTCGTACGTTTTGTAATAAAGCACGGGCAACGCCGGGCCATGCTGCTAGTATACAATATTTATTGACCGTGTAGCCATTGGCACGCTTTTCTTCACTCCCTTGCCATCGATCTTAGATTAAATTCAGCATTCATTTACCGCTCAGCCTCTGTTACTCTTATTTAATATTTATAAAATCTCTCAATTAAAACAATAGGTTTCTGAAATATAGTAATTGTTATCGCTTTCCTTTATTGATGTGGGTTTCCTTCCTAACCTTTTGTTTGCAGCTATGCGGAATTCGAACATTTTTATTTTAGTATTAATTTCAATTCGTGTCAAATGTGACATCCATTTTACTTGTGCCTTCTGCTGAACGTCGTCACGTGGCCTGTTTTCTGTTATTTGTTCAACTTGATTTATTCTTGATTCTGTAGTACCAGTCCGTGAGGATCGAAGAAGGATTGTCTTCTCTGAGAAACTATATGTTGCATTCGCTCGAAGCCATTTTTCAACATTGACCTGCGAAACCGCTTGTATACTGTTGGCAGTTTTGTAAATTATATACGGGTTGCTTGCGTGGCATCCATATGAAAATCTCGATCTGGCTACTTAAGAAAATTGCACGTGGTCATAGGATTATGTTTTGGCTTTTAGGCGACAGAGAACAGGCGGAAGAGAAAACGGTTGCGGAGGAGAAAGGAATAAAAAATGAAGTGTATAATGTGACGACGAAGGAAATATATATATATATATATATATATATATATATATATATATATATATATATATATATATATATATATATATATAAATAAAAGAAAGCAATTCAAAAGAAAGGAATAAGGAAAACATTGGCAAATGAAATACAGACAAGAGTAAGTAGATATGTTCACCTATCGTCCTGTTCACACTGCACCCCGGTCTTTTGGACAGGAGTAGAACTTTATTCCTTTATTCCTGATTCGGATGATGTTTCCGGCAGCTTCTAAATTCTGCTTCAACTCTATACTTTTAACGACTGAAAAGTTCACTATTTTGGGGATTCCGGTTCATCTAAAGTCTTTTTTTTTCTTTTCTGTCACCCCCAGGAGCATCTTGTGTCTTTGTAGCGTTATCGCCTTGCCTGGAATTGATTACAAAACAAAGAATATATAAAAAAAAAATTAGCATGAAAAAAAAAGAAAAGATTGAATCTTCATATCTAAATGACTTTTTCCAAGTTTATATTTGAAATTTGCGTATTGCTGGCCCAGCAGCAAATCCGATTACTCAGTGATGCATTGTGGGTGTCAAATTCATGCAAACGTTAAAAGAATTCAAGATTACACACATCAAACCAACCATACAGCCAAAACACACACACACACACACACACACACACACACACATACACACACACACACACACACACACACACACACACACACACACACATATATATATATATATATATATATATATATATATATATATATATATATATATATATATATATATAAAAGGAGGGAGTAGAGTAGTGAATTGAGAAATCGTAGACCCGAGTTCGAATTCCAGTCGAATCCATTACATTCACTTACGTGCTAATACCCTTGGGAAAGGTATGAATCCTCTTCTAGATTTTCCCGGAGGAGTAATGGATAGCGGCTCGGATTGAGGAATCGGAGAGCCGAGTTCGAATTCCAGTCGAATCCATTACATTCACTTACGTGCTAATAATACCCTTGGGAAAAGTATGAATCGTCTTCTAGATTTTCCCGGAGGAGTAATGTATAGCGGCTCGGATTGAGGAATCGGAGAGCCGAGTTCGAATTCCAGTCGAATCCATTACATTCACTTACGTGCTAATACCCTTGGGAAAGGTATGAATCCTCTTCTAGATTTTCCCGGAGGAGTAATGGATAGCGGCTCGGATTGAGGAATCGGAGAGCCGAGTTCGAATTCCAGTCGAATCCATTACATTCACTTACGTGCTAATACCCTTGGGAAAGGTATGAATCCTCTTCTAGATTTTCCCGGAGGAGTAATGGATAGCGGCTAGGATTGAGGAATCGGAGAGCCGAGTTCGAATTCCAGTCAAATCCATTACATTCACTTACGTGCTAATACCCTTGGGAAAGGTATGAATCCTCTTCTAGATTTTCCCGGAGGAGTAATGGATAGCGGCTCGGATTGAGGAATCGGAGAGCCGAGTTCGAATTTCAGTCGAATCCATTACATTCACTTACGTGCTAATACCCTTGGGAAAGGTATGAATCCTCTTCTAGATTTTCCCGGAGGAGTAATGGATAGCGGCTCGGATTGAGGAATCGGAGAGCCGAGTTCGAATTCCAGTCGAATCCATTACATTCACTTACATGCTAATACCCTTGCGAAAAGTATGAATCTTCATCTAGATTTTCCCGGAGGAGTAATGGATAGCGGCTCTGATTGAGGAATCGGAGAGCCGAGTTCGAATTCCAGTCAAATCCATTACAATCACTTACATGCTAATACCCTTCGGAAAAGTATGAATCTTCTTCTAGATTTTCCCGGAGGAGTAATGGATAGCGGCTCTGATTGTGGAATCGGAGAGCCAAGTTCGAATTCCAGTCGAATCCATTACATTCACTTACGTACTATAACCCTTGGGAAAGGTATGAATCTTCTTCTAGATTTTCCCGGAGGAGTAATGGATAGCGGCTCTGATTGAGGAATCGGAGAGCCGAGTTCGAATTCCAGTCGAATCTATTACAATCACTTACATGCTAATACCCTTGGGAAAAGTATGAATCTTCTTCTAGATTTTCCCGGAGGAGTAATGGATAGCGGCTCGGATTGAGGAATCGGAGAGCTGAGTTCGAATTCCAGTCGAATCCATTAGATTCACTTACGTGCTAATACCCTTGGGAAAAGTATGAATCTTCTTCTAGATTTTCCCGGAGGAGTAATGGATAGCGGCTCTGATTGAGGAATCGGAGAGCCGAGTTCGAATTCCAGTCGAATCCATTACATTCACTTACGTGCTAATACCCTTGGGAAAAGTATGAATCTTCTTCTAGATTTTCCCGGAGGAGTAATGGATAGCGGCTCTGATTGAGGAATCGGAGAGCCGAGTTCGAATTCCAGTCGAATCCATTAGAATCACTTACATGCTAATGCCCTTGGGAAAGGTATGAATCCTCTTCTAGATTTTCCCGGAGGAGTAATGGATAGCGGCTCGGATTGAGGAATCGTAGAGCCGAGTTCGAATTCTAGTCGAATCCATTACATTCACTTACGTGCTAATACGCTTGCGAAATGTATTATTCCTTTTCTTCTCCCTGGTCTCGGAGAAGACAACTCTGAATTCAGGGAGCCGTCATATAGCCTTACGTGCTATACTTATTTAGCTACAGAGGCAGCGTCTTGTTAGCCAGGTTAAATTCAAAGTACAACTTTCATACATATTCTTTCGAACACTTGTTGAATACATTTTAAAACAGGGCTCAAAACAAAAGTACAGCAATATTCTTTATTTTAGGATTTTCCATCAAAAACATGTAAAAAAATGCTACACAAATGCAATCATGTTTCGATGCGCATTAAGACATCTCATCAGGCCTTAGTAAATCACTGGTGATTAGAAAATTTATTGAGATTTAAAAGCTACATACGTCCTCTTTTCACGAGAAAAGGAAGGAAGGAAAAAAAAAAAGCAAGAAAGAAAGAAAGAAACAAAATATACTCTCCTTTCCCAAGAAAGGGAAGAATAAGAACAAGAATAAGAAAGTAAAGAGAAGAGATAGTTGGGGGGTTTGTTTTGTTTTTATTCAGATCAGCCAATCGGAATGGCCTACGCAAAGCTCAAAATAAGGGAAAAAGCGAAAATAAGAAGTAATCATAAGTAAGAGGTCATGACAAGCACGTTTAGAATCGTAGACGACATCCAGACGTCATATTCGGCGAAAGTACGGGGCACACAGTGAGGAACGAACGCACTACTCAGTTGTAATTTTTCTAACGAGACGAACTTGCTAATCAAAGTGTTTATCTGTTCTCCTCATCTCTAATGTTAACGGTAATATTATCGTTTCCTTACAATTCAGGATTCATTGGTAGAACAGCCAGCTCTACTCGTTTTTCACTTCTCTTCCTTTCTCGGCCCTCGACTGAGATCATATTGTAGTATCTGTTCTCCTCATCTCTAATGATAATCGCAATGTTAACTGTTTTCTTATCGGGAAACATTCAGCATTCATTGACCAAGTAGCTACTTGAGTTGCGCTTTTCTTCCTTGCCTGGGATCAAACAGTAATATATGTTCTCCAATGATAATGTTAATATTAGCCGTTCACTTATATTGAAATATTTGTCATTCATTGACCGAGCAGCGTTTGACAATACAATTATTCAGCCCTTTTATTAACCCTCTTGCTGTTGGGCTATTATCAACATGTAGTATCTGTTTTCTTCATCCCACATGGTAATGTTAACATTAACCGTTTACTTATAATTAAATGCACATCATTTTTAACCTCGAGGTGCCTATAGTGATTTTCCAAGCGTAGCTTTGATGTGACACAAAACCGAAAGTATGGGGTACCCAGTGAGCATTGAACTCACTACTCAGTTGTAAGCGAGAAAATCTTGTTAAACATTGGTATCTCAAATACGTTTATGAAAATTAAGTTTCGTTTCCGTATTCTTTCTTTTAGTTTAATATATTCTTCAAGTCGCAGTGAATATAAAAAGAAACTGATGTCGATGTTATATAAGTGCAGTTCAATTAGAAAATTGCTTTAATATGCCTTTTATTTTAATGGCACAGGTAACCTATTTCTGGATATCGATTTCCTTATTTATTGATTTCTCGTGAAGACGATCGTTGGTCAAAATCTATAGACGGCCACTGCAAAATGACAAAGAGCTTTACAAAATAACAAAAACCTCATCAATTCCAATAGCATAGACCAAAACAACAACAACGAGGAAAAGAAAACGGGCAATCCATGTAAGTGGAAGAGAAATAAGTAGACATCATGAACAGGTTGACTTTGCACACAACTGCTACTACTTATAATGGGCCGGGTCCTTTCTGGATGGGATTGATTATGGCTCACCAAAATTCCCAGTCTTTGTAGGCCTTAGTAAATATTGTCATTTTGTGATATCATATAATATCTATTCTGCCAACCATTTCAACCAGATCTTCATAATCAACTTCCTCCTCCTTCTCATTCTTCTTCTTCTTCTTCTTTGTGCAGTTTCACTTTATGGGCGAACGTGGCTCTCCACACCTTCCTCTACTTTGTAATCCTTACTAAATTTTGTCCTTTTGCGATATCTCTTAACCTTTTTTCTGCCAACCAGTTATTCAAAACCTTCTTCTTCTTCTTCTTCTTCTTCTTCTTCTTCTTCTTCTTCTTCTTCTTCTGTGCACTGTGTACATACAGAACGTGCTAGTTCATGGCTCTCCACAACTTCTACTTTGTAACTCTTATTAAATTTTATCCTTTTCCGATATATTTTCCTAATCTTTGTTTTAACAAAAATTTATTCAAACTTCTTCTATGCTCTGTGTCCCTTTAGGACGTGGCGATTGTGGCTCTCCACACCTTCCTCTACTTTGTAACTCTTATTAAATTTTGTCTTTTTGTGATAGCCCCTAATCCTTTTTCTACAAACTATTTATTCAAACTTCTTCATCTTCTTTTATGTGCTGAGTTCCTTTAGTACGTGGGCGAACATGGCTCTCCACAATTTCCTTTACTTTATAACTCTTATTAAATTTTGTCCTTTTTTGCGTTATCTTCTCATCCGTGTTCTATCAGACATTTATAAAAGTTTCTTCTTCTTCGTCTCCTCCTCCTCCTCCTCCTCTGTGTCGTGTGCCTTCAGCGTATGCTCAACCATGGCTCTCCACAACTCCCTGTCTTTGGTAGCTCTTAGTAAATTTGGTCATTTTACTATCTCTCCTAATCCCTGTTCTGCCAAACATTTACAGAAACATGTGTTTCTTCTTCTTCTTCTTCTTCTTCTTCTTTTCTTCTTCTTCTTCTTCTTCTTCTTCTTCTTCTTCCTCTTCTTCTTCTTATTCTTCTTCTTATTCTTCTTCTTCTTCTATGAACACTCTGTCTTCAGAACTTTGGAGACTATGGCTCTTCACAATTTCCTCTTTTACGATGTCGGCGATCATGGCTCTCCACAATGTCCACTACTTTGTAACGCTTAATACATTTTGGTCTTTTCCAATATCTCCTAATCCCTGTTTTGGCAACCATTTAGACAAATTTCTTCTACGTACTGTGGATCTTCAGAACGTGGTTGACCATGGCTCTCCGCAACTTCCTCTGCTTTGTAAGTCTTATTAAATTTTGTATTTTTCCTATATCTACTAATCCTTATTCTGCCAACAGCTCGCTCTTCATTTTCTGTGTGCCGTGTCCCAGCCGGACGCGCGCGATCATGGCTCTCCACAATTTCCTATACCTTGTAAAAATTTAGAAAGTTTTTATTTTTATTATATCTCCTAATCCCTGTTCTATCAATCATTTATACAACCTCTTTTTCTTCTCATCCTCATTCTTCTTCTTCTTCTTTTTCTTTTTCCGTCTTCTTCTTCTTCTTCTTCTTCTTCTTCTTCTTCTTCTTCTTCTTCTTCTTTTTCCGTTTCTTCTTCTTCTTCTTCTTCTTCCGTTTCTTCTTCTTCTTCTTCTTTTTCTTCTTCTTCTTCTTTTTCCGTTTCTTCTTCTTCTTCTTCTTCTTCTTCTTCTTCTTCTTCTTCTTCTTCTTCTTCTTCTTCTTTTTCCGTTTCTTCTTCTTCTTCTTCTTCTTCCGTTTCTTCTTCTTCTTCTTCTTCTTTTTCTTCTTCTTCTTCTTTTTCCGTTTCTTCTTCTTCTTCTTCTTCTTCTTCTTCTTCTTCCGTTTCTTCTTCTTCTTCTTCTTCTTTTTCCGTTTCTTCTTCTTCTTCTTCTTCTTCCGTTTCTTCTTCTTCCTCTTCTTCTTTTTCTTCTTCTTCTTTTTCCGTTTCTTCTTCTTCTTCTTCTTCTTCTACTTCTTCTTTTTCCGTTTCTTCTTCTTCTTCTTCTTTTTCCGTTTCTTCTTCTTCTTCTTCTTCTTCTTCTTCTTTTTCCGTTTCTTCTTCTTCTTCTTCTTCTTCTTCTTCTTTTTCCGTTTCTTCTTCTTCTTCTTCTTCTTCTTCCTCCGTTTCTTCTTCTTCTTTTTCTTCTTCTTCTTTTTCCGTTTCTTCTTCTTCTTCTTCTTCTTCTTCTTCTTCTTCTTCTTCTTCTTCTTCTTCTTCTTCCGTTTCTTCTTCTTTTTCTTCTTTTTCTTCTTCTTCTTCTTCTTCTTCTTCTTTTTCCGTTTCTTCTTCTTCTTCTTCTTCTTTTTCTTCTTCTTCTTCTTCTTTTTCCGTTTCTTCTTCTTCTTCTTCTTCTTCTTCCGTTTCTTCTTCTTCTTCTTCTTCTTCTTCTTCTTTTTCCGTTTCTTCTTCTTCTTCTTCTTCTTCTTCTTCTTCTTCTTCTTCTTCTTCTTCTTCTTCTTCTATGTGCCGTGTCTCGTCGGGACAGGAGAGTGCATGGCTCTCTCTAATTTCCTCATCTTAGTAAATCTTATTAAATTTTGTACTTTTGCCAGCTATTTATAGAAGCTATTTCTTCTTCTATGTGCCGTGTCCCTTCACGAGGTGCGCGGTCATGGCTCTCCACAATGTTCTACATCCTGTAACTTTTAATAAATATCTGTTCTGACAATCATTTACACAAACATCTTCCTTTTCTTCGTTTCTTCATCATCATCATCATCATCATCATCATCATCATCATCATCATCATCATCATCATCATCATCTTCTTCTTCTATGTGCCGTGACATGAGCGACCATGTTTCTCCACAGTTTCCTCCAGTTGGCACTCTTATTAAATGTAGTAATTTTATCAACCATTTATAAAAGCTCTTTTTTCTTTCATGTGTCGTGTCCTTTCAGGGCATGTGCGATCATGGCTGTCCACGATATTCTATTGCCTGTAACTGTTGACCACGTTCCCCGTAGTCTTTGAATATAGAATCCAGTGCAGTACGTAATGTGTGTAATGGAACAACGCCAATATCACTAGCAGCAGCTGTTCAGTAATTCTTCAGGTCTTCGATATCAGAGGTTGGCAGTGAATAGTCGGAGAAAAAACAAAATGGCTGCCTTTATATACGACAGATTGAATATTTTAAGCTTTCTGATTGGTTAGCTCTTCTCTTGGTGGAATATAAAATGAGCCAGCTCATTTTGGTTGGCTCACTAGTATTCTTAAGAAATTGGTCTTTTTACTATATTGGCAAATGCCTGGTTTGTCAATCAATTACGCAAACGTCTTTTTTGAATATGTACCGTGTCCCTTCAGGACGTGGGTGACTATGGCTCACATCAATAATACATATTTTGTAATTCTTAATAATCTTGTAGTTCTATTATATTCCCTAATACCTCTTCTGCCAAACATTTACAGAAACCTCGTCTTCTCCTTCTTCCTCTTATTTTTTCTTCTTCTTCTTCATTTTGTTCTATTTCCCGTGCCCCTTCAGTAGGAGGGCGACCATGACTCTCCACAATTTCAAATATTTCTACGCGTTTCTAATCTGAGTCTTCCATCGACACACTGCCATCTGCGTGTCTTGGGTTGTTAAGATTAAGTCCGCGGATGATATATCCTGTTAGTTCTTAGGATCGTACCCCTGTTTCAAGGCCGTCGGGAAACTTAATACCCTATTTTCCACCTCCTTCTATATTTTATTTTCTAATTTTCTAGGTATTATTTAACTGTATAGATTAAATTTATATGACGCGTTCGGTGAAGGAGGTGGGTATTCAATATTTGATAATTTTGCGGCAATACGCGCTTAAATGTTGATCAACATTTCTTTTCATGTAAAAATTGTAAATGTAGGACTACCTTACACTTGGGTAAAATAATAAGAATAATTATATTTATTAAGAATTTATTACGGAAAATATAACGTTTTACTGAAACATTGTTCAGAATTATGTATTTAGTTACATAAGAAATAAATAGAAATATAAATTTTGATGTTATATTCAAATTGTCAGGTATTTTTCATTAGAATACTTTGGCTGCATTGCTAAGTTTCCTATGTTGAACAAACTGGAGCTATTTCTTTTAGGCTTTGTTACCTCTCTTTTCCATTATTGCTTTTAGATCGCTTTCTTCCAGTCATTTTGATGGGCAATAGCCAAATTCTGAAATTTGGAATGATCTTATTCCATTTAAAAATAATGCCTGTGAAAAGGAATATTATAAATCATTATACGGCCCAAAATATAAGCTTTTTGGCAAAAAACTAATGATTTCACTAAAATTATGTAACGATGACGTAATGATATTCCGCAGAAAAAACTACGGTTTATGTTACCTCATCTCATGCGAAATACAAGTCAAAATTGAGCTTGAAATATTGTGTAATCGACTCTAATTTGGCTGCATTGCTAAGTTTCCTAAGTTGAACAAACTGGAGCTATTTCTTTTAGGCTTTGTTAACTCTCTTTTCCATTATTGCTTTTAGTTCGCTTTCTTCCAGTCATTTTGATGGACAATTCTGAAATTTAGAATGATCTTTTATATTTTTTTTAAAAAGCCTGCAAAAAGGAATATTTTAAATAAATATACGACCAAAAATAAAATGCATTTGACATAAACACTTAATGACTTCTTTATAATTATGTAACAATAATGTAAATATATTTGGTAGACCTATCTACGGTTTATATTACCTCATCTAATTCTCTTTCGTTTTTGATGACTTGTCACATCCTCTTACTGTTGAAATGGCGAGATGTAACCGTAAGTCCTATGCTAACAGTTTCTTCTCTGGCACCGCTCTCTTGTGGGACTCTGTTTCGGCTTCTTGATTTCCGGTCAACTTTGACTACACTAATTTAAATGCAATGTCAATCTATGGCTGCTCACATCTTCAGACAAGACAACAATCCCACAAATAAAAGAAATTTTGTCTCCCTAATTCTTCTCTCACATTAATAACGTTTTCTTATTATCATAATCTTTCAAACACAACAACTCTGTGGCTTTATTTCCTTGTCTAGGTTGAAATGATTAAAAACATATATATATATAATCCACAGACAGACTATTTCTCTGTTTCACAGCTCATCAGTGTTGTTAGACGTCCGGTTGCCTCTAGCTAGGATCGAAACCCGACTTGAATTTGCCTCAGTCGGAACTTCTCCCAGTAAGCCGTCGGCGCACGGCAGGGATGAAGGTGAATTTTTAGCGTGTTTATTTTTAGACTTAGATAAACACAGTGACTGACAGTGACTCAATTCTGCGAAGAGAATATATATTCTTTATGTAGAATGTATATTCTATATTTCTATATTTGTATATATATATATATATTTGGTGGTATTCGTTTGGAAAAACCTCGGGTAGTTTAACTTGTAGTAGAACAAATCAGTACTCAAGGAAAAATGAGAAATAAAAAAGAAAGAACAAAGAACATTGAAACAAGGCGAAAACAATCCAAAGTCCAAAGTCCAAAGACAAAATAAAACAAAGCTTGTAAAAAGGGTAAAAGACAACTACGTAAAGTGCTCAATACACTAAGTAGAGCAAATCTAAAGTAATCCTAAGAGGCCAGGAAAACCTACCTAGGTTTCACCTAAACGGATCTTCAGGATAAAGCATATATATATATATATATATATATATATA
>OZ038514.1:56004740-56007308 GCA_964036315.1 Acanthosepion esculentum | reverse complement strand
GTAACACTTAATAAATTGGTCTTTTTACATTTCTTAACCTCTTCCATGTGCTCAAAATATTTTGGTTTCGTCATTAACTCACCCATAGTGATTGATATGCCGCTAAAAATAATCACCCAAACCCAACTAGAATAACCTCTTACATCTTAGTGGCTTTATTGCCTTGCTGGGTCGAAATAATAAAAACAGAAAAAAAGCAAATAAATAAATCCAGCGGAAAAAAGGAATCCTTCTTTTACAATTCTGGAAGGATTTCTGGTTCTCTTAAGAACGTTTTCTTGATTGAATTAAACAAATTCGGCGAGAAATTCCACCCTTGTCTTAGTCGTCTTCCCGCCTTTGTGGAAGGTTATATCCGATAATAAAAGCAATTATTTCTCTCTCTCTCTCTCTCCCCTCTCTCTCCCTCTCTCCCCCTCTCTCTCTCTCCCTCCCCCCGTCTCTGTATTCTTTTCTGTGTGTCGTGACTCTTCAGGGCCTGGGTGACTATGGCTCTGCACAATTTGATGTCCTTTGTATCTCTTAGTAAATTTTGCTTTTTTTGCTATCTCTCCTAATCCCTATTCCGTGAACCATTTGCACAAGCTCATTATTCTTCATCTATATGCCGTGTGCCTTCAGCACTTTGGCGGTGATGGCTCTCCGCAATTTCCTGTCCTTTATATCTCTTAGTAAAGTATGTTTTGTTGCCATCTCGCCAATACATGTTATGTCAACCGTTTACACAACCTCATTATTCTTCGTCTATATTTCAATTCCCTTCATGACGTGGGCGATCATGGTTCTCCTCGATTTTCTCTCTAAGGTAGCTTTTAGTACAGTTTGTTTTTTTTGTTTTCTCTCCCTATTCTGTCAATCATTTACAAAGGCTCATTCTTCCTCTTCTTCTTCTTCTTCTTCTTCTTCTTCTTCTTCTTCTTCTTCTTCTTCTTCTTCTTTCATGAGCCGTGATCTCTCAGGACATGAGCGACCATGGCTCTCTACTATTTTCTAAAATTTGTAGCTCTAAGTAAATTTCTTCTTTTTGCTAGCTCTCTTTGTCTATGTGCCGTGTCCCCTTAGCACGGGAGCGATCATAGCTCTCCTCGATTTTCTCCCCATGTTAGCTTTTAGTAATTTTTTTTGCTTTCACTCCTAATCCTTGTTATGTCAACAATTGAGACAAACTCATTCTTCTTCTTCTTCTTCCTCTTCTTCTTCTTCTTCTTCTTCTTCTTCTTCTTCTTCTTCCTCCTCCTCCTCCTCCTCATCCCCCTTCTTCTTCTTCTTCTTCTTCTTCTTCTTCTTCTTCTTCTTCTTCTTCTTCTTCTTCTTCTTCTTCTATAAGCCATGTTCCTTTAAGACGTTGATGACCATGTTCTTCGGTTTCTCTCTCTGCTTTGGTGTACGATTATACACCCTAATAAGAAATTCTGACAGAACTTCTATTTTCCCTGGGGTTAGCACGTTGTATAATTTAAACAAATCCGTGTAGAAAATTCATCGATGTGTTACTGTTCTTTCTTTTTTCTGTGAGTTTTTTTTTTCGATAATCATAAATCCTGTTAGTCTTCCTAATTCCCTTATCCTCATCTCGCCAACCCTTGGGTTAATCCGTTTTCTCTTTTATTTACCTACTCTCTTCAAAAATCTGTTGCAGTTCTGCAATTTTCGAAGCAACCCTTTATTCAATAAACGGACGAGTTAGCCTTCCGATGCCCATGTTATCTTCTAACAGGAATTTGCTTCCATTTAACACGCTTTCGTTTTATCATACATGCCATTTAATATGCATCGTCTATACTTTTATCTGCAGTCAATTATTCAAAAATCTTAAAAGAATGACAGAGTCCTGACTGTTCTGGTAAAAGCTTTGCAAAATTATTTTTGCGTATTTCCCCATTTCTCTTTCCATCTCTCATTACCCGCTCTATCTATCTATCTATCTATCTATCTATCTATCTATCTATCTATCTATCTATCTATCTATCTATGTTAGCCTGTTCTTATCTATTTATCCATCTATATCTGTTCATATCTATCTATCTATCTATCTATCTATCTATATATCTATCTATCTATCTTTCTATCTATCTATCTAAACGCATTCGTATCTATCTATATATCTATCTATCTATCTATGTATGTTAGCCAATCCATATCTACCTATCTATCTATCTATCTATCTATCTATATATATATATATATATATATATATATATATATATATATATATATTTATATATATATATATATATATATATATATATATACATACATATATATATATATATAAACAGAAAGAGTAAGAATTAACAACAACAGTAATAACAGACGAGAGGACAGAAAGGTCTAACCCCCCACTTTCATCTTTAGACCTTCCTGTTCTTCTCTCGTCTGTTACCCCTCCCTATAGCTTTCATTTACTCTAGCATTCGCCCCACACTCTCATACATACACTCTCACTAAATATTATTTTTTATTCCCGGAGTTGTTTTTTCTGTTTTCTTTTTGAATTTGTAGGTCTGATGAATTGGATCGTAATTACGATTCCAATCGAATAAATTATGACCATGGAATATTAGTGTT
>OZ038514.1:55992240-56002240 GCA_964036315.1 Acanthosepion esculentum | reverse complement strand
TAAAAAACCCTAACATAAATTATAGAAACAATAGTACTAACCAGAAGAAAAACAGGAAAAGAAAAATCATTTGGTATACCCCTCCGTTCAACCAAATTGTTAGTATTAAGATAGAACAGAAGTTCCTAGCATTTATTGAAAAACACTTTCCTACTAATAGCAGATTTAGCAAGATCTTTAATAAAAACACCTTAAAATTCAGTTACAGTTTTATTGAAATCCTAAAAAGACTCATAAAAAACATTATAAAAAAATCCTGGAAAAACGCGCCCGCCAAAACAGTATTAATAAAAATCCTAAGCTAAAATTAGACAAAAATAATTATGTGATTGTAGAAACCCTAAAGACTGCCCGTTGGAAAATAAATACCACACAAAATCTGAGGTATACCAATTCATTGAGTTTCCTAACACTGAAAAACTTAAATTTCATAGTTTAATAAAAGGTTTAAAAGCTTAACCCAATCATAAGATAGAAAAACCCTTTATGAAGTCGTCAAAAAACAAATTGTAGTTCAGTGCGACGCGTTTATGTACGAAACAGCCCTTTTGGAAAAAAATAAGTAACGAAAATAAAATTCTTTAGACACTTAACGACGTATTATGGTGCCAACAGCTATCTGTCGCTGTGCCATCATTCGCTTTGAAATGGACACCCCGGTACTGCCTCGGCTTGACCTCTTTCCGAAGGTGACCGATATGTGGATACAATTTAACTCTTATGCCCCTTATCAAAATGGTCGCTCCAGCCGTTTCCCTAGTAATTCATTTTGCGAATGTGCATACTTATAAAGATGCGTAAATTTCAAGATTGGTTATTTTTAAATTTTCGCTTGAGGAGGACACTGGGATTGATACTTTAATTCAATTTAATTTTAACAATTATATTGAGGTTTTTGGCTCTTCTTTTTGGAAACATGAGACCTCTTATGTAGCGAAGGAATCATATTATTTAAAAGAAATAATTGTAATTTAAGCTCTACTTCTGTATGGAGCACTGTTTTTTTTTTAAATAAAAACAAAAATACTAAAGAACTCCGGATTACTTACCTAACGTGTTATTTCCTATTTTTCTAAATATTTGCACACCCCCCCATATATATATATATATATATATATATATATAGATAGATAGATAGATAGATAGATAGATAGATAGATAGATAGATACGCACTTAATTAGGATTATTGAAATATCCTCCTTATAATTTCTACATATATATCCTTGCTTGAACCAACTTAACCTCTGCATGGAGCGGCTTGCGGATACAATTCGTAGCTCGTTGGAGGAACAGCCCTATGGCTATGGGAAACTCGGATGAGTTGCACCACGGAATTTGTAAAGACCAGACGCTATATCGAGTCCAGTTTATATATATATATATATATATATATATATATATATATATATATATATATATATATATATAAAGGTAAAAGACAATAGGAAAACTATTATTAACCGACCTTTCAAGGCAAAAACGAAATTAATTTATTAAGATATATTGGACGAAACGCGTCGGCTAATAATACAGTTTTCCTATTGTCTTTTACCTTTATACATAGTCTTTTTTTACATTTTTCATATATATATATACATATATATATATATATATATATATAGAGAGAGAGAGAGAGAGATAGAAAGAGATAGAGAGATAGAGAGAGAGATATATATATATAGATAGATAGATAGATAGATAGATAGATAGATAGATATACCGGGTGTAACAGCAAAATTGTCCAAAAAGTGTCACAGCGAAATTTTCAATTGCTAGATTAAGATCTAATCCGTTGTATCTTAGAAATGATTAAAGATATCTTACTCGAATTCGCCGAGGTTTTTATAACCCTACTGAACTCTACTTTGAAGAATAAGAAAGTATTTAGCTCTAATTTGGAATCATGATCCCTCTCCTCTTGTGAACCCCTGATCCAGTTTTCCTCTCTACTCTTCCCGCTTTTTTAAATTATCCACCGTTTTCTTTCTGGTTCTTGAATGAACTTTGAAGATGGAAGCCAGTGTATGAATGCAGGTGCCATGAATGAATGCCTGAATGGCATTTCCCTCTCAACATTGCTCATTTGCGAAGATATCGTGCGGCTGACACAAAAGGATTTATCCTGTTAACTTTGTAGCAGAATAACTCAAAGGGTTTTGCAGTGATTCAAACGACAAATAATGTCAAGATGGCTAAATGTCTAACCTGAAAACTGAATAAAAAGAAACTCAGTTAATTTAGAGTTTTTTTTTTTTTTTTGTTAATATTAAACATTTTGTAGGATGGACAATAATCCCATGATGTTACAAGATTTGGACAATTTTGATGTTACACTCGATATACGTAGCCCGGTCTGCAGGATATGAACGTCTAGTGTTAACAGAGGTAGATATAATAAGAAAAATAGGGACGGACATGTTTAATTCGGCATGAGAATGTGTACTTTTTTAAAAAAAATTGTTTAATTTAGAAATTCGAACCGTAACACGTGGCTTGAGGAAGTAGTGTTTCTCTGGGTCAAGAGGGTGGCTGCTGGAATGCCAACAGGGCTCTGCACAAAACCAGGAGGACCCAGGCATGGGTGTCAGACAATTTCTGGAACCACATCACGCCCTTACACCACAGAGACTGCATCTCCTTGATTATTATGATTGGGGCGCAGTTGTAACACCAAAGACGAACTGAAAGCAAGGGTTATGACAGCAAGAGTTGCAAGAGATTCCGAAGTTTTCTGGAGGCCGTGGTTGAAGCCAATGGTGATTTTATTGAATAAACGTATTCTTTACTATTTTTTATGTAATTTTGGCAAATATATGTCTGTTAAAATTCGGCGTAATTTAGAAAATAATTTATCCATTGTACCCTGTAAATATGTAAATATATTCGCCAGAATCTTTTTCGCGTCCCATAAGACTGAGTGATTGATTTCCTATTTTTACGGCGTATCAAACATTTGAATGTTACTTAAAACCAATATATACATTTCGGATATTTCATCATCCTGAAGTTTCATCCGGAAATGGCATGGCATGTAGAACTAGAACAATCTAACCCGCTGAGTGAAATGTTATTGAAAAAGTCATTTGGGAATTCACTCTCGGATATGATTCGGGCCTCTTCATTGGACGATGAACAATTTTTTGCGTCGGCTCGAGAAAAGGTCCGTGAAAGAATTTGTTTCTGAGAAGTGAAGATTATTTGAATTTTGTTTTTAAGTGTTTCCTAGTTTTCTATTTGCCAAAAAACATTTCGCATCAAGGTCTGAAATTTTATGAGTTTTGTTTTGGATTCACTTTTGTGTGTGTGTGTTAAGCAAAGTTTGTAAATTCGAGTCTTTTTTAATTTATAACAAAATCAGTGAATCACATTTGCATTTTAAAATCTAGATCTTGTTTTTGTTCTTTATACATTCCCTGGATATACGAAAAGCGAAACTTTACAAGATTTACTTATAACTGTCATCGTCAGCGTTCTCTTGTTTTTCTCAAACGTCGGAAGAACCCAAGGTCAAAAGAAACAGACAACGTCATTCAGGATGATTTGTTGGCAGTGGCTCTCAGGAATTCCGGCATTGTTTTGTCAGTTTATTCTTTGATGTTGTCTTATCAGCACTTGAATTGCCGTCCCCGCTTATTTCCGTCTTCAACAGTGACTTGCGTGTTCTTGCAGAGGCTGTTATACCGTGTGACTTGGCCAAACCCTACCATCTCCCGACGATTAATAGTTGCTAGAAGAGATTCTTGTCAACGCAGGCGACATCTGATCTTGCTCCGTACATAGTTTTCTGCTCCCAATGCAAGGAGGTTTTCTCAAGTTTTCGTCAACGTCTGGATCTTTTTTTCCTGCCTTAACCAGGAATGTCCGCGTTTCACACTCGTAAAGGAGGGCTGGATACAATCAGCGATTTTTAGACCTTGGACTTGGTATGGGGGCTGATATTGCACTTTCATATGCTTTCCAGTCTAGCCATCCCTGCTCAGTCTGTGGCATTGCGTGTGCGGCTTTCTGGATTGCATGTGCCATGCTTTGTCAGGGTTGCACCCAAGTATTCCTACGTCCATGGTGACACTAGAACTTGTGTTGCTTGTGTTATTCAGTAGATGGTGAGCTTATATCAAGATTTACTTGTTAGTATCATCATCACCATCAGTCCCTTGACTGCTAAATGTCGTAGGGAGGACGTAAAAGCAGAAGAAACAGACAACCTTCTCCGGGATGATCTGTTGGTGGTGGCAATCAGGAAGGCACGGTGGAATAATGGGTAGCGGCTCGGAATGAGGTATCAGAGAGACGAATTCGAATTCCAGACGAGATCATTACATTCACTTACGTGCTAATTGCCGTGGGAAAGGCATGAATCTAACTCTTCTGGCCTGAAGAGGCACGGTGGAGTAATGGATAGCGATACGGATTGAGGAATCGGAGAGCCGAGTTCGAATTCCAGTCGAATCCATTACATTCACTTACGTGCTAATACCCTTGGGAAAGGTATGAATCCTCTTCTAGATTTTCCCGGAGGAGTAATTGATAGCGACTCGGATTGAGGAATCGGAGAGCCGAGTTCGAATTCCAGTCGAATCCATTACATTCACTTACGAGCTAATACCCTTGGGAAAGGTATGAATCCTCTTCTAGATTTTCCCGGAGGAGTAATGGATAGCGGCTCGGATTGAGGAATCGGAGAGCCGAGTTCGAATTCCAGTCGAATCCATTACATTCACTTACGTGCTAATACCCTTGGGAAAGGTATGAATCCTCTTCTAGATTTTCCCGGAGTAGTGATGGATAGCGGCTCGGATTGAGGAATCGGAGAGCCGAGTTCGAATTCCAGTCGAATCCATTACATTCACTTACGTGCTAATACCCTTGAGAAAGGTATCAATCCTCTTCTTCTCTGCCCCCCGCCCAGATATGGGTAAATAGGATGATAGAAAGAGTTCTATAGCCTTGGATGACAGTTGGTCTACCGCAGAGAGAAATGGCAACATACTGCGGCAAAAAAAATCTGCTTCGTCAGTCAGGTATCGAAAGATACATAATCGCCTTATCGTGTATCACATATGGCATATAAGTGGCTGACATGTCAGCACACTCTTTGATGTTGTCTGATGAGATGTTGCGTTGCAGTCCTCTCCTGCGTTCGCCTTCAACAGTGCTTTGCATGACAGTCTTGCAGAAGCTATTACACCGCCTGTCGGGTTCGAACCGTACCATCTTCTCCTGCTTAACACGGACGAGGCTGTTACCCTTTGTGAAATTATACAGGTAAGACATACTTGATTTTTCACACAAGTTTTTGTATTCGTATGTGTTGGATTGAGGAATCGGAGAGCCGACTTCGAATTCCAGTCGAATCCATTGCATTCACTTACGTGCTAATACCCTTGGGAAAGGTATGAATCCTCTTCTTCTCCCCTACCAGTTTTGGGTAAATAGCAGGTCAGACCGGGTTCTATAGCCTTGGATGGCAACTGGTCTACCGAAGAAAGAAATGGCAACCTACTGCTGGAAAAAATCTGCCTCGTCAGTCATATATCGAAAGATGCATGATCGAATAAGCGTATATCACGCATGGCACATAACTGACTGTGTGGGAACAAAGATGCCATATATATTTATATATGGATATGATATCTGTTTTTTTCGTATAAATTTAAGTATTTAAATATTTGAGTAGACGCTCTGCTTATTTATTTAACAGTATGTTTATTCATTTTTATCTACCATCTAAAAAATAAATTTAAAAAAATGTTTAATAAAGAAACACACGTCTACTCAAGTATGAGTATCTACTAAAATAACTTTTCAGTTCATAACATTTGTCGGATTAATAAAAGACATTATTTCTTTATATCTTGTATAACGTAGTGGAATATAAAATAACTTTGACAACATTAGATATATGTAATACATTTCTTATAGCCATCATGATTTTCCTTCCGTTGTATTAAGCTGTTAGTAATTTGTTAGTATATCATGGATATACTGAAGCCTATAGTAGGGAACTGAAAATGAAAATATTATCTCTTATTAACCATTATTGGCACATAGATTGATATAACGTGTAATGAATGTGGTTACCTCGAAGTAGCGGGGGCCTCAAAATCATCCAAGTCTCGGCTCACCTAGGAATCAGTACACGTTATACGGCATTTCTCTTCGATGGAAGAGTGAAAATGAACGCGCCTCAGTTGCTGGACTAAAAAGGTTTATACGAATATTTACAAAAATATTAATGAAACAGCACTATTTAAAGATACCTAAATTAGTTGTTAATTGGAGCAAGAAATGGCCTGTATATCTTAACACATCCAATAAAACCAAGACTGATATCATTTAATCAACGTAGATAACTATTTTGCTCTCCATCGGCATGGCTGAAGCTAACCTCCAGAAGAATAACTCATTGCCTTTTCTTGGTTTCTCGTCGGACTCCATCTTGCACATTTATAAACGTGCCATTCGTTTGTGCCTGCTTGCTGCCATAACTGGGCTGATTCTCCGGCTATATATCTCGAGATTCGGGGCAAATTCCACAGAAATATTTGTAATGTTATCGGACCTGACCTGGCATCACGACCAGAGTCACCTTCCTACCACCGTGACGTGGCTTCCCCCTGTCTTTTCTATAAATATTTTTCATGACAGTTTTTCTAATCAGTACCACTCGACAGTACCTCGACCACGTAAATTTAAGCGCACGACAAGATTGACAACTAGGTCACATCGTTTTACTGTTGAAATAGCTAGATGCAACCTATGTTCTATTTTTTAAGTTTTACTTTTAGTTTCATCCCTCATGCGAAACTCTTTCCCGATTTCTTGCCTCCCTGTTCTGATGAGTTTGGTGCCTCGACTGTATACATTCAGGCGTAATACAAGATTGGCAATTAGGTCTCATCGTTTTACTACTGAAATAGCAAAATGTAACCACATGTCCTATTCTAATATATTTTTATGGCTCTTCCGGCCTGTGAAATTCCCTTCCGCTTTTCTTTCTTACTGGACGCCTACAATCTACAAAATTTTAAATGTAAAATCAGTCACCCTCTTCTATTGTTGTATGTTCTCCACGCTATGGTCTTCTGATTTTCTTCCAGAACCAGTAACCTGGCTATGAGTGCCTAACCTTACCTCATCTATGCAGGAGAATGTAAGCCCCAAGCAGGAACAAAAAGTCACATCTGTAATGCTCGTATCTGATTTTTCTTTTTAAATTAGGAAATAAACGCCGATTCTAATTGGAACTTGGTTCTCAGATTTCCTATCCCGAACCGTTATCCTTTACACCAGCCGCACATCTAATTTTACAGTACCTGGCTTTTTAAATTGGACAACCAACTAAGTACAAAGCAGTTGCTTAATTTCGCTGATCGTACGAGAACCGGTGTTTAAAAATAATATGACTGTATGTCAAGTTTACGCCACCTGATATTTCCAGTCGGTCACCCATCTAAGTACTGAGCAGGCACATCGTTGCTAAATTTCTATGATCGTACGAGAAATCCTGTCTAAAAGTGAAATGGTTCTGAGTCACCCGACCCGCTTATCCAAGCTTAGAGCACCTGGTCTTTCGAAGTGATCACCCATCTATGTATTGACCAGGTACATCGTTGCTTATTTTCGTTGATCACACGAGGACAGGTATGTAAAGTAACATGTCCGTAAGCACTGTCCCACTGGAAAAGTGGAGACTTTCTTGTCAAGTTAATGTCCCGATAAGATACATATTTATATTAAGAGCACATACCTAAATACCTAGTCTTGACTCCGTTTAATTTCGTTGAACGTAGAGAGATTCGGGATGTTTAAGTGATATGAACGTACGTGACACGACCAGCTTATTCATGTTTACGTTACCTGCTATTTACTGTCGGTCACCTATCTAGGTTCTGACCAGACACATCGATGCCTAATTTCTAAGATCGTACGAGAATCTGTGACTAAAAGTGAAATGGCTCTGAGTCACACGATCTGCTTATCTAAGCTTAGAGCACTTGGTCTTTCCAAGTGGTCACCCATCTATGTATTGACCAGGTACATCGTTGCTTATTTTCTTTGATCGCACGAGGACAGATGTGTAAAGTAATGTCCGTAAGCTCTGTCCTATTGGAAAAGTGGAGACTTTCTTGTCAAGTTAATTTCCCGTTATATTTATATTAAGAGCATATACCGAAGTACCTAGTCACGACTCTGTTTAATTTCGTTGAACGTAGAGAAATGCGGGATTTTTAAGTGATATGAACGTGATTGACACCCATCTAAGTACTAACCAGGTACAACGTTGCTTAATTTCATGGATTGTACGATGATAGGTGTTTGAAAGTAATCTGAACGTAAGCTCTGTCACACTGGAAACGTGCATATTTTTGCCAAGTTATATATAAGATGTTTCTGTTTATGAGTCGTGTCCTTTCTGGACGTAAGCGATTATGAGTTTCCTATCCCTTGTAGCTCTTAGCAGATTTTGTGCTTCTGCAAACTCACCCAGACCCCGCTACGCCATCGACCTGCCCAAGCCCACCACGTATGTCATGCGCTGCTTTCCTCGTCTCTTTTTCCCTCTATTCGTCCCGTGAGTATCAGATTCTCAAGGCCCTCTTTTCTCATCATTTGTCCCAGAAATTTCATTTGCCTCGTCCTTATGTTAAGAATAAGCTGCCTCCTTGTTTGCATCCTCTCCAACACCTCATCGTTGCTTACATGCTCGGTCCATGATATCCTCAGCATCCTTCAGTAGAGCCACATCTCCGCTGCCACGAGTCTCTTCTTCATCCTTGTTGATACCGTCTAATATTCACTAACCGCGAGTACCTAAGCACCTAGGCGTCAAATTTCGGTGATCTTAAAGAGAATCGTCGTTTCAACGTGTGATGGCCGTAAGCCAACCAATCGAGAAATCATTCCAGGGTAAGCCAGTAGTTAAATGATCTCAGATAATTTCATCTTTTGCCTGTTTAATTCAATCTTACATTTTTGTTTCATAGACGGTAAAATGCCTCAGGTTCTCTGATATGAGCATTTAATGTCTTTCAATAACGACTTGAGACGAGTCAGTGAACTGTAACGCGAGAGATCGCTGTAAAAACGATGTCTCTCGGGAAATGATGCCTCGGATTTTCTTGTTCCGATCGTCAATTATATAATCCGGCTCAGAAATAGGTCGATTAATCGTATGCAAATGTAATTTAGTTAACTACCAGAGTAATGTATTTAAGTACTGATTTAATTTTTAATTTTATACAGCCATCTCCCTACAGGACACCAGCAATTATTCAACATCTAGAAACTGCGCATCATTTTACAAACGAATCTTCTAATAGAAAAAGAACAGTGTTCTTGCATTCAGTGATCTGACGAATTTTCTTTTAAATCGGTATCACCGCATGAAAGGCAATAAAGCCACTAAAACGCATACGGTTACAGAGTGTGGAGGATATAGGAAGAGAAATATTAGCAATGAGTAGATAGAGAAATAAAACGTCTTTACCAAATAACAAAATCCACATATCTAATAGACTTTCAATAGCAGCAACAGCTCAAATGGATATCATATGTAACTGGAAGAAAGGATAAGGACACACACACATCCACATATATATATATATATATATATATATATATATATATATATATATATATATATACATATATATATATATATATGTGTATATATATATATAAACTAAAATTAAAAATTCTTGAAGCTATATACATAAAACAGTTGAAATCTAAACGGAACAAAATAAACTATGAAATCTCCACAAATATTTTTAAATGCCTATAATTTATAACAGAAGCCATTGGTTTATACCAACGGTTTCCATACTTAATACTTCTCGTTTTTCACTCTCGCGTGGTCATGTGTAACGATACGTGATGCGACGCAATTTTCGCTTCCTTGTCTCGTATATACGATATTTGTCGTTACTTTGAGCTTATTCAAGCAGCAAGGGCGGACTATCATTATCGTTTCGTCTGTGTGTTGTTCGATTTATT
>OZ038514.1:55949740-55984740 GCA_964036315.1 Acanthosepion esculentum | reverse complement strand
TTAATAGGTATAGTCGAATAATATCAGCGAACAACTGGATTAAAATGTGTTCGATACACATATAAAAACTTTAAGTACATAAATTTAGGAGACTAACCGATTCCGCTGCTTTGGTTTCAAACTTTCGATATCTTCAGGCGATTTCGGTCAATTGATTTCTTTATGCTTCATTTTTTTAAATAAAAAAAAAATTATGAACGTTATATTTTGAAAAAAAAAAATTGAACAAGCGCACGACGTGAAGTGCGGTAGATGGTGGGGAGGATGAGCAGGGAGAGGTGGTGAAAATCAATGCGTCAATTATTTTATAGATTTCTTTTATTCATGAAACATAGCAGGAGGAACGGCGGTGTAGAGAATATTAACACGGAATCGTCGAATATTTCAATTTGAATACCAGATGAGCTAAAAACATTTATTTTCTTATTCTTGGGAAAGGTTTGAATCCTTCTTTTCAACACACAGCTGTGGATTAATTAACACATAAGGCTGGGTTCTATAAATATGGGTGTAACCGGTCTGTAAGAATTCAAAACCTGAGTGGTCGTTGACTAGTCCGGCTCCCAACAGATCGCATTTCGCTGCTCCGATGCAGGAGACGCCCCTCCAAAATTTAAATTCATAGATTTGTCCAGTGAGTGGCATTTTTCACCATTAAAACCTGACTAATACTTTTGAATAATCCTGTATATATCAGTATCTGTCTATATTTCTGAGATGAGGTATTATGTACACTATTTACATTATTCGGACTATTGTCCTCATCTTTGTCGTCATATTTATTACAACGTTTCGGCCTTTCAGTATCTGTCTATATTTCTGAGATGAAGTATTATGTACACTATGTGCATTATTCGGACTATTTTCCTCATCTTTGTCGCCATATTTATTACAAGATTTTGGCTGTTGTACGCTCCGGCCTTCTTCAGCTGCTTGGAATGTCGAATTGAACCCTTTATTTCGCTCACTGGGGTAGACTGTTCCAGTTCCACCTGCCATGTTTAATGGATGTCAGTTATCAGTTATCTCCTGTTAATTCCCCTCTGTAAGTTATCCACTGCCTTATCCGGGTATTGAACTCACACTTTTTGGGTCCTGTCCCAATTACAACAAAAAATTCGTGGATTACAAAATTCATATAATAAATTCTCACTTGAAATATTTGAACTTCAGCGTTGAGACTTGCACGTTCCAATATTATATAACCGTTAATAAATAAGACATTCTTAAAAAAAAAACATCTTTCGGTCTACAACACATTTATTTTGTCTTCGAGTTTTGATTTTAAAGGAAAAAATTACAGCCTGACGATGAAAACATGAAGTTTTCGAAAGTACTTGCTGCTCTAAAAAAATACACCCGATCCATCTGACAACAATTTTATGCATAAGGATCGCATAATCCAGTGGATTGATAGTAGGTTAATGCTTATATTAAGTCTTTTAGCGAAGAAAATTCGCCATTAATTGCATTAACAGTGCTAATTGATTCAATGTATGATTATCTCTTTATAATATATATATATATATATATATATATATATATATATATATATATATATATATATATATATATATATATATATATAATTTAAGATTTGTGTATTTAGGCAACAAATTCTCTTTTAGGCATGCCTGATTGAACAAATTACAGAAATTATGTCTACTAATTTTTAACAAAATCCGTTGAAATTCACGAATAACCTTCCGTGTATTGATATTAAGGGATGAGAGAAATATGGGATAACTGTTTCGCCATTATCAAGGATGATTCAATTTTTCAGCTTAATTGAATCTGTGCATTATGTGTATGTCTTAGTGTGTATTAGGGGTGTTTTAATTTTCGAATACGGTTAGCACATTGTGGCCTTGTTCGTAGTTAATATTGTTAAAAGTTGGCCTTTTCTTTTTTATTATTAAAGCTTCTATTATTTTTTAATCTTTTTTACAGGTCGATGCAGTTAATATAATTGTGTTTTCTACAAGTATGTTTCTAATCGAATCATCCTTGATAATGGCTAAAGGTATAGCCGAAAGGTCTCGGAACTATAAAACATTTGGACGGTTTTTACACACTCTTTGTCCTGAAAAGAAAGCTCTTGTTCGAACACAAGAAAAATTAAATTAAAAGCATAACCTTAGTACCTTGTCTGTCGTTTTTAATGAAACATGCATAAACGAAGGATTGCTGCCTAAATATACAAATATACATATATATATATATATATATATATATATATATATATATATATATATATACCGCGTGTAAAAGCAAAATTGTTTAAATCGTATTACAGCATAATTGTTGATATCAAAAAATGTTTAATATTAAAAAAAAATCACTGAACTAATTGTTGTGGATTCTGGGATGAAATCCGGTATCAAATAATAACAAACGCCAAGAATGAATATAGGAAATAAATGTATTAACGTAATAATACAAACTGGTAATACAGGTTAGTAGTTCCAGGAATGCGGGGTTAGTAGACAAATATATACATAGTCTTTGGTATCGACGTATCGCTGTATGACTTCTTACTGAGTCTAATGTGTTCGTTAGGGTGACTCTTGCCGCTACGTTATTCTAGCGACCGTCTCTTACTCATCCTCCTCCTCCTACTACTACTACTACTTGTCTGTCCAAACGTTCTGCCGGATATTCACTGGCAGTAGTATATGTATACCTTGGGTGAGTCCATTTGTGTAAAAAGGGGAGATCGCTCAACATCTAGGTTATTCATCTACAAGGAGAACGAGCAAATATCTTATTATGTCTGCATCACTCTCCTTCTGTGCAATTGCCAGAGGGAAAATATTATTGCGGTCTTCAGTAATGGTACTCACACTCATACTCTGGCTTCCATCCCTAAGGTCCATTCCAAAATCATCAGTCGGAACTTCTCCCACTAAGCCGTCAGCTCACGGCAGGAATGAAGGTGAAGTTTAGCGTGTTTATGTTTAGATTTAGATAAACACACAGTGACTGTTGAACTTTATTTCATTTCTTCGTGATATTTCGATACTCAGTGATTAACAGTTTCGTTTATGATCGATTTCATCACGATTCTTCTGTTAAACTTGGAGAGTAATTATGCATTCTTATATACATAGTGTTATACAAATCTCGGAGAATTCCAGTAAGATATCTTTAATCATTTGTAAGATACAACGGTTCAAATTTTAATCTAACAATTTTACAATTTTTGCTGTTACATTCTATTTGATATTTAAATAATAATTTTAAATAATTTAAGTAATTCTATAATATTTATTGTTATAAAATTTATATAGTCTATTAGTAATTAAAATTAAGAATAATATCTTAAAATTGTAGTTCAATACGACGTATTCATATACAAACAACAGTTTTAGAAAGATCTTTATATACAAGTACAAATTTAACGGCGAAGCAAAAGTGCTGAAAACCTATTTTGTTATTGGAAATGACTAGACGACTTGCGTTGAACGCATGTCATCATTCTTTTGAAAAAGAAGCCCTGTCTTATCTTGACTTAACCTCCTCAGTAACTCAAATTTTTAAACAATAGTTATCAGTGAAAATGAATACCTGACAGCCCCTTGTTAAAATGACTGGATTTCCCCATAGCCATAGACCCTAATATTATGAATGTATGTGCTTATAAAACTCAGTAAACTTTAAAATAAGTTACTCCAAAATTCGCTTGTAAAATTAAACAGAAGTAGGGACTTTTCAAATTCAATTTTAGAATTAAATTAAATTAGTTTTTTAGTTTCTGTTTTTGAAACATGGTAATTCCCGTGTAGCGATGGAAACATATTTTTAAATAAGTAAATTTATAATATTTATGCTCTGTAGATTTGCATTGGGCGCTGTTTTATAAAAAAAATATTAATAAGAACACCGGATTATATATCTTAATGTTCTTTCTCTTTATTATTATAATATATATATATATATATATATATATATATATATATATATATATATATATATATATATATACCCGGAATAAAAAAAAAATCAGGATGTGGATACTAAACTATTCAGAGACTTCGGTGTGTGCATCAATTAAAACAAATTAAGTATAGGAGAAAAGAATGTGCTGCGCCAGAGGTAGTTTTCCCAAAACAGGGTATTGCTACGAAAGAATATCTTCAGCTTGAAAACTCGGTCATGTTCAAAACTATGTTCAAAGTATGAATGCCATGCAGGGCGCCAAACCCGTACAGAAAAAAGAAATACTAAACTGTATACAACGACTTTCTAAGAGCTATGGCACAAATGTTTGAGCGAATAAAGCCTCACGGTCTTCGTAAAGATCATGTGTCATTTAACATCGTGAACTGGCGCTAAAGTATCACAAAGATCTGTCACAAATACAACCACATCAAGGGAACACTACCAACGGCAGCAACTATTATAGAGGGATATCACATGTAGATCGCAGAGAAATTAAACACCTAATCCAGATGTTAACCAAACAATGTAAATATTGTAAATAATTAAAATACCTCATCTCAAAAATATAGGCAGATTCTGAAGAAAGCCGGAGCGTACAACGGTCGAAACGTCGTGAATATCGCAACGAAGATAAGGACAACATTCCGGACAATGTAAATAGTGTAGATGTCTCATCTCAGAAATATAAACAGATATAGAAGAAGGCCGTAGCGTACAACGGTCGAAACGTCATGAATATGGCAACGAAGATGAAGACAACAGCCCGGACAATGTAAATAGTGTAAATAATTACAATAACTCATCTCAGAAATATAGACAGATATAGAAGAAGGCCGTAGCGTACAACGTCGAAACGTCATGAATATGGCAACGAAGATGAAGACAACAGCCCGGACAATGTAAATAGTGTAAATAATTACAATAACTCATCTCAGAAATATAGACAGATATAGAAGAAGGCCGGAGCGTACAACGGTCTAAACGTCGTGAATATGGCAACGAAGATGAGGACAACAGTCCGAACAATGTAAATAGTGTAAATAATTACAATAACTCATCTCAGAAATATAGACAGATATAGAAGAAGGCCGGAGCGTACAACGGTCTAAACGTCGTGAATATGGCAACGAAGATGAGGACAACAGTCCGAACAATGTAAATAGTGTAAATAATTACAATAACTCATCTCAGAAATATAGACAGATATAGAAGAAGGCCGGAGCGTACAACGGTCTAAACGTCGTGAATATGGCAACGAAGATGAGGACAACAGTCCGAACAATGTAAATAGTGTAAATAATTACAATAACTCATCTCAGAAATATAGACAGATATAGAAGAAGGCCGGGGCGTAAAACGGTCTAAACGTCGTGAATGTGCCAATGAAGATGAGGACAACAGTCCGAAAAATGTAAATAGTTTAAATAATTACAATATCTCATCTGAGAAATATAGACAGAGATAGAAGAAGGCAGGAGCATACAACGGCCTAAACGTTGTGAATATGCCAAGGAAGACGAGGACAGCAACCCGAACAATGTAAATAGCGTAAATAATTTTAATACCTCATCTCAGAAACATAGGCCGATATTGATTGCAATATGTATGAATACAAAATCAATACTGAAAAGAGAGATGAGACTTGAGAAATCTCTTTTCCTTTAAATATTAATATTTTATAAAATTTAACCGAAAAAATACCGATTACTCAGTCAATGAATGCAAAATGTTTCGTTATAGGCAAAGGGCTAATATATATATATATATGTATGTATATATGTATGTATATATATATATATATATATATATATATATATATATATATATATATATATATATATATGTATATGTATATGTATTTATATATATATATATATATATATATATATATATATATATATATATATATACACTTTAATGGAATTTTTTACGTACGTCTACATGAATAAAGCTTTATACATACACACACAAACATGCACGCACACACACACACACACACTGCACACGCATGCGTGTGCTAGTGTATCGGATTCAGACTGGAGGCAATGTTTATGAAACCCCCCACAATCCTTGGAATTACTCAAGCGGATCTGTTGGCCAACTCAGAGGAAAGAAACAAGCATTTTATTTCCGGGCCATTGTCTAAGAATCTGGCGCATCGGTCTCTCCAAGTTGGGAAAGAATGGACGATGGCTTACAGCCGTTTCTTGCCCGAGTAAGCCACGGCTACTACCCACAATCTCTCCTCTTCCTCACTTCACCGGCGTACTCACCTCGAGACCCCCTCCCGTATACACACACAAATTCACGTCTAACCTGGCCAGACATCATGTCCATTTGGCTGGATTTCTTTCCGAGTTTCGATGGTTTATTTTGAAACTGTTATTAATCACTACACCCGTTCTGTTTGTATCGGCCCCCCTCTTAGTAATCAATAATATTCCTATAGAAAATCAATGGCTACAATATTTATACTCTATTTAAACTCTATTTAAAGTATTATTGATATCAACCGAATATGGATGAGGTTGGCACAAGGCCAATTGTCTGGCAAGTGAACCGAATTGTTTTCTTTCTCGTGGAAACGGTCGAACGATATTCAAAATATTTGTCGTCGAATTCTAAGACAAACGTATAAAATGCAACAATTTAAATAAGCGAGTAGTCTATCTAAAGTTTGGCAAACTATGACCAGCATAATCACATCAAAAAATATCTTTTAAATATTGCTTAAGATAATAATTTTAAATGTCTCTTCAAAGAACATTGACTCAGCGTTTCTCAACGGGTACACCCCGGCAAACTAATGCGGCTTGAAAAGTTACGCTGTATGAAAGTCCAGCACGCGATGGATAGATATTTGTGTTGAATATGATATTATAATCCCATAAGAAGCTTGCAGACAAAACCATATTTGGTAGGATATTGTGGATTATGACATAAGCTGATGGACTGCTACGCTAATGATTTACAGTTAGTATAGATTCTCAACTAGGTACACCCGTGAGCACTAATTTGCCCGTCCTGGGTTTGAAGATAAACTAATTCCGCGTCCTGGGTAAGACGATAAAATATATCCGGCAGCAAGGACTCTGCTCAGGATGTTTTGAGATGCGTGGAACTAAATCTTAATTACTGGTGTTCGCAGGTCCACCCAAATCCGAGGTGGTAGCACGAGTCAGGGTCCCAGCTGTGGATAAAGAGTTAACATCCAAACTGGGGTCAAAACGTTATATAAGTATTTTATACTTTCATAGGTTTTAATACCAGTAATGAGGCCTCGCTGTTTTATGTAGTTTACCACCTTACGCGGTTGTTGTTTATCGTCTTACCCAGGACGGTCATATTCTAGTCAAATTTATTAATTATTATTACATTTATAAAATCTTTACTTGTAAAAATCAAGAATTTGGTTTGGTTTGTTTTATGGCATATGGCCGAAAGGATTTTTAAAACGATTCGTATGAATAGAATATAGAATATTAGCAGGATTCGCCCAGTCGCTATCGCTTCGCAAAGTAAGATATATTCACTACTTAAAATCTCTGCAACAACATTTTTTAATGAAATTTATAAATTGGCTTGTTATAGTTAAGGAAAGTTTTACAAAGAGATGCCAACTTGTTGAAGGCCACGTAAAATGAGAATTTCAAACAATTTCTGCACTATATAAGCCGATATTCATAAACAGAACTATTTTTCGATGTGAAAATCAAAACAATTGTCGAAGAAACGAACACGTATGAAGGACAGTTAATTAATAAAATGTACTTTTGAAAAATCAGGATTCAAATTCGAAGAATGATACCGCCTAGAAGTGGATAATATATAATACAGATAATGAGCTTTTTGACCACAGTTGACAGCCTTGCTGCGACTTGTTCCAGGAAGACGGTCGAACTCTCTGCCTTTGAGCAGAGAGGAACCCGGACGAATCTACGCCGAAGGGCTGAGTCTCGTTCGGGGAGGTTGACTAACCCGATTCTGTTTTTACAGTTTCTACGGGCATTTTTTGTTCTAGCCTACGGGCTCAGGACTACCCACGTTAAACTCGGCCTTGTGTCACATCTATCCCTCATGAGTGGGACAGTAAATATTGCTGTCCACAGATGACAGCCTTGCTGCGACTTGTTCCAGGAAGACGGTCGAACTCTCTGCCTTTGAGCAGAGAGGAACCCGGACGGGTCTCCGCCGAAAGGCAGAGTCTCGTTCGTGGAGGTTGACCAACCCGATTCTGTTTTTACAGTTTCTACGGGCATTTTTTGGCCGAGTCTACGGGCTCGGGATTACCCACGTTAAACTCGGCCTTATGCCACGTCTTTGCCTCGTGGGGGTGGGTGATAGTACATATTACTTTAGAGTTGGAGCTATCTAACTCCAGACTTCGTTGCCTATTTTTCTCAAATTTCGTATTTATTCTTATAGACTTCATAATTTAGCTTTTATTTAATTAGCTATTATGTTTCTCTAACTCTTCAAATTTTGAAAGCTTAACAAATTCTAATTTCTATTTTCCCATCTTTAAACTATACTAATTTTATTTTAAAGATTTTCCCGTTCTGTCACGTATTAAATAAAAATAATTGTTTGTACGGAAAATAAGTATCTACGAACATCAAATTGTCTTTAAATTAAGTGGCAGTAAAAGAATTATCGTTGATCCTTTGACAGGTAAGCTTAAACATTAATTCAATAATTAAATGCAGGGATCAATTTTGAGTTCTTCTGTATATTATTGATGCCTATCTCATCTACTCCATTCTAGCTATTGTATGATAGTTAAACTAAGTGTCCTCAACATGACTCTTTCAGCAAAATTAAAATTTTAAGCTAGCTGCAATTTTGGACACAAAAGGAAAATAAGAGATACTCACCTTGAACCATGAAAGCAACTATAATGGCTAGTATAATATATATTTGAACCTCGCATAATCTGGCAACCCTGAATCTGAACTCAACGAGAATCGTTCCCTGTGCGTAACTTTTCTAAGGCTTTTGAATGAGCTATGAATCATTGAAATCGGACCAGTGGGAGCGAAGGACATGCTTGAACCCACACGCGCACAAACACACACACACACCCGTCCTCCCAGTGCACAACAGTGCGGCATCGGTGCGAGCACCGAGGCCAGCGCAACAGACGGAGGCTGTGGGCAATTTTTGTTCCTTGCCGGGGTGCATGCGCTCGGGTCCCCACTTTAAAAATACCTTGTGTCACATCTTGTCCTCTTGGGGAAACGAGTAGACACCGTATGAATTACTATAGAGTTGGAGCTATCTAATCCAGACTTCGTCGCCTATTTGTTCTCAAATTTCGCATTTATTCATTACTTAGCTTTTATTTAATTATTTAATTAGCTATTAGTTTTCTCTATCTCTTCAAATGTTGAATGCATAACTAATTTTAACTTGTATTTTACCATTGTTACACTTTATTATTTTTATCTTATGAACTATCCCCTCTTCTGTCACTGACGAAATAAAAATAATTGTTTGAACAGAAAATAAGGATCTACATAGCAGAATTATCGTTGGACTTTTAAAAGCAAGCTTAAACATTAAGTCAATACTTAAAGGCAGTGATCAATTTTGAGTTCTTCTGTATTTTATTGATGCCTATCGCATCTACTTCTTTCTGGCTATTGTGATCATAGCTAAACTAAGTGTCCTCCACATGTTTTTTTCAGCAAAATTAAAATTTTAAGCTAGCTGCAATGTTGGACACAAAAGGAAAATAAGAGATACTCCCCTTGGCTCGTATAATATATATATTTTAACTTCGGATAATTTGGCAACCCTGAATCTGAGCTCAACGAAAATCGTTCCCTGTGCGTAACTTTTCTAAGGCTTTTGAATGAGCTGTGAATCATTGACATCGGACCAGTAGGAGCAAAGGAGATGCTTGGACCCACACACGCACAAACACACACACACACATGTACACGGTACTTTATATATAAGATATATTCTTTGAAAGAAATCAGTTTGTAGATCAGGTTTCATTAACGTATTTTATAAAGAGTCAAATACATTGTTGGTAATTTTTTTTTTTTTTCAAAAATATATTGCTGGTACTAAATTTTTATTTTCCCTAAAATGTTTTGCTGGTATTTTTTACTATAAAAATCTATTTTTACACTTTCGTAGTGTTTTTATCCCAGTTTGGAGGTTAACTATTTACCCATAAATGGGATCCTAATAGGTGCTACCACACCGAGCCATGTTGAACTTGGGAACAGCACAAATCAAGAGGTGGTTCCACGGTCCTCAAAACCTCTTGAGCAGAAGTATTGCAGCCGGATATAGTTTATCGTCATACCCAGGAACGTTCACATTTTAGATTTGCTTCCAATTTGATATGATCGAAGTGATGAGACTTACGATCGAGACAGGGTAAATTTATTCTACAAAAAGGACTTATCTTATGAACTATCCCCTCTTCTGTCACCCAGTCTTTGTTTGTGTCTGTAATTAAGACACCGTATAGATTATGCCAAGGATGGTTCTCCTAAAAACCGGCGGCCGTGTAATACTGGGTAAAATAATATTGAATCTTCTATATCTCCTCTGTTAATTTAATTTGATGTGGTAACATCTTCTAGTAATAAAGCATAATGTTTTGATCGTAAATTTTCCCCCAATTCTATTCTTGTTTCATACGCTCTATCCCTGTCTGGCTTTCCTCTTAGAACTGAATCTCCATTGTGTGATGTGCATATAAATATGTTAATATATTTTATTGTTATACGTTATTTATATAGACATACATATTTAAGTAAATTCTCTGTTTATAATAAAGAGTATTAACAACATTTACCAGCCTCAATGTCCGAGAAATTTCATAGAAAATATGCGACCTCCGACAGGAATCGAACCTCTATCCTACATTGAACAGTCATATAACGTGACATGCTATACCAGCTTAGCTACAAATGAAGCGTCTGGTTAGCGAGGTCGATTTACTGTTGTTTAAACTACAAATTCCCCATGATTTCTTTCGAACGTCCATATCTACTCGAAGCGTATCTTAACGTAAAAAAACGACGTCACACTGCGAAATGGACAAAGTTCGAAAAATATGCTAATATATTTTATTCTTATACGTTATTTATATATACACAATTATTTAAGTAAATGCTCTGTTTATAATAAAATTTATTAACAACATTTCCAGCCTCAATGTCCGAGAAATTTAATTAAAAATATGCGACCTCCGACAGGAATCGAACATATAGTCTAATACCAGTTCAGATACAAAAGAAGCGTTTGGTTAGCAAGGTCGAATTACTGCTTTTAAACTACAATTTTCCATGATTTTCCTCGAACGTCCATATGTGCTCAAAACCTATCATAGCGTAAACAAATTATATTCAGACCGGAAAATGTTGTTAATACTGTTTATTATAAACAGAGCATTTACTTAAATATTTCTCTATAAGAATAAAATGTATTAAAACAGTTGTCGGACTTAGTCCATTTCGTAGTATGTAAATATGTCCATAACTGGATCGTCACGAAGCATGTTGATTTACTGGTGTCACTGCAACTGGCTTTAAGAAATGTGCTGCTGAATTAGCTCATGTTCCATCTAAATGCTCCAATAAATGCCCAGTTGCTTCTTACTTTCCGCTCGTTGGAAATACTTTTTTGTAGTTCCAGTCTTTAAGAATTCAGGTGAATCGTTTGATCTTTTATCTATTGACCTATCCATTATCCTTCTACCGTATTTTCGCACTAGTTAAGTCACTCACATTGAAAGGTCTTCTTTCAGATAAGCAATATCACTTTCAATTCGCCAAGTAACAAGTGTTGGGTTAATGATAATTAAAGAAAGATTCTCTCAAGCTTTTGATAAGAACTAGCAGCCATACCCAGTTGGTCTATCAGGAAAAGCGTTCAATTAGAATGGAGCAAAAACAGCATCATGTTTAGATGTAACAGAGTCTATCTTCTTCAATTACTTTAAAGTACTTTCATTAAAAACATTTTGAATTAATGCAGTTACTGATATAACAGAAGTAGTCTGTATTTATTCAATCGAATTTAGCCGAGGACATGAAGGGATAAAACAGGCAACATGAAGACCTACTTCAGACCATATTTATTTTTGAGTTTGTTTTTTTTTATTCAATTTGTCAGTGTGCTACTAGGGATATAAAAGCGGATACATCTATAAGCAATTGTTAATTTTGATGAAAAGATCAACGAAAAATAAGAATGCAACCAGTAAAAATCGCCATTTTTCGCTATTTACGCCAGTTTTCTCTATATGGGTGGACTCCCGGTGGTACAGAATGGGAGGATAGGCCTAGGACTGGAATTCTGTTCTTTCAACGTCAAATTGATAGAAATTAAATTAACAGAATAAAGAGAAACTGAGTTAAACGAATTGATAATTGAAATTAAAATTGACAGAAATTTTAAAAAGATGAAAAACAGCTTCTTTTAAGACTACTTTTTTTTTGCTTTTTGCAATTTTTTAATTGAAGAGTGAAATACTATCCATCATTACTGGCATACTTGGGACAGTTTTAAAGAATCTAGGAGACAGGTTGGAAGACATTGAAATCTGAGGAAGAATTTGAAGGATGTTGATGGCTGGATTATTAAAATCAGTTTCGATACTGCGGAGAGTTCTGCTTGCCATCTCATGAAAACCACCAGATATGAAAGGTCATTAAAATCATCAAATCTTTAAAGATGAAAACAAAAGGGTTCTTTCTGTGACGATGATTATTTTTAACTAAATTTCACCCAATAAAAGACGCAAGAGCCACTCGTGCTAGAGGGATATTGAATGAAGTGTAACGTGAATATAAAAGGTCAACAGAAATTAAGGTTACGAAGATAAGGAGGATAATGATAGTGAGCCTTGATTTGAAGCGGTAAAGATCGTAGAGAGCAGGGACGTGGTCTTTTCTTCAACAAAGAAGCAGTCCTTGGAGAAGAGGAGCTCTCTGAATGGAAGTTTCGTTTTACAATTGGAATACGGGGGGAATGCGCGTGATTCGACTCCGTGCTCGTGGCATGGCGAGTCAAGCTATAAAGGCCAGAACTTTTGGAACGAAAGAGTGGAGATCAATAGCAACAGAGTAGCAAGAGGTTTGCAACTTTACGACTGTAGGAAATGGGCTATAGAGTGGAAATATCTCCTCTCGAAACACCGCGTAAACGATACCAAACTTGCCATAACAACACGAATGGTGATGATGATTATAATGATGATGATGATGATTTTTAGGACTTCCGATCCCAGTAGGGAATGCTTGGATCATGACGGATCCAGGAGTAGTTTTAAATAAAATACGTTGCTATAATTATAACAACATCAATAATGATTATGTGGACAATTATAGGGACTTCCGGTCCAACTATGGAACGCTGAGATCAAGACGGATCCAGCTGGTATTTTTAAATAAAGTATGTTGTCGAGTTTGCCACGTGTCGTGTCGCCTTTGTGTTGCTTCGATTTTTCACCATCCAGCCAATGTAATATATCTTTCTACACTAAGCCTAGTGGAACAGAACTCAAAACTAGAAAGTGAGGAATGGGCGCCTCTAACCCAGACATAGTAGCAGTGCTTCATGAAATTAATCCAGAGATTTTCTCAATCTGTTATTGGTACATTTTATATAAACCTATGATGGATGAGTTGCGATTAAAAACAGATCCAATATGGATCGCCATCCGATAATGTGATAAAGAAGAAATCTGAACCGGTTTTTCCCATAATGCTTTTAATTTGCCGTCTTCCCCGCCAATTATTTTAGGGAAAAAACCGTTTTATTTTCAGACGAATTGTTTTATTTGTTTTTAATATAGTAACTAAGAAACCGAAGCAACTGGAGGTACCCGAGCGGTGTTTAAACCCTCTACCAGACGTATGAATTGACAATTGAACGCGTTTCGGGTTTTGAAGGGCATGAAAAGAATCAAGATCGATATATAAACACGTCTGTAGCTATGTTTTACACGTGTTTATTCGTCTATGTCTGAAAAAGACACTAAATGTAAAAAAGTGTACGCAGTGTAAGGGGGTTAACTGTGTTCGCTCTTCGACAATGTTTATTGTTTTTTAAAAAGCCATGATCAAAATTGTAATTTATGACAACTAAAAGTAATCTTTTGTTACTATTCTAATAATCACTTTATATAAAAAAAAATCACGGTAATTTCTCCGATGAGCTGGTTTCGCTGTGTCCCAGACTTCATGAATTCAAGCGTCCTATCTGCTCTCGCTCCAAATCTTCTGTAACCCCTTACCTTTATCTATCCACTATCCTTCTCTGCATCCTTTCTTCTAACACTCCTATCTGCTCTCGCTCCAAATCTTCTGTAACCCCTTGCCATGACCTATCCATTATCCTTCTCCACATTCTTTCCTCTAACATTCCTATCTGCTCTCGCTCCAAATCTTCTGTAACCCCTTGCCTTTATCTATCCACTATCCTTCTCCACATCCTTTGCTCTAAAACTCCTATCTGCTCTCGCTCCAAATCTTCTGTAACCCCTTGCCTTGACCTATCCACTATCCTTCTCCACATTATTTCCTCTAACATTCCTATCTGCTCTCGCTCCAAATCTTCTGTAGCCCCTTGCCTTGATCTATCCACTATCCTTCTCCACATCCTTTCCTCTAACACTCCTATCTGTTCTCTCTCCATATCTACTGTAACCCCTTGCCTTGATCTATCCACTATCCTTCTCCACATCCTTTCCTCTAACATTCCTATCTGCTCTCGCTCCAAATCTTCTGTAACCCCTTGCCTTTAACTATCCACTATCCTTCTCCACATCCTTCGCTCTAAAACTCCTATCTGCTCTCGCTCCAAATCTTCTGTAACCCCTTGCCTTGACCTATCCACTATCCTTCTCCACATTCTTTCCTCTAACATTCCTATCTGCTCTCGCTCCAAATCTTCTGTAGCCCCTTGCCTTGATCTATCCACTATCCTTCTCCACACCCTTTCCTCTAACACTCCTATCTGCTCTCTCTCCAAATCTACTGTAACCCCTTGCCTTGATCTATCCAATATCCTTCTCCACATCCTTTCCTCTAACATTCCTATCTGCTCTCGCTCCAAATCTTCTGTAGCCCCTTGCCTTGATCTATCCACTATCCTTCTCCACATCCTTTCCTCTAACACTCCTATCTGCTCTCGCTCCAAATCTTCTGTAACCCCTTGCCTTGACCTATCCACTATCCTTCTCCACATCCTTTCCTCTAACATTCCTATCTGCTCTCGCTCCAAATCTTCTGTAACCCTTGCCTTGACCTATCCACTATCCTTCTCCACATTCTTTCCTCTAACATTCCTATCTGCTCTCGCTCCAAATCTTCTGTAGCCCCTTGCCTTGATCTATCCACTATCCTTCTCCACATCCTTTCCTCTAACACTCCTATCTGCTCTCTCTCCAAATCTACTGTAACCCCTTGCCTTGATCTATCCACTATCCTTCTCCACATCCTTTCCTCTAACACTCCTATCTGCTCAGCCTCCAAATCTATTGTAACCCCTTGCCTTGATCTATCCACTATCCTTCTCCACATCCTTTCCACTAACACTCCTATCTGCTCTCTCTCCAAATCTACTGTAGCCCCTTGCCTTGATCTATCCAATATCCTTCTACACATCCTTTCCTCTAACACTCCTATCTGCTCTCTCTCCAAATCTACTGTAACCCCTTGCCTTGATCTATCCACTATCCTTCTCCACTTCCTTTCCTCTAACATTCCTATCTGCTCTCGCTCCAAATCTTCTGTAACCCCTTGCCTTGACCTATCCACTATCCTTCTCCACATTATTTCCTCTAACATTCCTATCTGCTCTCGCTCCAAATCTTCTGTAGCCCCTTGCCTTGATCTATCCACTATCCTTCTCCACATCCTTTCCTCTAACACTCCTATCTGCTCTCTCTCCATATCTACTGTAACCCCTTGCCTTGATCTATCCACTATCCTTCTCCACATCCTTTCCTCTAACATTCCTATCTGCTCTCGCTCCAAATCTTCTGTAACCCCTTGCCTTTAACTATCCACTATCCTTCTCCACATCCTTCGCTCTAAAACTCCTATCTGCTCTCGCTCCAAATCTTCTGTAACCCCTTGCCTTGACCTATCCACTATCCTTCTCCACATTCTTTCCTCTAACATTCCTATCTGCTCTCGCTCCAAATCTTCTGTAGCCCCTTGCCTTGATCTATCCACTATCCTTCTCCACACCCTTTCCTCTAACACTCCTATCTGCTCTCTCTCCAAATCTACTGTAACCCCTTGCCTTGATCTATCCAATATCCTTCTCCACATCCTTTCCTCTAACATTCCTATCTGCTCTCGCTCCAAATCTTCTGTAGCCCCTTGCCTTGATCTATCCACTATCCTTCTCCACATCCTTTCCTCTAACACTCCTATCTGCTCTCGCTCCAAATCTTCTGTAACCCCTTGCCTTGACCTATCCACTATCCTTCTCCACATCCTTTCCTCTAACATTCCTATCTGCTCTCGCTCCAAATCTTCTGTAACCCTTGCCTTGACCTATCCACTATCCTTCTCCACATTCTTTCCTCTAACATTCCTATCTGCTCTCGCTCCAAATCTTCTGTAGCCCCTTGCCTTGATCTATCCACTATCCTTCTCCACATCCTTTCCTCTAACACTCCTATCTGCTCTCTCTCCAAATCTACTGTAACCCCTTGCCTTGATCTATCCACTATCCTTCTCCACATCCTTTCCTCTAACACTCCTATCTGCTCAGCCTCCAAATCTATTGTAACCCCTTGCCTTGATCTATCCACTATCCTTCTCCACATCCTTTCCACTAACACTCCTATCTGCTCTCTCTCCAAATCTACTGTAGCCCCTTGCCTTGATCTATCCAATATCCTTCTACACATCCTTTCCTCTAACACTCCTATCTGCTCTCTCTCCAAATCTACTGTAACCCCTTGCCTTGATCTATCCACTATCCTTCTCCACTTCCTTTCCTCTAACATTCCTATCTGCTCTCGCTCCAAATCTTCTGTAACCCCTTGCCTTGACCTATCCACTATCCTTCTCCACATCCTTTCCACTAACACTACTATCTGCTCTCGCTCCTAATCTTCTGTAACCCCTTGCCTTGATCTATCCACTATCCTTCTCCACATCCTTTCCTCTAACACTCCTATCTGCTCTCCCTCCAAATCATCTGTAACCCCTCGCCTTGATCTATCCACTATCCTTCTCCATATCCTTTCCTCTAACACTCGTATCTGATCTCCCTCCAAATCTTCTGTAACCCCTCGCCTTGATCTATCCACTATCCTTCTCCACATACTTTCCTCTTTCACTCCTATCTGCTCTCCCTCCAAATCTTCTGTAACCCCTTGCCTTGATCTATCCACTATCCTTCTCCATATCCTTTCCTCTTTCACTCCTATCTGCTCTCGCTCCAAATTTTCTGTAACCCCTTGCCTTGATCTATCCACTATCCTTCTCCATATCCTTTCCTCTAACACTCGTATCTGCTCTCGCTCCAAATCTTCTGTAACCCCTTGCCTTGATCTATCCACTATCCTTCTCCACATCCTTTCCTCTAACACTCGTATCTGCTCTCGCTCCAAATCTTCTGTAACCCCTTGCCTTGATCTATCCACTATCCTTCTCCACATCCTTTCCTCTAACACTCCTATCTGTTCTCGCTCCAAATCTTCTGTAACCCCTTGCCTTGATCTATCCACTATTCTTCTCCACATCCTTTCCTCTAACGCTCCTATCTGCTCTCGCTCCAAATCTTCTGTAACCCCTTGCCTTGATCTATCCACTATCCTTCTCCACATCCTTTCCTCTAACGCTCCTATCTGCTCTCGCTCCAAATCTTCTGTAACCCCTTGCCTTGATCTATCCACTATCCTTCTCCACATCCTTTCCTCTAACACTCGTATCTGCTCTCGCTCCAAATCTTCTGTAACCCCTTGCCTTGATCTATCCACTATCCTTCTCCACATCCTTTCCTCTAACACTCCTATCTGTTCTCGCTCCAAATCTTCTGTAACCCCTTGCCTTGATCTATCCACTATCCTTCTCCACATGCTTTCCTCTAACGCTCCTATCTGCTCTCGCTCCAAATCTTCTGTAACCCCTTGCCTTGATCTATCCACTATCCTTCTCCACATCCTTTCCTCTAACGCTCCTATCTGATCTCGCTCCAAATCTTCTGTAACCCCTTGCCTTGATCTATCCACTATCCTTCTCCACATCCTTTCCTCTAACGCTCCTATCTGCTCTCGCTCCAAATCTTCTGTAACCCCTTGCCTTGATCTATCCACTATCCTTCTCCACATCCTTTCCTCTAACACTCCTATCTGCTCTCGCTCCAAATCTTCTGTAACCCCTTGCCTTGATCTATCCACTATCCTTCTCCACATCCTTTCCTCTAACAACTCCTATCTGCTCTCGCTCCAAATCTTCTGTAACCCCTTGCCTTGATCTATCCACTATCCTTCTCCACATCCTTTCCTCTAACACTCGTATCTGCTCTCGCTCCAAATCTTCTGTAACCCCTTGCCTTGATCTATCCACTATCCTTCTCCACATCCTTTCCTCTAACACTCCTATCTGTTCTAGCTCCAAATCTTCTGTAACCCCTTGCCTTGATCTATCCACTATCCTTCTACACATCCTTTCCTCTAACGCTCCTATCTGCTCTCGCTCCAAATCTTCTGTAACCCCTTGCCTTGATCTATCCACTATCCTTCTCCACATCCTTTCCTCTAACGCTCCTATCTGCTCTCGCTCCAAATCTCCTGTAACCCCTTGCCTTGATCTATCCACTATCCTTCTCCACATCCTTTCCTCTAACGCTCCTATCTGCTCTCGCTCCAAATCTTCTGTAACCCCTTGCCTTGATCTATCCACTATCCTTCTCCACATCCTTTCCTCTAACGCTCCTATCTGATCTCGCTCCAAATCTTCTGTAACCCCTTGCCTTGATCTATCCACTATCCTTCTCCACATCCTTTCCTCTAACGCTCCTATCTGCTCTCGCTCCAAATCTTCTGTAACCCCTTGCCTTGATCTATCCACTATCCTTCTCCACATCCTTTCCTCTAACGCTCCTATCTGCTCTCGCTCCAAATCTTCTGTAACCCCTTGCCTTGATCTATCCACTATCCTTCTCCACATCCTTTCCCTAACACTCCTATCTGCTCTCGCTCCAAATCTTCTGTAACCCCTTGCCTTGATCTATCCACTATCCTTCTCCACACCCTTTCCTCTAACACTCCTATTTGCTCTCGCTCCAAATCCTCTGTAACCCCTTGCCTTGATCTATCCACTATCCTTCTCCACATCCTTTCCTCTAACACTCCTATCTGCTCTCGCTCCAAATCTTCTGTAACCCCTTGCCTTGATCTATCCACTATCCTTCTCCACATCCTTTCCTCTAACAACTCCTATCTGCTCTCGCTCCAAATCTTCTGTAACCCCTTGCCTTGATCTATCCACTATCCTTCTCCACATCCTTTCCTCTAACACTCGTATCTGCTCTCGCTCCAAATCTTCTGTAACCCCTTGCCTTGATCTATCCACTATCCTTCTCCACATCCTTTCCTCTAACACTCCTATCTGTTCTAGCTCCAAATCTTCTGTAACCCCTTGCCTTGATCTATCCACTATCCTTCTACACATCCTTTCCTCTAACGCTCCTATCTGCTCTCGCTCCAAATCTTCTGTAACCCCTTGCCTTGATCTATCCACTATCCTTCTCCACATCCTTTCCTCTAACGCTCCTATCTGCTCTCGCTCCAAATCTCCTGTAACCCCTTGCCTTGATCTATCCACTATCCTTCTCCACATCCTTTCCCTAACACTCCTATCTGCTCTCGCTCCAAATCTTCTGTAACCCCTTGCCTTGATCTATCCACTATTCTTCTCCACATCCTTTCCTCTAACGCTCCTATCTGCTCTCGCTCCAAATCTTCTGTAACCCCTTGCCTTGATCTATCCACTATCCTTCTCCACATCCTTTCCACTAACGCTCCTATCTGCTCTCGCTCCAAATCTTCTGTAACCCCTTGCCTTGATCTATCCACTATCCTTCTCCACATCCTTTCCTCTAACACTCGTATCTGCTCTCGCTCCAAATCTTCTGTAACCCCTTGCCTTGATCTATCCACTATCCTTCTCCACATCCTTTCCTCTAACACTCCTATCTGTTCTCGCTCCAAATCTTCTGTAACCCCTTGCCTTGATCTATCCACTATCCTTCTACACATCCTTTCCTCTAACGCTCCTATCTGCTCTCGCTCCAAATCTTCTGTAACCCCTTGCCTTGATCTATCCACTATCCTTCTCCACATCCTTTCCTCTAACGCTCCTATCTGCTCTCGCTCCAAATCTCCTGTAACCCCTTGCCTTGATCTATCCACTATCCTTCTCCACATCCTTTCCCTAACACTCCTATCTGCTCTCGCTCCAAATCTTCTGTAACCCCTTGCCTTGATCTATCCACTATCCTTCTCCACATCCTTTCCTCTAACGCTCCTATCTGCTCTCGCTCCAAATCTTCTGTAACCCCTTGCCTTGATCTATCCACTATCCTTCTCCACATCCTTTCCTCTAACGCTCCTATCTGCTCTCGCTCCAAATCTTCTGTAACCCCTTGCCTTGATCTATCCACTATCCTTTTCCACATCCTTTCCTCTAACGCTCCTATCTGCTTTCGCTCCAAATCTTCTGTAACCCCTTGCCTTGATCTATCCACTATCCTTCTCCACATCCTTTCCTCTAACGCTCCTATCTGCTCTCGCTCCAAATCTTCTGTAACCCCTTGCCTTGATCTATCCACTATCCTTCTCCACATCCTTTCCTCTAACGCTCCTATCTGATCTCGCTCCAAATCTTCTGTAACCCCTTGCCTTGATCTATCCACTATCCTTCTCCACATCCTTTCCTCTAACGCTCCTATCTGCTCTCGCTCCAAATCTTCTGTAACCCCTTGCCTTGATCTATCCACTATCCTTCTCCACATCCTTTCCTCTAACGCTCCTATCTGCTCTCGCTCCAAATCTTCTGTAACCCCTTGCCTTGATCTATCCACTATCCTTCTCCACATCCTTTCCCTAACACTCCTATCTGCTCTCGCTCCAAATCTTCTGTAACCCCTTGCCTTGATCTATCCACTATCCTTCTCCACATCCTTTCCTCTAACACTCCTATCTGCTCTCGCTCCAAATCTTCTGTAACCCCTTGCCTTGATCTATCCACTATCCTTCTCCACATCCTTTCCTCTAACAACTCCTATCTGCTCTCGCTCCAAATCTTCTGTAACCCCTTGCCTTGATCTATCCACTATCCTTCTCCACATCCTTTCCTCTAACACTCCTATCTGCTCTCGCTCCAAATCTTCTGTAACCCCTTGCCTTGATCTATCCACTATCCTTCTCCACATCCTTTCCTCTAACGCTCCTATCTGCTCTCGCTCCAAATCTTCTGTAACCCCTTGCCTTGATCTATCCACTATCCTTCTCCACATCCTTTCCCTAACACTCCTATCTGCTCTCGCTCCAAATCTTCTGTAACCCCTTGCCTTGATCTATCCACTATCCTTCTCCACATCCTTTCCTCTAACACTCGTATCTGCTCTCGCTCCAAATCTTCTGTAACCCCTTGCCTTGATCTATCCACTATCCTTCTCCACATCCTTTCCTCTAACACTCCTATCTGTTCTCGCTCCAAATCTTCTGTAACCCCTTGCCTTGATCTATCCACTATTCTTCTCCACATCCTTTCCTCTAACGCTCCTATCTGCTGTCGCTCCAAATCTTCTGTAACCCCTTGCCTTGATCTATCCACTATCCTTCTCCACATCCTTTCCTCTAACGCTCCTATCTGCTCTCGCTCCAAATCTTCTGTAACCCCTTGCCTTGATCTATCCACTATCCTTCTCCACATCCTTTCCTCTAACACTCGTATCTGCTCTCGCTCCAAATCTTCTGTAACCCCTTGCCTTGATCTATCCACTATCCTTCCCCACATCCTTTCCTCTAACGCTCCTATCTGTTCTCGCTCCAAATCTTCTGTAACCCCTTGCCTTGATCTATCCACTATCCTTCTCCACATCCTTTCCTCTAACGCTCCTATCTGCTCTCGCTCCAAATCTTCTGTAACCCCTTGCCTTGATCTATCCACTATCCTTCTCCACATCCTTTCCTCTAACGCTCCTATCTGCTCTCGCTCCAAATCTTCTGTAACCCCTTGCCTTGATCTATCCACTATCCTTCTCCACATCCTTTCCCTAACACTCCTATCTGCTCTCGCTCCAAATCTTCTGTAACCCCTTGCCTTGATCTATCCACTATCCTTCTCCACATCCTTTCCTCTAACGCTCCTATCTGCTCTCGCTCCAAATCTTCTGTAACCCCTTGCCTTGATCTATCCACTATCCTTCTCCACATCCTTTCCTCTAACGCTCCTATCTGCTCTCGCTCCAAATCTTCTGTAACCCCTTGCCTTGATCTATCCACTATCCTTCTCCACATCCTTTCCTCTAACACTCTCATCTGCTCTCGCTCCAAATCTTCTGTAACCCCTTGCGTGCTAGTGGCTTCCAGCCTTGTTGGGGTGAAAAGCTTAAAAGAAAAACAGCCATATGTGATAAAGAAAATAGATAAAACAAAAACGGTGTGATCTGAAAACATTTCCTTTGGACCCTCCGCCTTTTTTCGAGCACGAATATCTATGTTTGACAAAAACTTATACTTAAAAACTGGATTTTTCTGAGTTTATAATTAATACCAGATTAGAAACCTATAATGAATACAAGAATTTTATTCTAATTACCATGTTCAATACTGAATTTTTCAGTGCAAAAAATGTTTTAATATTTACAATTCTAATGTTTTTGTTAATAACGCTTGTTTTGTTATCTATGGCCTAGCAATCTTTTCCTCTTTATTTAAAGTTAGAATATAATTTTAAATTTTAACCATCCTTTGATGGATATATTTATCATTTAGTGATACACGTATTACTAATTAACCCATCCCACGGTGGATGTGAATTCATATCTTTTCGAGCGGTATTTACGCGTAAAGTTGGCTCCCTGTGCCGCGCCAGGAAATTTTTCTCGCCGGAGTCGATCCTTCAAATGTACAAATCAACCATTTGTTCTTGCATTGAGTATTGCTGCCATATATGTTCTGGTACCCCTTATGTTTGTCTCAAGGTTCTTGATAAGGTCCAGAGACGGATATGCAATGTAATTGGTCCTGATCTGGCATCTCGTCTGCAGTCGCTCTCTCACAGACGTGCCGTCACCTCCTTCTGTCTTTTTTACAAATCCTTTCATGGTAACTGCTCCGATGATCTGCTTTCGCTGGTTCCCAGACTTTATGAATTTAAGCGTTCTACTAGGCTGGAATATCGTTCAAAACCTTTCACTGTCGAAACTGTTAAATGTAGCCGTCTCTTCTACTTCAATAGCTTCATGTCTCGCACCTCTCGCCTGTGGAACTCCCTCCCCTTTTCCTGTTTCCCTGATAGCTATAATCTCCAACTATTCAAATGTAATGTAAAAGGACGTCTTCATATGCCCGTATCTATCCTCTATCCTTCTCTTCATCCTTTCCTCTATAACTCCTATTTGCTCTCACTCCAATTCTCTGTAATCCTTTGCGTGCTAGTGGCTTCCCGCCTTGTTTGGGGTGAAACGCTTAAAAAAAAAATAAAAATAAAAAGTGAATATAACGAACCCAACGCGAATTGGATCTCGGCTCTCTAATTAAAAATTCCGAGCCATTATCCATTACACCACCTGAGCATCCAAGCTTATAGCAACTGGTAATCGCAAGCGGTCACCCATCTAGGTACTAACCAGTCTCGACGTTGTTTAACCCTCGTGATCTTACGGAAAAAAGTTAATCTTGTACAGGTCTGAAGGATAATTTCAATGGAGATCACGTCGTGTCGATATTAACCAACGTGAAAGCCATGCCTGTTTTAAAAGGCAGTATTCGAAATCCTGGAGTTTAACTGAGCTTGAACGCCAAACCCTGCTACCAATCAAAAATAAAGAACTATTTCAGCCATATGCCCTGCTTTATATCAATTCGTGCGTAAAGAGAGAAAATAAAAGCCGTCAACAAACATCGACAAACAACTTTGCTTCTTAAATATTATCTCCACTCTGTGTTCACGTACAATACTTACAGCAAACTTCAGTACAAGTTCTAACATCCTGAAGGCTGTCCCAAGCAGCTGCGACGACTGACCCATTATGCCAGGTCAGTACCGACGTCTGTAGGCGATTCACCATAGCCTGAATAACCATTCGGCATTTCATCTATTGTGTACCATGGACTACAATTTTCCTATCGACGGACGCCATTGTTGTTTGACCTCTTGTCATATATTTGCAGGTCTTTAGGTTGAGACCTCTGGAACCGTTAAACTTTTAAATTCCATACACCTCTCTAGCCTGGCCTTGAATCGGGAGGCATTCGACGCAAGAGAGGAAACTAGTGACCCCGTAAAATACATCGAGTCATTTCATAAGCTGCCAAAATGAAGCGTAGTCGAAATAAGAAGCGACTATTGAGGCTTGTGGCTTCATCATTCGGCTTCAGAACAATATTTTAAAACTCCTCGGGGATTGAAACCGTTGTCCAAGTAATATTGACTTGAAATGATTTTCAGCTAGATTGCAAATATGGCTTGCTGCTTTTATTCAATAACCTCCCGGTAGCTTTTCATGCAATATGAATAAAAACGAAATACAGTGGGGGCTTTCGATATTAGAGAAATAATATGCCCGATAAACATGTCCTCGTATGTTATCAGCTAATTTTCTATGTTTACACACACACACACACACACACACACACACACACACACACACACACACACACACACACACACACACACATATATATATATATATATATGCTCGATCATCAGCCGTTCTAAACTCAGTATATTTGATAGCTGTCTATATTTCTGAGACGAGTTATTACGTACATTATTTACATTATTCAAACTATTGTCCTCATCTTTGTCGCCATATTTATTACAACGTTTCGGCCGTTGTACACTCCGGCCTTCTTCAGGTGGTTGGAATGTCTGCCTGCCGTATGCGAAGGGGTTATCAGAGAAAATACAAAGGATCTGCGGTCCATATAACATCAGGACAACCTTCAAAAGCGTGACGACACTTCCCAGATATCTCTCCCGAGTAAGACCCCCCCCCCATTGAGGAGAACATGACTAAAGACTGTGTGGACGCTATCCCGTGCAGCTGCGAAAAGAAATATAAAGGAGAGACAGGCCGTCCCCTTAAGGTGAGGCTTCAAGAACACCAGCAAGCTGTAACACGAGGGGAAGTGGAAAAATCAGGCGTGGCTGACCACATCTGGAGAGAGAAGGGAGATCACCGCCCTCTGTGGGGTCAGGTTGAGATCATAGACAAAGAACACCATTGGAAAATGCGTAAACTTAAGAAATCAGTACATATGCTAGGCCACAAAAATCTCCTGAGCCGACCAAGCATAGAAATGAATACAATATGGGAACCAGTAATAAGGAGTGCCAGAGAAAAGCGATAATAACAACAAAGTTGTAATATGAGCTCTGATAAAAATATGTAATGATAACAGCAAAAAATTGCAATATGAGCACTGGTAAAAATGGTTGCTGAAAACATTAGGTTTATAATACCCAGGAATTCACACACAGATGTCCTCAAGTACACATGGCACAGTGGATAAAGGCGTTGGTTAGAGTGTGAGTTCGATACCCGGTTAAGGCAGTTGAGAATCTTCAGAGGGAAAAAGTAACAGGAGATAACTGATAACTGACATCCATTAAACATGGAATGTGAAACTAGAATTACCCCAGTTAGGGAAATAAAGGGTTCAGTTCGACATTCAAACAACCTGAAGAAACGGCTGAAACGTTGTAATGAATATGGCGACAAAGATGAGGACAATAGTCCGAAAATGTAAATAATGTCAGTATATTTGTTTTAATTTCGTAATTTTGAAGTGAAATTACATTTTAATACAATTGCATTTCAAAATAGTCACAACATATTAAATTGCATCAAGGTATTGTTAATATTTCGGTCTCTCAGGTAGTATGACGTCATAGAACCTCATCATGAATTTACGACCTGCGTCTGCTATTTAGCGACCGTTATCGTCTCATAACAGTTTCCTATGTCAACATAACAGAATATCACTTTTGATGATGAATATCTTTGTTTGAATGTCCGCATAACCACTCTGAAGATGGCTCATGTGTGAGACGAAAGCTTAGATCAAGGAACAGCTTAATAAAAATATCCAAATGTTGGAGTATTTTTGTCTATATTTGCATCCGAAATTTAAACAACAATACGAAGTTTAGAACGGCTCATGATCACAAGATATACCTCACGTTGTAGTAGCAGATAGATAGGAAGAGAATGAGATTGATAGATAGGTATGAAAACAGAATTATAGATATATATATATAAGCTGACAGATCGATCAAAGTAGATAGATAGAATTATAGATAAAATGGGCTTATATTGATAGACAAAATTAAAAACGATATAAAGAAATTTTGATAAATCAGTCTCTCTCTCTCGCTCTCACTATATCTATATCTATCTATTTATCTATCTATGTATCTATCTATATCTATATCTATATCTATATATATATATATATATATATATATATATATATATATATATATATATATACACACATAAATAAATAACCTTAAATATATTAATCTACTATACCGTAATGATAGAGAAAATTAATAATTATTGGTGCTACTATAGCATGAGGTCTACCTTAATATGTCATCTACATCCCTTCGCATGGCCAACAGGTCAGGTGTGATCTAACAACATAGATATTTATATCTGTCTCCATTCTCTAAACACGCGTAACAGGAGGTAGACCTCACGCTATAATGTGGTAGACCTCACGTCCAACACGTTTCGTCCTCTTGTGGACTTGATCAAGGCAAATGTGAGGCTTTTATCTTGCAACAACTGAAGGATATCTTTAGTTCCTCCGACTTTTTAAATTTGAGAACGCTTATAAATATACATCAGGCGGGGGATTGTAAGTCAAAGTGATTTATGGAGTATGCTAAGTGATGCTAATTAATCTAATGAAACTGAAAGAAAGATTATTAACCGGGAAAGTTCCGTAGTCTTTAATAACACATGCCTGAATAATGACATGCAGCCAATATAGATAGATAGATAGATAGATCAAATGAATACTTATCGGTGCTGCTATAGCGTGAGTTCTAACTCAATATACCGTGCCCCTTCCTTCACGTGGCCATCAGGTCAGGTGAGGTCTAACATGGATCAGGTGAGGTGAGGTCTAACATAGATATTTATATCTATTTCACATTTTCTAAACAAGTGAAACGGGAGGTAGACACCACGCTTTAGAAGCACCCATTTATCATTCTCTTTTACTTTTTTACCTAAGTAGAAGAGGGGATAAAGAGGAAAAGAGTTTAGTCTATTGGAAGTTGGTCTCTCAAAAAAGGAACTTGTATGATACACGAGATTTTCAAATATAAAGAAACTTGCGAGAAAGCAAGAAAAAGCTGAAAGATTATTAACCGGAAAAGTTCCGTAGCCTTTCATAACACATGCTGCCAAGATAGATAGATAGATAGATAGATAGATAATATGAATACTGATCGGTGCTGCTATACGGAGGAAATGTGGGTGGTTTGCAACTATAGAAGTGACATGTCGTGTTCTTACCCTGAAGGTTTGACTCGCCGGGAATAGGAAATGTAGTTCGTCCGATCACTTTCGGTAGAAGTAATGGTAAAAGAGACAGACTTGCCACATCTCGCCTGCGGGGGAGAGGTTCGAGAATGGAGATTAATTCGTCCCTCACAAGGGCTCGGAGAGGATTTTGAACTATATCAAGGCAGAGGAGTGAGGTCCGGGCAGCTCCCGCCCATATATAGGTCAACAGTGCTTCATTTTTATATGTGTAGTGATGACTTTTTAATACTACTGTTTCTTGGTTCAGTTCATCTCTGAACATAGTTTATTATTATAACATTCACTCATATATATATATATCACGACAACCTATCTGTCAGGGTTTCAATTCTCGGTAGTGGATGCGCACTGCTGATGAGTCCCAAATATAGGACGAAACGGCCGTCCAGTGCTTTCTGCATTCTGTTGAGGTTTCAGACTCACCGAAATATAATTATCAAATTCTCCTAATGATTTCAAATGTATATCATTGCTTGAACCGGCTTCTAATGCTCTGGAGGGAGCGCCTTGGTGATAGTAGTCGTGGCTCCAGGGGACACAGTCCTATGGTTAAAGTGAATCTCAGTAGAGTTCCACCACGGAATATGTGAGCGAGCGGCGCTATATTCATTCTGATTCGCTACCTCTTCGTGACCGAGGCCCTTTTGGAACAGTTGGTATGGTGTTTGCTTGACAACCTATCTGTCAGGGTTTCAATTCTCGGTAGTGGATGTGCAATGCTGATGAGTCCCAAATATAGGACGAAACGGCCGTCCAGTGCTTTCTGCATTCTGATGAGGTTTCAGACTCACTGAAATTTAATTATCAAATTCTCCTAATAATTTCAAATTTACATATATATATATATATATATATATATATATATATATATATATATATATATAAATGAATATAGAAGCCAACACTTAGTGGCGACAGTCTGTTTCATGCTAGATGCATGTAATATCATATAATAAAGAATACTGGTTTCATTGAACCCTATTTTAAATTTATGTTGTGACTGAATTTATAATTAATTCGTTCTCTTATCATATATATATATATATATATATATATATATATATATATATATATGCATAACTTACCTTAACCGACCTGTTTCATCCACAATCTATCTGTCTATATATATATATATATATATATATATATATATATATAAGTGAATATTAACGTCAACTCTCAGAGTATTGACTTCCATGTTCACTTTTAAATTTACACACGCTCACTTTAACCCATAAACTTGACACATCTTAAGACTATATCTCTTTATATATATATATATATATATATATATATATATATATATATATATATATATGTATGTATATATATATATATTATGTCTGTCAGCTTGGGAAAGGATCTTTCTTTTTTTTTACACTATGGATCACGCTTTACAATGCCCGGGGGACATCGATGTAGAGGGTTACGTTATCCATTTGTATCTATATGAGTGGATGATAACGGTTAACCGTAGCCTTGAATAGGTTAAGAATGTAGTGATCAGGGAAACATCACGTTGGGAGTCCGATCCACAGGACAGGGGGCCGCGGGAAGAAGATGCACGAGTGGAAGTCAGTTCTCTCCGATTTAATACGGAGGGAATGTGAATGGTTCGATACGACGTAAGTGACTTGGCGGGTTCTTGCCGTGAACTTTTGACTTGGCGAGTAGTTTTAGCAAAGAAAATATTTGAAAAAATCCGGGACGCAGATTTAATTTTTAGGGTCCGATCTATCAAGGAAGATGAACTGTTATATGAGCAAGGACTTACGTTTACTCTGGATGATATACACTTTAAAGCACTTTCTATATATCTTGTCGTATTAAATTGTTTTCACTTTTAGTTAAAGTAGTATAGTTATAGTCAGACTAATTACGGTGAGATAGAAACTAATAATTTCTGTATTTGTTTTACAGAAGATACCTTTTTATGTTCCTATAATCATTTATTCAAATTGCTTGAGGTTTCTCCGATGGATTCCTTGTGGCAATTATTACAGGTGATAGAACAAATTTATCCTTCATGCTTTTCCTCATTGTTATTTTGTTTTGTATTAAGTCATTTTTGGCACGTGGCCGAGTGGTTAGAATGTTGCCATTCTGACCATGGGCCCAGGGTTCGAATCTGACCATGGTCGATTTGTCAGGAAGGAGACTTCCTGATGCATCGGAATGGAGGAGTCGATCGCAGCGTGCGGGACCTTTGGAAAGTGGCTGAAAACCATACCACGGGTATGTTTTTGAGTGATGTGAGTGAAAGTGGGTAGACGGATACGTTAGAGGATGTCGATAGCTGTGTTAGGAAGAATTCACAAGTCATCGTGGAAGATGGTTTGAGTGTGTTGGTGTTGTTCAAATTGTTGAGCACGCTAGATATCTCGCTCTTTTCCCAGAAACTCTAACTAAGGTCTACTCAGAATAGTTGCAGTATAAAACACACGTGATCTCTGTGGATGTTAAATAAACTCAAATGCGCCTGAGCAAGCCTCTGCAACAGGGATTGGCGAGCCGCCCTAACAGACGGATATCCTCGAATACGAATAGCCAACTATAATTTAGTCATTTATTGATTTAGTAGTATTTGTGATAAATTTTATGTTAAGCTAAAATAAATTATTATTGATTATATTTGTGACAGTGTTGGTGGGTACAACAATATAAATTGATACGTTTAGTTTATCAGGAATTTCTAGTTTGTAATATTTGACAGGAATTATGTTTCGAGTTTAAGTAGTTTATAGTGAGTTTGAAAAGTATTTTAAATGTATTTCTCCTCTTTATATAAATACTGATGGTTATAAATGCTGAGAGCTCTTAAATAGAATCCAATAATTATGCCGAGTATTATTTTGTTGTTATGGTGAGAATAGAAATTTATGAGATTATTTTTCTTAGTTGATTTGTGAGTGACACTTAGTTTTAGGCTATTATTACTACGGTGTAACATGATACCCAGGAAACGTAAATTTTTATTTGTTTCCATTTCGTAAGTAAATTATATCGTATGTTTGTCTTTATTTGGTTTATCTACAATGTCAATATAATAACAGAGTATTATTGATATATAGAATATAAGTTGGTTATTTAGGCAAAATATATTGGAAAGAGCCATATTCTTGGGAGATATTTTATTATCAAAAGGTGGTCTATTTAATAATATACATGAAGGAAAATTTGTTTTTAAATCCGACAGTTTTATTGCATAAACGTTATAAAGTAATATATATATATATATATATATATATATATATATATATATATATGAAGAAATATAGTCTTAAAATGTGCTATATTTATGGGATAAAATGCTCAATATCAGAGATAGAGCGTGTGTAAATGATGATTGCATCTAGCATGAAACAGACTGCCGCCTCTAAGTGTTGACTTCTATGTTCACTTTTATATTTATATATATATATATATATATATATATATATATATATATATAAATATAGTCTTAAGTTGTGCTATATTTATTGGATAAAGTGCTCAATATCAGCGATAGAACGTGTGTAAATATAAAAGTGAACATAGAAGTCAACACTTAGAGACGACAGTCTGTTTCATGTTAGTGCAATCGTCAGGCCACGAGTGCTGTTATTTTTCTCGGCTATTTATATATATGGGTCAGTGGTGCATTGTGGGTAGTCTATTTTGGCGGTTATTTTACCGGAAGTCGTTTATTTGATTATTTATTTTGGGTTAAATTATTTATTAAATATATTATAAGAGGGTTGCAGTCTGGAGCGTTAGGTGGCTAGATGTAAGGGGTGATATGGTTGCAGAAGTTGTCTGTCAGCCATGACTATGCTCTCCTGCTTTTATGTCATGGCGCAGTGTCCTGTTGCCAGACGTAGGGTCTTCCAGCAGCGGGCCTCTTGAACCAGGGCAGAACTACCTCCTCAAGACCCGTGATCCAGGCCTACGTGTTGAGTTTGAATCTCTCACCAACAGATTTGAGTTCTTTTCTTATCAGAAGGATCGGAGGGAGTTTTCTGAGCTGCCATGACTTAGACTCATCCAACTCTTTCCGAATCCATGCAGTGTCCTAAGATCGATACCCAAACACTGAATTATTTGTATGAGAGCTTCCGGTGCGAATCCCAGGCAGTACAGCATAACGTTCCCTAATTTCTGGCTGAGTGAATAGCGTCATGGTGTTCTTTTTCACACAGACGGTGCCCAACTGACTCTACTTTAGTGGACAGTCGACAAAATCAAAAAATCAAATCAAAAACAGTGAACGCGCATGCAGGAAATTAAATATATATATATATATATATATATATATATATATATATATATATATATATATATATATATATATAGGTAAATTGTCGATATTATATATTTTAATATATATATATATATATATATATATATATAATTTACCCTCGCATCATATATATATTTGTGTGTGTGTGAAATATATATATATATGTATGTATATATATATATATATATATATATATATATATATATATATATATTAACTGATTTAAAATATGTTTTTTCTCGCTACACAGTAATAACCATGTTTCAAAAATTGAAGCTAAAAGCTTCCCGAAACATACATAGATGCAGGTACATTCATTGACGTACGTACGTACGTGTACACACACACACACACACACACACACACACACACACACACACACACACACGCATGCTCACCGGAGATCACACACACATAAACATTTGTGAACAGTATGGGGCTGGGCCTATATGCACATATATGTGTTGTTACGCACATACCTATCCATTTGGTCGCTGTATTCAATGTTGGATTTTGTATCGAATATTTTGCTGTTTTTGCGCTGTCAACGCGCAGACCGTTTAGCTATTTTTGTTCGCTGAATAATGTTTCCTCGCACGCACGTAGATACGTATGATGGGGATCTGTGCAAAACTATGATAGGTAAAAATTGCTATTAGTTTTAATTTTTTAAGCCTGTTTTGTTATTATTTTAAAGCCGGTTATTTGCTTGTTTTTGGCGATTGCGCAAATGTAAATAGCAGAAATTCCAATTTGTAATACTTATTAGTATTTATGCGGTGGTATGAATTTTGCTGGGGGAGGGAGAAGTAAGTATAATTGTGGAACGATACGGTAATGGAAATTGTGGACTTATACGGCAATGGTAATTGTGATGTGGTAGTGGGGGAGCATGTGATGATAATTAACAATTGTAGCAGCAAATAGTTATGGTAAAATGGAGTTGGAGAATGAAAAGTCAGTGATAGAGCTGACATATTTATTTGGAAATAAAACAACATGTCCACTCCAAACCGAAACGCAAAAGCAGAAAAAGAAATATTATCTGGTTTAACCCACCATACAACAAAACCGTCAAAACTAACATAGGAAGGATATTCTTACACTTAATAGATTAATTAATGGATGTACGTGCGTATATGTATGTATGTATGTATGCGTAAGTATGAGTGGTGTCCCGACGACAAATTTTCCTCCCACGTCCATAAAATCACCGATATATGCAACCATATATAAATACAAAATTTAAAAATTAATAAGTTTCTTTGATGATCGCAAATAGCATGAAACCCAGGGTCACAAACCCACATCAACCGAACTATATATATATATATATATATATATATATATATATATATATATATATATATATATGATATTAGTAGTCAATATATATATATATATATATATATATATATATATATATATATATATATATATATATATATATGTATGTATATATTACATGAATCAATGATACAAAAAACAGATAGTGAAGTTAATGATATAAATTGCGAGAATACATCTTCGCAAACAAATCCATTAAGATACAATTGAACTGCATCACAAAATATAATTTATTTTAGGATATTAAAACGAAAACATGTTAAAAATCACTTCATAATTACAATGATGTTTCAACGCCACAAATCTGTTCCCTCGGCGGATGTTAAACCAAATTTAATTTCAAAAGCAGAATACTTAAAATAAAATATAGGTTTGTGGGTTTACCGGGATTAACCAATCGAATATGACTTACGATAGATTCAAACCGACCGGAAAAAAATTAAACATAGGTCATGAAACGAAGTTGTCTGAATATTTCCTTATGGACAGATACAAAAAATTCCATTGTTTCGTAAGATGTATCGAAGTCTGACGTTCAACTTCCCAAATATGTAAAAACTAAAAGGGCCAGGGAAGTAATTTAGAACAGTGCTAACTGGTTATATTCTCGTTCAGTTTCGTACATGAAATGTTATAGTTGATACATAAAAGGCCCCTTTAAGAAACTGGTAAATAAGTTCACCGTCTGAAAAATATCTGGATGTAGAAATATTCGTAATAGCTAAAACTTGAAATAAGAATAACGGAATAAATAAATAAAAAAACAAGAATTATAAAAACAACCAGCGTTTTCTAAGGGAGACATGACGAAGATAATTGTATCCCTAATTACTTGAGAGGGATGGCGTATAATATCAGTTATTAGAAACCCAGGTTTTAATTATTAAACTAATTAAATTGAGACGTACAATACTAGTTATTAGAAGTCCATGTTTTAATTAACAAATTAATTAAATTAACACGAATAATGACATTTATTTTTCAATGTTATCCTATTTAAAAAAATGTTTTTGATACTTTCATTAATAAAATTAGAACCCATCAAAAATTATTTCATTTATATCTTTTACAGTGAACTTTCCCCGGGATGAATTTTTCTCACGGTGAACTTTCCTTTGCGGTGAATTGTTGGTTGTTTGGTTGTTTGGGGTTTTATGGCATATCAACCACTATGGGTTATTTAATGCCAGATCCAGTTTCCACATATTTACTAAATATATATACTTTGCAAACGTAATTTGAGGATAACGTTAGCAACATCATTGTTTCAAAAACGTATAGCTGGCAACATCATTGTTTCAAAAACGTATAGCTGGCAATATCATTGTTTCAAAAACGTATAGCTGGCAATATCATTGTTTCAAAAACGTATTAGTTGGCAACATCATTGTTTCAAAAAAGTGTAGTTGGCAACATCATTGTTTCAATGTGCTGGAAAAGACCTTGAAGTTCACTATTTTCCCATAGTTGGGACCCCCAACAGGTGCTACCACCCCTGGTTGGGGTGGACCTGGGAACAACAGCAATTAAGAGGTGGTTCCACGCTTCCTCAAAACCTCCTGATCAGAGGCCTTGCTGTTGGATGCAGTTTAACGTCGTACTCAGGACGGCGGTGAATTGATAGCGGACACTAACATTACAA
>OZ038514.1:55897240-55944740 GCA_964036315.1 Acanthosepion esculentum | reverse complement strand
ATCTGCAATATAACTGATCCTGACATGACAACTCTTCTTCAGTGCCTTTCACGCGAACTTGTCATGGTTTCTCTCTCTCTTTTCTATAAATACTTTCATGGAAACTGCTCTGATGATCTTTTTACTCTGGTCTCCTGACTACAAGAATTTAAGCGTGCTACGAGATTGGCATCTAGGTCCTACCTGTTTACTGTTAAAATAGCTAGATGCATCTGCCACTTCTACTTAAGTAATTCCTCGAGTGTGAAATCTTAACAGAATGCAGAAAGCACTGGACGGCCGTTTCGTCCTATATTTGGGACTCATCAGCAGTGCGCATCCAGTACCTGACAGTTAGGTTTTCAAGCAAACACCGTACCAACTGTTCCAACGGGCCTCGGTAACGAGGAGATAGCAAATCGGACTCGATATAAGGCCGCTTGCTCACATATTCCGTGGTGGAACTCTACTGAGATTCTCTCCAACCAGAGGACTGTGCCCCCTGGAGCCACGACTACTATCACCAAGCCGCTCACCCTAGATCATAAGAAGCCGGTTCAAGCAATGATATACACATGATAGAATTTATTAGGAGGAATTGATAATTATATTTAAGCAATTTATGTGGTTGGAAATTGGCATGATGTTTGCTTGACAAACTAACTGTCAGGGTTTCAATTCTCGGTAGTGGATGCGCACTGCTGATGAGTCCCAAATATAGTACGAAACGGCCGTCCAGTGCTTTCTGCATTCTGTTGAGGTTTCAGACTCGATGATATTACTTAAATATATATGTATATATATTCACGTATCATGCGACATTTAAAGACCTAATTTTGGAACTTATTTTAAGGAGGTCGCATCATATACTAGATATAAAAGTAGTGTATGTAGTGCTGGTCCTGGCTAGGAGGTTGACCAAAATATATATCCAATTCCTGTAGTCAAATTAGATTCAAAATTAGGTCTGCAAAGGTCGCATGATACGGGGCTGTATACGGTATAATGACATCTTTCCCACGTGCAACAAAATAAATCCAACATTTGCGTTGATAAGATCCCTCACAGGACGAAACATGTCGGCTTAGAATAGTTTTTCCTCTTGTCTTTCAATTCGTTTTGTCCCTTTAAAGATACGCACTGTCTGAAATTATATATATATATATATATATATATATATATATATATATATATATATATATATATATATATATATATATATATATATATATATATATATCAGTAACTTCGTATCTGTCTATGTTGATAACTTCATTATCTATTTATCTATTTCAAGCATTTCTCTCTCTCCCCTATCTATCCTATTTCTTATTTTCTTTCCTTTTTCTTTCTTTCTATCTATGTATCTTAGTCTCTTGTCTCTTTATCTATGGCGGTCTCGTCATTATCTATCTATCTGTCTGTCTATCTATCTATCTATCTATCTATCTCAAGCATTTCACTCTCCCGTATCTCCCCCTCATTCTTTCTTTCTTTCTTTCTTTCTTTCTTTCTAAGTCTGTTCATATCTCTCTATGTTGATCTCTTCATTATCTATCTATCTATCTATCTATCTATCTATCTATCTATCTATCTATCTATCTAAAGCATTTCACTCTCCCGTATCTCCCCTCTTTCTTTCTTTCTTTCTAAGTCTGTTCATATCTCTCTATGTTGATCTCTTCATTATCTATCTATCTATCTGAAGCATTTCACCCTCCCGTATCTCCCCCTCTTTCTTTCTTTCTTTCTTTCTTTCTTTCTTTCTTAGTCTGTTCATATCTCTCTATGTTGATCTCTTCATTGTCTATCTATCTATCTATCTATCTATCTATCTATCTATCTATCTATCTATCTAAAGCATTTCACTCTCCCGTATCTCCCCTCTTTCTTTCTTTCTTTCTTTCTTTCTTTCTAAGTCTGTTCATATCTCTCTATGTTGATCTCTTCATTATCTATCTATCTATCTATCTATCTATCTATCTATCTATCTATCTATCTATCTAAAGCATTTCACTCTCCCGTATCTCCCCCTCTTTCTTTCTTTCATTTTTTCTTTCTAAGTCTGTTCATATCTCTCTATGTTGATCTCTTCATTATCTATCTATCTATCTATCTATCTATCTATCTATCTAAAGCATTTCACCCTCCCGTATCTCCCCTCTTTCTTTCTTTCTTTCTTTCTAAGTCTGTTCATATCTCTCTATGTTGATCTCTTCATTATCTATCTATCTATCTATCTATCAATCTATCTATCTATCCTTCTCTCTCTCTCTCTCCCTCTCTCTCTCTCTCTCTCTCTCTCTCTCTCTCTCTCTATATATATATATATATATATATATATATATATATATATATATATATATATATATATATATATATATATCATCCTGTTCTTATCGTTATGTATCTCCGTCTGATTATATATTTATAGATTTGACAAAACAAACAAAAAAAACATGAATTACACGACCGACGCGATGAATATGTAGCCACATATGTTGCTACATGTTTCGGGAGTTTAATTTGCCTTCTTCAGCGCAAAACTTATATTGACTTAATTTTAATCCTAAAAATCTTGTGCCAAAGATCAATAAAGTCATGTGACGGACAATACATCTTAGAAGAAGATTCTTCAGTAATTCAGATTTCTTAGAGTGAGAGGAAAAATACTTTTTCTTTTGTTTTTGTTCTTACTTTTTTACCTCACCTCATACTGAAAGACTAGTGAATGATTATAAAGTGAATATAATGAAGAAATTTAACATTAATATAAGATGATCTTTAGGTTAAGATTGTAAAGGTTACGGATGTATCCTCTCAATAATTTGTTCCACAAAGAAACAGTTCTAGGGAAGAACCAGACTGATTGGAAATTACGCCATGCGAAATGAACACATGTCATAATGGCTCCTAGATACGAAGGCATGAACTGGTGGGAGTAAACTCGTTGGAATATTTACCATCGTATTTGCGATAGGGTAATGTGAGGTTTGCAACGTTATTTATTTATTTATTTATTTGTTAATCTTTTCACCACAATAAAGGCAATAAAGCTACTAAGATGCAAGGTGTTACTGACTGTGAAAATAATATGCGAAAAACGGAAAAAAGTTATTAAGCAGAGACTAGAATAAAATAATGGGAGTTAAGTAGACAAAATATGACGATTGACATTGCATTTAAATCTTTGAAGGTCAAAGATGACGTGCAAGCAAGAAAACGGGAGAGTCTTCGGCAGGGCGAGAGAAGAAAACAGTTAGGATGGAACTTACGGTTCTCCTTAATGAATTTTACCCCACGCATGCCAGTAAAGTTTCTAAAACAGAAGGAGTTACTGAGTGTAAGCGAATTAGAAAGCAGAAATATTGCTAAGGAGCGAGGAAATAGAAGAGTCATTTCTCGGGCAGTAGATAAGGGTTATTATTTCATTTACACTTTTGAAGGACAAAGTTAACTGTTATGCATAGAGCCAGATTTTATTTCCACAAGAGAGAAGTGCGACAGAAGAAAATGTTAGCATAGAACTTACGGTTACACCTATATATGTAACACAGTATATATATATATATATATATATATATATATATATATATATATATATATAGATAGATAGATAGATAGATAGATAGATAGATATGAATAGAATGAGACGGTTTGCAAAAGAACGTGTGGTCAAGATAGATTGATATGAACAGACTGATAGACAGATATATATGAAATGACTGAGAGATAGATAGATAGATAGATAGATAGATAGATAGATAGATAGATAGATAGATAGATAGATATGAATAGAATGAGACGGTTTGCAAAACAACGTGTGGTCAAGATGGAGTGATATGAACAGACTGATAGACAGATATATATGAAATGACTGATAGATAGATAGATAGATAGATAGATAGACATGAATAGAATGAGACGGTTTGCAAAACAACGTGTGGTCAAGATAGATTGATATGAACAGACTGATAGACAGATATATATGAAATGACTGAGAGATAGATAGATAGATAAATAGATAGATAGATAGATAGATTATGAATAGAATGAGACGGTTTGGCAAACAACGTGTGGTCAAGATAGATTATATGAACAGACTGATAGACAGATATATATGAAATGACTGAGAGATAGATAGATAGATAGATAGATAGATAGATAGATAGATAGATAGATAGATAGATAGATAGATAGATATGAATAGAATGAGACGGTTTGCTAAACAACGTGTGGTCAAGATAGATTGATATGAACAGACTGATAGATAGACTGATAGAGAGATATATATGAAATGACTGATAGATAGATAGATAGATAGATAGATAGATAGATAGATAGATAGATAGATATGAAATGACTGATAGCTATGAATAAATAGGTATAAGCAGAAAGGAGCGAATAGATTTTTTAAAGACGCAAGAGATCACCAAGGCATCTCTTTCCGAGGCGTCGATGCCACGTGTTGTATCCGGTCGTGCCCAAGTCGGGTAGCATAAGTGTTGAAGGGTGGACAAAGAAAACTCGTCACTCACAAGGCTCCGTAAACCATTTTGATCTCGAGTCAACTCTGCAGGGGAAAGAACCAGACCAGCCATAACAGCAAACCTCCATTATTGATCCGAGAGCAACAGATAGTTGTCATAATTCTACAAGACTACTTTTAGAACCTTACTATTAGTTTTAAACCTGTTTATTTAAATCAGGCCTCGTTTTAGCAATAAGAAATTCTTCTTTAATAGCCAATTTCCACGCTTTGTCCGCCCTGTCTATGATAGGGCAACAATTAAAATTACATTTTTGTTTACGTCGAATGCTATTTGACAAACGTTTCTAAATTAATGAGTTATTTATTAAAACCGCCAAGCAGATGTTGCTTTGCACGTTTTTGGAAAAGAGGCGACTTCTCATCAATATGTCTAACTTTAAAATTAGCGCATTCAAATATATATACAATACGCTCTCGTGTTTGAAAGCAAGTAACCATTTTTTTGACATGTGAAAACAGTGTAATGGCCATTCCCGTTGCTTTCGACATATGGATGTCCAGCCGTAGATAGATGTTTGCGTCGAATATGACACTTCGGTCTCACGAGAAGCTTGCAGCGAAGACCTCATGGGGTACAATGTTGTTCGTGAGGAGATAAGCTGAGGAATTGGCACGCCAATGATTTGCTGAGCGCAGAGTTTCTCAACAGACGCGCCCGGACGCAGTGATACCTCCTGAAAGTTACCGAGGTGCGCCCCGTCAATGTAACAGAAATGTGATTTATGAATTATTTTATTTATTTATTTATTTTTAAAAGCAAGAGACAGCAAGCACATGGATTTCCCAACTAAGCCAACTGTTTGTCGTTCGATATTAATGAAAGCTACAGGAATCGAATCAATCTGTTATATAGGAATAAAGTGTAGTTGCCTACAATTCAGTTTGAACATGGATCGACAGTAAGCAAACATAGGCGATCCCATTATTGAATTAAGTAGACCACGTGTCCACAGAGGAAACGCATATATGGGAGGTAGCCTGTGTTTAATTGATCGGGTTTCTATTCTATGTTACTATTCGGATTTCCGTTTCTATTCTATCCTCTATTATTATACGGAGCGCTATTCTCAACTCTATTCACTATAGTATTTCTCTGTTCAGATCACTATACGGATTAATATTCGAACGAATATTATCGAGTAAGTATTATTAGTGCGAGTGTTATTCGAAGGCGTCTGACACCAGTATTGTTCAACGGCGTTACTATAGTTGTATCTGCGATTACAAAGTCTCTACTACAACGAGCATTACGAAAGTGACAACAGGTATTTGTTGACATTACAAAAGTGTCAACGAGTGTTCGTTGACATCACAAAACAATCCAATACTTATTAGCTACACGGTCTTGTTTTAGATTTGTTTACATTCTATGGAATATAAATGTATAGAAACTACAACGGCTATAAAACTGAGGGATCAGTTTATATATCGATTTTAATATAGAACTGAACCTCCACTTTAGATCTACATTATAATTTCACGTTTGTTCAAATTCTGATTAGTTATGAGTTCACCTGTTCTACCCCCAGCTAAGGGTTAATTAGTACGATTTGTATCACTAAAACTTTATCATTCCAAAACGAATAAATTCTTCTACTCTAAAACTATTTTTGACTTTAAATAACCAGCAAATGTCGATAAGCCGTAACTAACGAGTTAGTCAACCGAAACTGATCATTGTGCTTTCCTTGAAGTAACTGGTGTCTTTAGATCTGTACTTGTATATTTATTTACATTCTCTGGAATATAAATGTATATTAAATATTGTGAGCACAAAGTGAGGGATCAATTTATATATTGATTAAAATGTAGAATTGGTCTCCCACTTTATACCACATAATTTCTTGTTCGTTTGTCTAATTCTGATTAGGTGTGAATCCAAATTCTCCCCCCAGCTATCGGTTAATTAGTAAGATTTGTATCACTAAAATATTCTCTCAAAACGAAAAAAATATTCCAATCTAAAAATATAATCTGGATTTAAATAATATGTAAAAGGTTGCTAAGCCATAGAAAGCGAATGAATCAATGAACCAAAAGTTGCCACTGTGCTCTCCTTGAAGTAACCAATGTCTTTATTGGTAGGCCTGGTGGAACTTGCTTTAGATCTGTACTTTTAGATTTATTTATATTCTCTGGAACATAAACTTTGCCAAAAAGTGAGTGTTCAGTTTATATATTAATTGTAATATAGAATTGGACCCGCACTTTATATCGACATCATAATTTCTTGTTTGCTAATCAGATTCTGATTAACCATGAATGCACATTTTCTCCTCCCAGCTAAGGGTTAATTAGTAAGAGTTGTATTGCGAAATCATTATTATCTACAAAAAAATGTAAAAAACAATTCCAACGGTCTAAAAACATTTTCTGGCTTTATATAACGTGTAAAGTGTTGCTAAGCTGTCGAAAGCTAATCAATCATTAAGCCAACGTTATTTCTATATATTAATCTGTAACTATGGGCTGTATTTTGAACTATATTAATCCTCAGATCTGAATTACCGTATTTTCCGGCTTACAAGACGCATCTTTTTTTCAAAAAAATACCTGAAAAATACGCGTGCGTATTCAAGAAGAAAGTAAGTCAACGCTCAGGCTGAAGTCATTTTGGACGCTCACCTAATTGGCTTGACTGATAGGAACATGGATTTGTATGTTGAGTCATTTCACTATAATGTTAGCTTTCTATCTAATTCAACCTTTTATATGATGTTTCCTCAATACTTATCAGTAAAGAGTATTTCCAAGACTATAAACATTCCTGGAGCCGAGCCACAAGCCTAACTAGTTTAATAGAAGGGACTGGAGCCTTTCTGCCCCTTGACTAATATGTCATTGCTATACAAACAAAATCGGACAAATGATTAATGTAAACAATACGTGGCGCCAGTATGCAGGGGGAGGTATGGTAAATGTATTTCTGTATGAGAATGACTATTTTTTCTTAGAAATGTCTTTCTAATATTAGGGTGCGTTTTCCGAGCGGCAGTATCTTGTAAGCCGAAAAAATATGGTAAAAAGCTGGGCGGACTGGATTATTTTGCCTTAGCTTGCAGCCAGTGTAGAAGAGGAAAACTCTGAATTAAAACTGAATGTATCTTCATGTAAACTATTTCTACCCGGAAATTTTCCATCTCATTTTCTTTTTATCAAAACGTTTCGGGTTGTTTTGGCTTCCGGGTTTCAAGACCATTATCACGTCCGGTGAAACCATTAAAGTGAATTTTTCCCACCAGACTAATGTCCAATGTGTAAAATCATTGGTTTGCGAATTTTACCTACAAAAACATTGTCCAGTGTGTAAAAACGTTGGTTTGCGAATTTTTGCCCACTAGACAATTGTCACGTAGGGTAAATCATTGGTTTATGAATTTTACCTACAAAACCATTGTCCCGTAGGTAAAAGCGTTGGTTTGTGAATTTTACCTACTAAACCATTGTCCAGTGTGGAAAAACATTGGTTTGTGAATTTTTGCCGACTAGAGCACCTACGTTAAAGCATTGGTTTGTGAATTTTAACTACAAAACCATTGTCCTGTAGGTAAAAGCGTTGGTTTGTGACGTGTATCTACTAAACCATTGTCCAGTGTGTAAAAACGTTGGTTTGCGAATTTTTGCCCACTAGACCATTGTCCCGTAGGTAAAAGCATCGATTTGTGAATTTTGCCCACTAGACCATTGACCCGTAGTTAAAAGCGTTGGTTTGTGAATTTTAACTACTAAACAATTGTCCAGTGTATAAAAACGTTGGTTTGTGAATTTTTGCTCACTAGACGATTGTCCCCTAGGTAAAAGCGTTGGTTTGTGAATTTTACCGACTAAAACATTGTTTTGCGAATTTTGGCCACGAGACCATTGTCTCGTAAGTAAATGCGTTGGTTTGTGAATTTCACCTACTAAACCATTGTCCAGTGTGTAAAAACGTTGCTTTGTGAATTTTTGCCCACTAGACTATTGTCACGTAGGTTAAAGCGTTGGTTTGTGAATTTCACCTACTAAACCATTGTTCAGTGTGGAAAGATGTTATCACGTAGGTTAAAGCATTGGTTTGTGAATTTTGCCAACTAGACCATTGTCCAGTTTGTAAAAACATTGGTTTGTGAATTTTTGCCTACTAGACTATTTTCACGTGGGTTAAAGCGTTGCTTTGTTAATTTTGCCCACTAGACCATTGTCCAGTTTGTAAAAACATTGGTTTGTGAATTTTTGCCCACTAGACTATTTACACGTGGGTTAAAGCGTTGCTTTGTTAATTTTGCACACGAGACCATTGTCCCGGAAATTCAGACAGAAGGCGATCAGGTGATAATAACAAAGAGGAGGAGAACGGCCCGCATGCAAATTGCATAAATAATAATTACTCAACCATGACATTCAACAGAAGGCGCTGCAGTAATAATAACAACAAAGGTGAGTACAATAGTCCGTATGTAAATTGTGTAAATAAAGTAACTCCTCATCCTCGTAATTCTGACAAAAATTAAGGAATCCTGTCTAGAGTTTATTATAAATTGTTCTCGATTTTTCTTTTATGAATTCAGCTAATTTTTCTTTCTTCAAATCGAAATCTAATCTGAACCCACCTTTACTATACTGATGTATTTTGGCTTACAATACCATTTTACACTCGGTTGGCCTTCGGAAATATGATTTGTTCTTCTTGGATGCACCTGTAGGGAGGGGTAACACATTTGTTATGAAGCTCCTCTTCGCAAAAGTACTGCAAAAGAAGTGGGTCGCCTTCGCTGTGGCATCCTATTCAATTGCTGTAACCCTTCCGACGGCTGATAGAACAGCGCCCTCCACCTTTAAACTATCAATTAATATGACTTCGTCTGATTCAGCGACCTGCAACATCAGCAAGGGTTCGGATAAAGCTGACGTCCTGAAAAAGTGTGAGCTCATTGTGTGGGATGAGTGCATGATGGCCCACAAAGAACCGCACGTGGCGCTGGATAGGATTTTGCGAGACATGTGAGATTGTCAACATCCAATCGGAGGAGTACCTGTCATTCTAGAAGGTGCTTTCAGGCAAACTCTCCCTGTTGTTCCAAGAGATACAAAGACGGACCCAGAGAAAGCATGCCTTAAATCATCACCTCTGTGGCAAAAGATCAAAAGTTTGCCTCTTAAAATCGATATGAGAGCTGAACTGTCCAGGGACGAAATATCAGCGCAATTTACAATTGATCATCTAGCGCTCGGTACGACAACGTGCCATCGGATGAAGCTGGAAAGATGTCAGCTTCACAAATATACTCTGTTGTAAATAATGTTCCCGTCCTCAAAGCTGTTGTCTTTTCAGACCTGGCTAACAATTTTGGAAACCACGGATGTTTGTGGCTCCTAAAAAAAACAGTTTTGCTACAATCAATGAAGAACTGCTAAAATGCCTGCCAGGAATTTCTCAAAACTACAAGTCAATTGACACCGTTGTCGATTCACAAAAAGTGGTTCACTATGCAGTAATGTTTCTAAACTCATTGAACCCATTCGGAATACCGCCACATGGATTGCGTCTCAAAATCGAAGCCCCAGTAATGTTGCTGAAGAACCTGGAACCGACAAAGGCTTTAAAATGGAATGTCCCTTGTGGTTAAGAAACTGAAGCCACATTTTATTGAGGGCTCTATTCTCTATGGGGTATTGGAGAGGATGTAACAATATCCAGGATACCTCTCACTCTATCACATGCGGAAATTACCTTTGCTCTATGAAGACATCGATTTCCACTAAAACTTTGCTTTGCGATGTTAATCAACAAGCCTCAAGGACAAACGTCCTCCACATCAGGTCTATATTTAGGTGAACCATGCTTTTCCCATGGACAGCTATAAACAAATGCATTCGCTTTCTCTTCAAATCGAAAAACAAAAAAATCATATCTACAGAGAGTTGTTCTCGGTTCTTTATTTTTCCGCCCGTACTCACAAATTCAGTAACACTTCAGTTCTTCCGGTGTGTCCCTGTTTCCACGCATTATTTAGATGAGTGACGCACTTCACGTATTTTTCATTTGTTTAACACTTACTGACTCAGTCTATTTCTCTTTTGTTTGCAATAGATTTCACGTCCATTTTTCACTGGAATCCGTTGCAATGTCTCCGATATACTACCGTTTCTTGGTGTGAATAAACGAAAAAAAAAAGCCCTTGATAGGTCTACCACTTCTAAACTGTAATACTCTAACGGAACGTATTCCAGTTCTTTTTATGGCTACCACTATTTGATTGTTACACTCGCAGGGAACGTATTCCAACCCTTTTATGGATATCACTATTTAATTATTAAATCCCCAAAGAACGCTATGGTATTTAGCTGCCCCCCACGAGGGTTACATGTGGCACAAAGTCTGTTTTAACGTGGGTTTTCCGAGCTCGTAGGTTCGGCCAAAAATATTCCCTATTCGAACGCATATAAACGGGTTCAAGGTCAGTCTACCTCCCCGACTCTGCCATTCGGCGGTGCCTCATCCGGGTTCCTCTCAGCCCGAAAGCAGAGAGTTCGACTGTCTAGCTGGAAAAGTTCGTAGCTAGCCCCAAAACAACGCTATCAAGCCATTTTTGAACAGCCCTTTTCAGGGTTTCTTCTGAAACTGCTACTTTTTAAAAGCATCGCTATGATTAAGAGCCCGAGCAACGCCAGGTATCTGTGCTAGTATTTATTAATGATTTCATTTTTTTCTCTTATTCTTTCACACTAAGTAACCCACTCTGTCTCAGTGACTTTATTACCTCGTATCTAATGAAAAAACACACCTATGTCTACCCTTTTAAAACTTGTGGAAACAGGATTTATGCCATTCTTTTTTCCTCGAGTTGAACCGGAACTATGTCTAGTATGCTACGGTTACATACATGTCTATCGGCATTAAATGACCCACTGAGATTGATATGCTGTAAAACAAAATAACCAACCAACATGTATGTCTCAGTATGCTGTTGATGATCAGAACAATTTAGTCCTCTCTTGATATAAGTCTGCTCAGTTCGATGACGTCAAATTAGTGGCTGATGTAAAAAAAAAACGACCTCGTCTATTGTTAACTGGGGCAAGGAATGGCTTGTTAATTTTAACGCCTCCAAAACAGAACTACTTTCGGTTAAGCATCTGATGTAGACCTCCAGGAGAGCGATTCGTTTGTAAGTCATCTGCTATGAATGTTGGTTCACTGTGCCGTTTTAGATAACCTAGAAGGCATCTTATATATCTATAAGTTTACCATTCTTCTATGCTTCGACGATTGCTGTCATGCGATCCTGCTATATATGAAGAGATTCTTGATACAATCCAAAGAAGAATCAACAATATTATTGTTCCTGGACTGGCGTCTCATTTTCGGTCTTCATCGCGACCGTCGTACAGTTTGTTCTCTGTGCCGCCTCTATACGTATTTTCATCGGAATTGATCTGATGAGGTCTTCGGTATGATACGTAGACGTTATGAATTTAAGGGCAGTAGTTTGTTATCATCTTCACCAGCAGTATATTGGCGACAGCATCTCATTAATTTCCATATGAATTGACAAGGTTTAACCTAAAGTTTTATGCTAACAGTTTCTTTTCTCAGACTTCTCTCCTATCAAACTCTCTTTCGACTCCATGCTTTCAAGTTAACAAAGATCTTCAAAAGTTTAACTGCAATGTCAATCGTTATCTACTCTCTTCCTGATTACTTTTCTATTGGTCTCTCTCCTTTGCTTTTTAATTCTTTGATGCCTTGTAACCCATTCTATTTTAATATCTTTACTGCTTTGCTTGGAGTAGAACAGATTAAAGCAACCGTAAGTTCTATGCTAACGTTTTCTTATCTTGTTCTACCACCTTATGGAATTCATGCCCGCTTACTTACATTCCAGTCAAATTTGATCTTCGAAAATGTAAATGTAACGCCAATCGCTATCTTCTGTTTACTTAATTTCTATTCTTTTATTGTTTTCTCTCCTTACTACTTTTTTCTTATTCTTTCTCACACGGTAACTACTTGCGTCTTGGTGGCTTTATTGCCTCGCTTGGGGTGAAATGATTAAAAAAGTAAGATACTCTTTGGCTTTCACCAAATGCTTATATAAGTCCCTGTCATCTTCCGTCCTGAGTAAGACGATAAACTACATCCGCTTCCTGGGTTTAAAGGTAAACTACGTCCGCGTCCCGGGTAAGACGATAAACTACATCCCCGTCCTGGGTATGAAGTAAACTACCTCCGCGTCCTGGGTATGACGATAAACTACATCTGCATTCCGGGTAAGACGATAAACTACATCCACGTCCTGGGTAAGACGATAAACTACATCTGGCAGCAAAGACCTTTGATCAGAAGGTTTTGAGGAGCTTGGAACCACCTCTTAATTACTGGTGTTCCCTGGCCCATCCTGACCCAGGTTGGTAGCACCTGTTATAGTTAACCCCCAAACTGTGGTCAAAAACTATGAAAGTGTAAAAATAGGTTTTAGTACCAGCAATACATTTTTTGGAAAAAATTATTACCAGTAATGAATTTTGAAGGAAAAATTATTACCAACAATATATTTTGAAAAAAATATTACCAGTAATGCATTTTTTGAAAAAAATATTACCAGCAATAAAAAATCTTCAGTATCTGTCTCTAGTGTAAATAAAAAATTTGTTGGCATTAAATAACCCATTGAGGTGTTGATATACCGTAAAACAATAAAAAACAAACGAAAATCTCGACAAAAACCCTCTTCCGAAAAATATGTCAATGAAATCTGATCTAAGAATTGATTTCTTACAAAGAATACATATTCTATTCATACGAACCTATCTTAAAAAATTATCGGCATTAAATAACCCATTGAGGTTGATATGCCGTAAAACAAAACAAGCCAAATCAACCCCTTACATCTGGTTATTCTATGCGAGAACATCCTAACCGCTCCGGGGTCGGCAACCTGCTTACATACTGAGCTTAAATTCATAAAGTCGATGTACCAAAGAGGAAAGCTCATCAAAAAGAATTAATCATAAAATATTTATAGAATATATTTATGTTACGGTGTCGGGAATGTGACTGAAGTCGAGTTGTATATATTTGCAATTATTTGTTTAAAATTTTCGATTTCTAAATAGAATACCTCAGCCTTCTGGCACAAGATCTGATCGTTTATTTAGTAATTTATGTTGGTCCGGTTCATGATAATTTTTTTTGTAATTTAGATTTTAGTTTTAGTTTCTCATATATGTTTAGAAAGAGTTGTGCCGTTGGACTATTTACTAATCTTAAAGGATGTTTCGTGTGCCTCGCCGCTTGGTGGTACCTCAGTGTCCGCTTCATATATACATATGCTCGATCAACCATAACTGATCTCTTTTACCCATATATATATATAGCATACCTTACAAATGTATATGCAAGTTGGTTTGTCGTTCGTAATCTCTGCTATTTTATTAGTTGATTTTATGGTTATAGACACACACACACACACACACACACACACACACACATAAACAGTCCCCTTATTCTTTGTCGAGTATTGTTTTATCGTCTCTTTGTTCCTGTCTTGATTATATCAACGCACAAGGAACAAGCATATCTGGATTATCTTCAAATGATCAACGTTACGACATACTAGCTTGTTGATTTTTCTGCATTGTCGAAATGTGAAGCAGAAAGAAATAAAATGAAAAAAAAAATTAAATAGTGTTTTAAATGAATCTAAAATGTAAATAAAAATTTTTTAAAAAGTTAACTTTCCATGTATTATCTTTCCTTACTCAATTTGCTGCTTGAATTTACTGAAACAGGTTCCTCAAAATTTATTTTAGTCTTTGTGGAGAAATAAAAAGAAAACAGCAACCAGCGAGTAAATTCAAACTCTCCCAACTGGTATTCCAACCTCTAGTCGCTCCTTCTTGAGTTCTGTCTCAAAATCGCACTAACAGACTTTTCCAGTCGCCAGCCGTGAACGTCACTCCAAGCATGCCCACTGGGAAAAACTAGTTGCTTTTATATCTGTCCATATACCCATAATCCCTCGCGTCTTCATGCGATCCCATAATTCATTGTGTCTCTGTCCCATAATGCATTGCATATTCATTGCATAAAATTGCAATGCAAGTCCCCCCTTATTCTTTTACGTTATCTGGCCGAGGACGGATTACGGCAGAGCGGTAAGTGCTTTTTTTCCTCCTTCATTTCAACTGCAGTAGCCTTACATGCTAAGCAAATACGGGCTCTTTTTTTTTTGGCGGGGAAAAGGCAAGTCGCAATCAGTTGTGCTCGTCCCAGGTCCTGCCTCCTCACGTCTGCCACAGTCTTCTTTTCTTTTTTTTTAAAAAAAAGAAGGTTGCTTTAAATGCTATATATCAACTCTGAACGGTTGGATAATTATTGTAAGTCTATACGTAAAATTCCTCATTTTTCATCCCCGGAGAGCATTTAAAACCGATGCATGGTTGAGGGGTTAGGTGGAGGGGGCGGTTCTTCTAATGTGCTTCCATTCTCGCTGATATGAAGCTGAAAGATTATTAGGAATTAAATGCTATTAAGTCGACTCTGTCCAACTGGTGTTTCTACTATGTATATAGATATAGTTAAAAGAATACAAAGAATCTGTAATGTTAGTAGTCTTCATCTGGCATCTCGGCTTAAGTCACTATTCCCATCAGACTAGCATATCTTCCCTCTATCTTTTCTATAAATATTTCCATGGCATATTTTTATTGAACTTTCTTCTATTGGGTTTTCATTTTTAAATGGTGTTATTTTATTACCCCTTCTCCAGACAAATTGTACATATGGGAAGTCGTTAGGACTACATCGAGACTTGGTTATATTACGGTGACTGTAGCAAGAATGGTAAGTAAGAATGTGTTGTTTTGGTGAAAGTTACTATGGTATCTTTGGGACAATGATCGTGGCTAGCCAAGTTAAAGATAAAACAAATTGAAGACCAACCGACCCCCTTGGTCTTGTGTCACATTCTTTAATTAAAATAAAATAAATATAAATTTCCGCTATGGCGGTATTTTTTAAATTTGTTATTTTATCCCTCGACCATAGACAAATTGTACATATGGGCACTAGTCATGAATTAATACAGAATTTGAGGTATTATGGTGGCTCTTAGGTAATCTTGTCTTGTGGTATTATGGCGGCTCTTAGATAATCTTGTCTTGTGGTATTATGGTGGCTCTTAGATAATCATATCTTGTGGTATTATGATGGCTCTTAGGTAATCTTGTCTTGCGGTATTATGGTGGCTCTTAGGTAATTTTCTCTTGTGGTATTATGGTGGCTCTTAGGTAATCATATCTTGTGGTATTATGATGGCTCTTAGGTAATCTTGTCTAGCGGTATTATGGTGGCTATTAGATAATGTTATCTTGTGGTATTATGGTGCCTCTTAGATAATCTTATCTTGTGGCATTATGGTGGCTCTTAGGTAATCTTGTCTTGTGGTATTATGGTGGCTCTTAGATAATCTCATCTTGTGGTATTATGGTGGCTCTTAGATAATCTTATCTTGTGGTATTATGGTGGCTCTTAGATAATCTTATCTTGTGGTATTATGGTGGCTCTTAGATAATCTTGTCTTGTGGTATTATGGTGGCTCTTAGATAATCTACTCTTGTGGTATTATGGTGGCTCTTAGGTAATCTTATCTTGTGGTATTATGGTGGCTCTTAGATAATCTTATCTTGTGGTATTATGGTGGCTCTTAGGGAATCTTGTCTTGCGGTATTATGGTGGCACTTAGATAATCTTATCTTGTGGTATTATGGCGTCTCTTAGATAATCTTATCTTGTGGTATTATGGTGGCTCTTAGATAATTTTATCTTGTGGTATTATGGTGGCTCTTAGGTAATCTTATCTTGTGGTATTATGGTTTGTTCTTAGGTAATCTTATCTTGTGGTATTATGGTGGTTCTTAGATAATCATATCTTGTGGTATTATGGTGGCTCTTAGGTAATCTTGTCTTGTGGTATTATAGTGGCTCTTAGGTAATCTTATCTTGTGGTATTATGGTGGCTCTTAGATAATCTTATCTTGTGGTATTATGGTGGCTCTTAGGTAATCTTATCTTGTGGTATTATGGTGGCTCTTAGATAACCTTATCTTGTGGTATTATGGTGGCTCTTAGCTAATCTTGTCTTGCGGTATTATGGTGGCTCTTAGATAATCTTATCTTGTGGTATTATGGTGGCTCTTAGATAATCTTATCTTGTGGTATTATGGTGGCTCTTAGGTAATCTTATCTTGTGGTATTATGGTGGCTCTTAGGTAATCTTATCTTCTGGTATTGTGGTGGCTCTTAGATAATCTTATCTTGTGGTATTATGGTGGCTCTTAGGTAATCTTGTCTTGTGGTATTATGGTGGCTCTTAGGTAATCTTATCTTGTGGTATTATGGTGGCTCTTAGATAATCTTATCTTGTGGGATTATGGTGGCTCTTAGGTAATCTTATCTTGTGGTATTATGGTGGCTCTTTGATAATCTTATCTTGTGGTATTATGGTGGCTCTTAGGTAATCTTGTCTTGCGGTATTATGGTGGCTCTTAGATAATCTTATCTTGTGGTATAATGGTGGCTCTTAGGTAATCTTGTCTTGTGGTATTATGGTGGCTCTTAGATAATCTTATCTTGTCGTATTATGGTGGCTCTTAGATAATCTTATCTTGTGGTATTATGGTGGCTCTTAGGTAATCTTATCTTGTGGTATTATGGTGGCTCTTAGATAATCTTATCTTGTGGTATTATTGTGGCTCTTAGGTAATCTTAACTTGTGGTATTATGGTGGCTCTTAGATAATCTTATCTTGTGGTATTATGGTGGCTCTTAGGTAATCTTGTCTTGCGGTATTATGGTGGCTCTTAGATAATCTTATCTTGCGGTATTATGGCGGCTCTTAGTTAATGTTATCTTGTGGTATTATGGTGCCTCTTAGATAATCTTATCTTGTGGTATTATGGTGGCTCTTAGGTAATCTTGTCTTGTGGTATTATGGTGGCTCTTAGATAATCTCATCTTGTGGTATTATGGCGGCTCTTAGGTAATCTTGTCTTGCGGTATTATGGTGGCTCTTAGATAATCTTATCTTGTGGTATTATGGTGGATCTTAGATAATCTTATCTTGTGGTATTATGGTGGCTCTTAGGTAATCTTATCTTGTGGTATTATGGTGGCTCTTAGGTAATCTTAACTTGTGGTATTATGGTGGCTCCTAGATAATCTTATCTTGTGGTATTATGGTGGCTCTTAGGTAATCTTGTCTTGCGGTATTATGTTGGCTCTTAGATAATCTTATCTTGCGGTATTATGGTGGCTCTTAGTTAATGTTATCTTGTGGTATTATGGTGCCTCTTAGATAATCTTATCTTGTGGTATTATGGTGGCTCTTAGGTAATCTTGTCTTGTGGTATTATGTTGGCTCTTAGATAATCTCATCTTGTGGTATTATGGTGGCTCTTAGATAATCTTATCTTGTGGTATTATGGTGGCTCTTAGATAATCTTATCTTGTGGTATTATGGTGGCTCTTAGGTAATCTTATCTTGTGGTATTATGGTGGGTCTTAGATAATCTTATCTTGTGGCATTATGGTGGCTCTCAGGTAATCTTATCTTGTGGTATTATGGTGGCTCTTAGATAATCTTATCTTGTGGTATTATGGTGGCTCTTAGGTAATCTTGTCTTGCGGTATTATGGTGGCTCTTAGATAATCTTATCTTGTGGTATTATGGTGTCTCTTAGATAATCTTATCTTGTGGTATTATGGTGGCTCTTAGATAATCTTATCTTGTGGTATTATGGTGGCTCTTAGGTAATCTTATCTTGTGGTATTATGGTTTGTTCTTAGGTAATCTTATCTTGTGTTATTATGGTGGTTCTTAGATAATCATATCTTGTGGTATTATGGTGGCTCTTAGGTAATCTTGTCTTGTGGTATTATAGTGGCTCTTAGGTAATCTTATCTTGTGGTATTATGGTGGCTCTTAGATAATCTTATCTTGTGGTATTATGGTGGCTCTTAGGTAATCTTATCTTGTGGTATTATGGTGGCTCTTAGATAATCTTATCTTGTGGTATTATGGTGGCTCTTAGGTAATCTTAACTTGTGGTATTATGGTGGCTCTTAGATAATCTTATCTTGTGGTATTATGGTGGCTCTTAGGTAATCTTGTCTTGCGGTATTATGGTGGCTCTTAGATAATCTTATCTTGCGGTAATATGGCGGCTCTTAGTTAATGTTATCTTGTGGTATTATGGTGCCTCTTAGATAATCTTATCTTGTGGTATTATGGTGGCTCTTAGGTAATCTTGTCTTGTGGTATTATGGTGGCTCTTAGATAATCTCATCTTGTGGGATTATGGTGGCTCTTAGGTAATCTTGTCTTGCGGTATTATGGTGGCTCTTAGATAATCTTATCTTGTGGTATTATGGTGGCTCTTAGATAATCTTATCTTGTGGTATTATGGTGGCTCTTAGATAATCTTATCTTGTGGTATCATGGTGGCTCTTAGGTAATCTTATCTTGTGGTATTATGGTGGCTCTTAGGTAATCTTAACTTGTGGTATTATGGTGGCTCCTAGATAATCTTATCTTGTGGTATTATGGTGGCTCTTAGGTAATCTTGTCTTGCGGTATTATGGTGGCTCTTAGATAATCTTATCTTGCGGTATTATGGTGGCTCTTAGTTAATGTTATCTTGTGGTATTATGGTGGCTCTTAGGTAATCTTGTCTTGTGGTATTATGGTGGCTCTTAGATAATCTCATCTTGTGGTATTATGGTGGCTCTGAGATAATCTTATCTTGTGGTATTATGGTGGCTCTTAGATAATCTTATCTTGTGGTATTATGGTGGCTCTTAGGTAATCTTATCTTGTGGTATTATGGTGGCTCTTAGATAATCTTATCTTGTGGTATTATGGTGGCTCTCAGGTAATCTTATCTTGTGGTATTATGGTGGCTCTGAGATAATCTTATCTTGTGGTATTATGGTGGCTCTTAGGTAATCTTGTCTTGCGGTATTATGGTGGCTCTTAGATAATCTTATCTTGTGGTATTATGGTGGCTCTTAGAAAATCTTATCTTGTGGTATTATGGTGGCTCTTAGATAATCTTATCTTGTGGTATTATGCTGGCTCTTAGGTAATCTTGTCTTGTGGCATTATGGTGGCTCTTAGATAATCTTATCTTGTGGTATTATGGTGGCTCTTATATAATCTTATCTTGTGGTATTATGGTGGCTCTTAGATAATCTTATCTTGTGGTATTATGGTGGCTCTTAGGTAATCTTATCTTATGGTTTTATGGTGGCTCTTAGGTAATCTTATCTTGTGGTATTATGGTGGCTCTTAGATAATCTTATCTTGTGGTATTATGGTGGCTCTTAGATAATCTTATCTTGTGGTATTATGGTGGCTCTCAGGTAATCTTATCTTGTGGTATTATGGTGGCTCTTAGATAATCTTATCTTGTGGTATTATGGTGGCTCTTAGGTAATCTTGTCTTGCGGTATTATGGTGGCTCTTAGATAATCTTATCTTGTAGTATTATGGTGGCTCTTAGATAATCTTATCTTGTGGTATTATGGTGGCTCTTAGATAATCTTATCTTGTGGTATGATGCTGGCTCTTAGGTAATCTTGTCTTGTGGTATTATGGTGGCTCTTAGATAATCTTATCTTGTGGTATTATGGTGGCTCTTAGATAATCTTATCTTGTGGTATTATGGTGGCTCTTAGATAATCTTATCTTGTGGTATTATGGTGGCTCTTAGGTAATCTTATCTTATGGTTTTATGGTGGCTCTTAGGTAATCTTATCTTGTGGTATTATGGTGGCTCTTAGATAATCTTATCTTGTGGTATTATGGTGGCTCTTAGATAATCATATCTTGTGGTATTATGGTGGCTCTCAGGTAATCTTATCTTGTGGTATTATGGTGGCTCTTAGATAATCTTAGATTGTCGTATTGTGGTGGCTCTTAGGTAATCTTGTCTTGCGGTATTATGGTGGCTCTTAGATAATCTTATCTTGTGGTATTATGGTGGCTCTTAGATAATCTTAACTTGTGGTATTATGGTGGCTCTTAGATAATCTTATCTTGTGGTATTATGCTGGCTCTTAGGTAATCTTGTCTTGTGGTATTATGGTGGCTCTTAGATAATCTTATCTTGTGGTATTATGGTGGCTCTTAGATAATCTTATCTTGTGGTATTATGGTGGCTCTTAGATAATCTTATCTTGTGGTATTATGGTGGCTCTTAGGTAATCTTATCTTATGGTTTTATGGTGGCTCTTAGGTAATCTTATCTTGTGGTATTATGGTGGCTCTTAGATAATCTTATCTTGTGGTATTATGGTGGCTCTTAGGTAATCTTGTCTTGTGGTATTATGGTGGCTCTTAGGTAATCTTATCTTGTGGTATTATGGTGGCTCTTAGATAATCTTATCTTCTGGTATTATGGTGGCTCTTAGGTAATCTTATCTGGTGGTATTATGCTGGCTCTTAGATAATCTTATCTTGTGTATTATGGTGGCTCTTAGGTAATCTTGTCTTGCGGTATTATGGTGGCTCTTAGATAATCTTATCTTGTGGTATAATGGTGGCTCTTAGGTAATCTTGTTTTGTGGCATTATGGTGGCTCTTAGATAATCTTAGATTGTCGTATTATGGTGGCTCTTAGATAATCTTATCTTGTGTTATTATGGTGGCTCTTAGGTAATCTTATCTTGTGGTATTATGGTGGCTCTTGGGTAATCTTATCTTGTTGTATTATGGTGGCTCTTAGATAATCTTATCTTGTGGTATAGTGGTGGCTCTTAGATAATCTTATCTTGTGGTATTATGGTGGCTCTTAGGTAATCTTGTCTTGTGGTATTATGGTGGCTCTTAGATAATCTTATCTTGTGGTATTATGGTGGCTCTTAGATAATCTTATCTTGTGGTATTATAGTGGCTCTTAGATAATCTTATCTTGTGGTATTGTGGTGGCTCTTAGGTAATCTTATCTTGTGGTATTATGGTGGCTCTTAGGTAATCTTATCTTGTGGTATTATGGTGGCTCTTAGATAATCATATCTTGTGGTATTATGGTGGCTCTTAGGTAATCTTGTCTTGTGGTATTATGGTGGCTCTTAGGTAATTTTATCTTGTGGTATTATGGTGGCTCTTAGGTAATCTTATCTTGTGGTATTATGGTGGCTCTTAGGTAATCTTGTCTTGTGGTATTATGGTGGCTCTTAGATAATCTTATCTTGTGGTATTATGGTGGCTCTTAGATAATCTTATCTTGTGGTATTATGGTGGCTCTTAGGTAATCTTATCTTATGGTATTATGGTGGCTCTTAGGTAATCTTATCTTGTGGTATTATGGTGGCTCTTAGATAATCTTATCTTTTGGTATTATGGTGGCTCTCAGGTAATCTTGTCTTATGGTATTATGGTGGCTCTTAGGTAATCTTATCTTGTGGTATTATGGTGGCTCTTAGATAATCTTATCTTGTGGTATTATGGTGGCTCTTAGGTAATCTTATCTTGTCGTATTATGGTGGCTCTTAGATAATCTTATCTTGTGGTATTATGGTGGCTCTTAGGTAATCTTGTCTTGCGGTATTATGGTGGCTCTTAGATAAACTTATCTTGTGGTATAATGGTGGCTCTTAGGTAATCTTGTCTTGTGGTATTATGGTGGCTCTTAGATAATCTTAGATTGTCGTATTATGGTGGCTCTTAGATAATCTTATCTTGTGGTATTATGGTGGCTCTTAGGTAATCTTATCTTGTGGTATTATGGTGGCTCTTAGATAATCTTATCTTGTGGTATTATGGTGGCTCTTAGGTAATCTTATCTTGTGGTATGATGGTGGCTCTTATGTAATCTTGTCTTGCGGTATTATGGTGGCTCTTAGATAATCTTATCTTGCGGTATTATGGTGGCTCTTAGATATTCTTGTCTTGTGGTATTATGGTGGCTCTTAGATAATCTTATCTTGTGGTATTATGGTGGCTCTTAGGTAATCTTATTTTGTGGTATTATGGTGGCTCTTAAATAATCTTATCTTGTGGTATTATGGTGGCTCTTAGGTAATCTTGTCTTGCGGTATTATGGTGGCTCTTAGATAATCTTATCTTGTGGTATTATGGTGGCTCTTAGATAATCTTGTCTTGTGGTATTATGGTGGCTCTTAGATAATCTTATATTGTTGTATTATGGTGGCTCTTAGGTAATCTTGTCTTCTGGTATTATGGTGGCTCTTAGATAATCTTATCTTGTGGTATTATGGTGGCTCTTAGATAATCTTATCTTGTGGTATTATGGTGGCTCTTAGATAATCTTATCTTGTGGTATTATGGTGGCTCTTAGGTAATCTTATCTTGCGGTATTATGGTGGCTCTTAGGTAATCTTATCTTGTGGTATTATGGTGGCTCTTAGATAATCTTATCTTGTGGTATTATGGTGGCTCTTAGGTAATCTTGTCTTGCGGTATTATGGTGGCTCTTAGATAATCTTATCTTGTGGTATTATGGTGGCTCTTAGATAATCTTATCTTGTGGTATTATGGTGGCTCTTAGGTAATCTTGTCTTTCGGTATTATGGTGGCTCTTAGATAATCTTATCTTGTGGTATTATGGTGGCTCTTAGATAATCTTGTCTTGTGGTATTATGGTTGCTCTTAGGTAATCTTGTCTTGCGGTATTATGGTGGCTCTTAGGTAATCTTGTCTTGTGGTATTATGGTGGCTCTTAGATAATCTTATCTTGTGGTATTATGGTGGCTCTTAGGTAATCTTGTCTTGCGGTATTATGGTGGCTCTTAGATAATCTTACCTTGTGGTATTATGGTGGCTCTTAGGTAATCTTATCTTGTGGTATTATGGTGGCTCTTAGATAATCTTATCTTGTGGTATTATGGTGGCTCTTTAGGTAATCTTGTCTTGCGGTATTATGGTGGCTCTTAGATAATCTTATCTTGTGGTATTATGGTGGCTCTTAGATAATCTTGTCTTGTGGTATTATGGTGGCTCTTAGGTAATCTTGTCTTGTGGTATTATGGTGGCTCTTATGTAATCTTGTCTTGTGGTATTATGGTGGCTCTTAGATAATCTTATCTTGTGGTATTATGGTGGCTCTTAGGTAATCTTGTCTTGCGGTATTATGGTGGCTCTTAGATAATCTTTTCTTGTGGTATTATGGTGGCTCTTAGGTAATCTTATCTTGTGGTATTATGGTGGCTCTTAGATAATCTTATCTTGTGGTATTATGGTGGCTCTTAGGTAATCTTGTCTTGCGGTATTATGGTGGCTCTTAGAAAATCTTATCTTGTGGTATTATTGTGGCTCTTAGATAATCTTATCTTGTGGTATTATGGTGGCTCTTAGATAATCTTGTCTTGTGGTATTATGGTGGCTCTTAGATAATCTTATCTTGTGGTATTATGGTGGCTCTTAGGTAATCTTATCTTGTGGTATTATGGTGGCTCTTAGATAATCTTATCTTGTGGTATTATGGTGGCTCATAGGTAATCTTGTCTTGCGGTATTATGGTGGCTCTTAGATAAACTTATCTTGTGGTATAATGGTGGCTCTTAGGTAATCTTGTCTTGTGGTATTATGGTGGCTCTTAGATAATCTTAGATTGTCGTATTATGGTGGCTCTTAGATAATCTTATCTTGTGGTATTATGGTGGCTCTTAGGTAATCTTATCTAGTGGTATTATGGTGGCTCTTAGATAATCTTATCTTGTGGTATTATGGTTGCTCTTAGGTAATCTTATCTTGTGGTATTATGGTGGCTCTTAGATAATCTTATCTTGTGGTATTATGGTGGCTCTTAGGTAATCTTGTCTTGCGGTATTATGGTGGCTCTTAGATAATCTTATCTTGCGGTATTATGGTGGCTCTTAGATAATCTTGTCTTGTGGTATTATGGTGGCTCTTAGATAATCTTATCTTGTGGTATTATGGTGGCTCTTAGGTAATCTTATCTTGTGGTATTATGCTGGCTCTTAGATAATCTTATCTTGTGGTATTATGGTGGCTCTTAGGTAATCTTGTCTTGCGGTATTATGGTGGCTCTTAGATAATCTTATCTTGTGGTATTATGGTGGCTCTTATGTAATCTTGTCTCGTGGTATTATGGTGGCTCTTAGATAATCTTAGATTGTCGTATTATGGTGGCTCTTAGATAATCTTATCTTGTGGTATTATGGTGGCTCTTAGATAATCTTATCTTGTGGTATTATCGTGGCTTTTAGGTAATCTTATCTTGTGGTATTATGGTGGCTCTTAGATAATCTTGTGGTATTATGGTGGCTCTTAGGTAATCTTATCTTGTGGTATTATGGTGGCTCTTAGATAATCTTATCTTGTGGTATTATGGTGGCTCTTAGGTAATCTTGTCTTGCGGTATTATGGTGGCTCTTAGATAATCTTATCTTGTGGTATTATGGTGGCTCTTAGATAAACTTGTCTTGTGGTATTATGGTGGCTCTTAGATAATCTTATCTTGTGGTATTATGGTGGCTCTTAGGTAATCTTGTCTTCTGGTATTATGGTGGCTCTTAGATAATCTTATCTTGTGGTATTATGGTGGCTCTTAGATAATCTTATCTTGTGGTATTATGGTGGCTCTTAGATAATCTTATCTTGTGGTATTATGGTGGCTCTTAGGTAATCTTATCTTGCGGTATTATGGTGGCTCTTAGGTAATCTTATCTTGTGGTATTATGGTGTCTCTTAGATAATCTTATCTTGTGGTATTATGGTGGCTCTTAGGTAATCTTGTCTTGCGGTATTATGGTGGCTCTTAGATAATCTTATCTTGTGGTATTATGGTGGCTCTTAGATAATCTTATCTTGTGGTATTATTGTGGCTCTTAGGTAATCTTGTCTTTCGGTATTATGGTGGCTCTTAGATAATCTTATCTTGTGGTATTATGGTGGCTCTTAGATAATCTTGTCTTGTGGTATTATGGTGGCTCTTAGGTAATCTTGTGTTGCGGTATTATGGTGGCTCTTAGGTAATCTTGTCTTGTGGTATTATGGTGGCTCTTAGATAATCTTATCTTGTGGTTTTATGGTGGCTCTTAGGTAATCTTGTCTTGCGGTATTATGGTGGCTCTTAGATAATCTTACCTTGTGGTATTATGCTGGCTCTTAGGTAATCTTATCTTGTGGTATTATGGTGGCTCTTAGATAATCTTATCTTGTGGTATTATGCTGGCTCTGTAGGTAACGTTGTCTTGCGGTATTATGGTGGCTCTTAGATAATCTTATCTTGTGGTATTATGGTGGCTCTTAGATAATCTTGTCTTGTGGTATTATGGTGGCTCTTAGGTAATCTTGTCTTGTGGTATTATGGTGGCTCTTATGTAATCTTGTCTTGTGGTATTATGGTGGCTCTTAGATAATCTTATCTTGTGGTATTATGGTGGCTCTTAGGTAATCTTGTCTTGCGGTATTATGGTGGCTCTTAGATAATCTTTTCTTGTGGTATTATGGTGGCTCTTAGGTAATCTTATCTTGTGGTATTATGGTGGCTCTTAGATAATCTTATCATGTAGTATTACGGTGGCTCTTAGGTAATCTTGTCTTGCGGTATTATGGTGGCTCTTAGAAAATCTTATCTTGTGGTATTATGGTGGCTCTTAGATAATCTTATCTTGTGGTATTATGGTGGCTCTTAGATAATCTTGTCTTGTGGTATTGTGGTGGCTCTTAGATAATCTTATCTTGTGGTATTATGGTGGCTCTTAGATAATCTCATCTTGTGGTATTATGGTGGCTCCTAGATAATCTTATCTTGTGGTATTATGGTGGCTCTTAGGTAATCTTATCTTGCGGTATTATGGTCGCTCTTAGATAATCTTATCCTGTGGTATTATGTTGTCTCTTAGATAATCTTGTCTTGTGGTATTATGGTGGCTCTTAGATAATCTTGTCTTGTGGTATTATGGTGGCTCTTAGGTAATCTTGTCTTGTGGTATTATGGTGGCTCTTAGATAATCTTATCTTGTGGTATTATGGTGGCTCTTAGATATTCTTATCTTGTGGTATTATGGTGGCTCTTAGGTAATCTTATCTTGTCGTATTATGAGTGGCTCTTAGATAATCTTATCTTGTGGTATTATGGTGGCTCTTAGATAATCTTATCTTGTGGTGTTATGGTGGCTCTTAGATAATCTTATCTTGTGGTATTATGGTGGCTCTTAGATAATCTTATCTTGTGGTATTATGGTGGCTCTTAGGTAATCTTGTCTTGCGGTATTATGGTGGCTCGTAGATAATCTTATCTTGTGGTATTATGGTGGCTCTTAGGTAATCTTGTCTTGTGGTATTATGGTGGCTCTTAGATAATCTTATCTTGTGGTATTATGGTGGCTCTTAGGTAATCTTGTCTTGTGGTATTATTGTGGCTCTTATATAATCCTATCTTGTGGTATTATGGTGGCTCTTAGGTAATCTTGTCTTTCGGTATTATGGTGGCTCTTAGATAATCTTATCTTGTGGTATTATGGTGGCTCTTAGATAATCTTGTCTTGTGCTATTATGATGGCTCTTAGGTAATCTTATCTTGTGGTATTATGGTGGCTCTTAGGTAATCTTGTCTTGCGGTATTATGGTGGCTCTTAGATAATCTTATCTTGTGGTATTATGGTGGCTCTTAGGTAATCTTATCTTGTGGTATTATGGTGGCTCTTAGATAATCTTATCTTGTGGTATTATGGTGGCTCTTAGGTAATCTTGTCTTCCGGTATTATGGCGGCTCTTAGATTTTCTTATCTTGTGGTATTATGGTGGCTCTTAGATAATCTTATCTTGTGGTATTATGGTGGCTCTTAGGTAATCTTATCTTGTGGTATTATGGTGGCTCTTAGATAATCTTATCTTGTGGTATTATGGTGGCTCTTATGTAATCTTGTCTTGCGGTATTATGGTGGCTCTTAGATATTCTTATCTTGCGGTATTATGGTGGCTCTTAGATAATCTTATCTTGTTGTATTATGGTGGCTCTTAGATAATCTTATCTTGTGGTATCATGGTGGCTCTTAGATAATCTTATCTTGTGGTATTATGGTGGCTCTTATGTAATCTTGTCTTGCGGTATTATGGTGGCTCTTAGATAATCTTATCTTGTGGTATTATGGCGGCTCTTAGGTAATCTTATCTTGTGGTAATATGGTGGCTCTTAGATAATCTTATCTTGTGGTATTATGGTAGCTCTTAGATAATCTTATCTTGTGGTATTATGGTGGCTCTTAGGTAATCTTGTCTTGCGGTATTATGGTGGCTCTTAGATAATCTTATCTTGTGGTATTATGGCGGCTCTTAGGTAATCTTATCTTGTGGTATTATTTTGGCTCTTAGATAATCTTATCTTGTGGTATTATGGTGGCTCTTAGGTAATCTTGTCTTGTGGTATTATGGTGTCTCTTAGGTAATCTTGTCTTGCGGTATTATGGTGGCTCTTAGATAATCTTATCTTGTGGTATTATGGTGGCTCTTAGATAATCTTATCTTGTGGTATTATGGTGGCTCTTAGTTAATCTTGTCTTGTGGTATTATGGTGGCTCTTAGATAATATTGACTTTTGTTATCTCTTCTTACGTAGCATTTCGAGTGAAATCGAAAATAGTTCTCCTTTCTTAATTATAGTGTTCGTACGGTAACCGGCATTTCAATATAATATGGCCGTAAACCGAATAATAATTGTAATGGAGATGTAGATAATCTTGTGTTGTGCAGAATTAAATAATATTTAGAGTGAAAACGAAAATATGTCTCATACAGCGAGCACGATTAACAATAATAATAATGATAATAAATCAATAAATCTCCTGATATTACACCTGCTCGTCTCTCATGGCGACGAATTGTAATTGATTGTAAGATGTGAATTTACACTAGATATCCCGTTAACTAATCACAGATTTCATCTTCAGTATGCTTACCGTAAGCAAATGTCCAAGTTCAAGGTTTCGTCGTATAGTACATCACTGATCGGGAGCATCTGTAGTTAAAAAAACAAAAAAAAAAAAAAAACTTAATAAACGGCCGGCGCGTTTGGTTTTTGCATATTATATTTTCTGTTGTATTTTGATACTTCAGTCTTTAAGATAAGGCAAACAAGACAACTTGGGAGCCATATCTAGATACGTGAGCATACTTTGAGTTGGAGTCCATATAAACAGACTGATTTCCTTGTCCCGAAGTTATTTTGAATAATGTCCTCACTGAAATGTTTCACTTTGCTATTTCTCAAAACCTGTAACCATATTGCCTACATTTGTCTGTTTTGTATGTGCCTTATATACATTTCAGAAAAATTAAAAACAATAATAATAATGATTATAATATTATTATTATTATTATTATTATTATTATTATTATTATTACTACTACTACTACTACTACTACATTTAAGAGAAGAGCACGATTTAATAAATGAAAAGAAAAAAACAAACAAAGTGTTTGACAATGCTAAACAATATTTCGACAGTATGTCTGTCTTCTTCAGGTTATATTTAAATAAAATTTCAATTATAATAATCTACAAAAAATGATGGCTTTTTGAACTAACGTTGCTTGTCTTGTAATAAAAAAAAACAGCTCTACTGGTAATGAAGGCGTCAAAACCAAGGAAATGCCACCAGCGCGAAGGCATGAAACTGAAACTTACTTAATATAATAGTCATATTGCTCATCTTACAATTTTTCCGTTACTTGAATAATTACTAAGAATACTTACTGAAACAGATTAGTATAAACTTTATGGAACTCTCCTGCCATTCTGTTCATATTTACGTGGCGGGAAGTTAGTAATTTGCATACGTAATTATCCTCATGCGTTTGAAGGAGTGAAAGGTCAGTTGACTCTGAATATTTTCTTCAGAATGGGCACCTTAGCATGCTTGTCGAAATTATTATTATTAGTAGTATTAGTATTTTTATTAGTAGTATTATTAGTAGTATTAATATTATTAGTATTAGTATTATTATTATTAGTAGTAGTAGTAGTAGTATTAGTAGTATTAGTATCATTATTAGTAGTAGTATTAGTATTATTATTAATATTAGTAGTATTGGTATTAGTATTAATATTATTCGTAGGTATCACAGATGGAAATTTCAAACAGGTACGATTGCATCTTCTTAATCTACATGATTAAAAAAATATGGCAGTTTTTATTTTATCAAAATATCTTTAATTTTGGCAGATTTATTTTTATTTTTACACATGTGCTCGACGTAGGAATTAGGACAAAATACCATATTTGGACCCCTATATTTTAAAAAGCAATTAAGGACAACAGTTAAAATTATACTAGCTTGTTAGGTACATAACAAAGAAACTAATAATAAAATTACAGATAGAATCACTGCTTATTTCTTAAATAAATTCAGTCTGAATATGCAAATTTTATAAATCAAAACTTCTGCAACGACGTGCAAACAATTCATAACCTGAGGTTTGGCATTTCATAAAACTGGAAATAAGACTCGCATTCATCCCAAATTTCAAATATCACATTATGACTATACCAGTAACATGCCTAATTTTGGGAGTGATAGAATGGATATATTCTGGATTATTTTACTTCAAAATTGAAACAAAATTGCTTTTCAACCTTTTGTCACAAGGTATTTGAAAGGCCAATTTTAGACTTGCTTGAATTGTATCATAAGATGAATACTTCTTACACTAGAAACACCAAATTTCATTTCTAGCCATTTCTGGGGGTGCTCTTTCCATTTATCATGGTTAAATAACCTAAAACCAATAGATTAGAATGTATATGGAGCAGATGCTGAACAAGTACAGTCCTGACTCAACATGTACAATTTCTGGACTGTAAAGAGGGAGAAGTTTAACACACGCCAAGCAATACTCACTAATGATTACTAATAATCCGTATGAAATAAATATTACTAAGAAATAATAATAAATTAGGAAAATGAATATCAAATCATAAATTTGTATCTCGACAGAAATAAATTATAACTAAAATCCATTCATTAGATAATTTAAAAAGTAAGAAAATTGTTTGAAGGGGTAACTTTTAACAAAATGTTACTTGGTAACTGAAATGCTGATAATTATTGTGAATATACTGCAAAAACATAAAAGTCATTCTAGAATTTTTTTGTAGAATGTTTTTTTTTATCTCATTCTTTGAATATGAACATTTTCCAATCAATAAGTTCTACGTTTTTTTCGTGATTTGAATCTGAGCGTAAAGTAAACAAATCGATTTTTGTTTCATATTTTTTATGACGAAAACGGATTTTAAATCCCATTTACATTTTACATATCATAGAAAATTAATATTTAAAACAAATTCTTAGCAATTTCGTTGAAGATTTCGTCCATAGAAAACATGCTGGTCGATTCTTTTCTGTCCGTGTTGACGCTGTGTATTGAGTCTCGCGTGGAGTTGAAATGATGGCCGAGCGAATCGCACATGGTTACACATAATCGCACACGCGCAAAATGGAGCTATCGTTTTATATTTCCTTTTGGTTTAGTTTCATAGATTATTAAATGAGTGTTTTAATGATATGTGTTTTTACTTTACAAGAATCATTTGAATTTTACGATCGAACTTTTCATTAAATTGTTTACAAAGTTCTTATTAAAATTAAATAAATATAAAATATATGAAATGGTACCTTTCAAACTAATGTGCTACCAAAATGGTAGTAAACTGTGCGGAGTGCGCATGTTACAAAATGTCAGGAAGTCTAAACTGCCGTCAGTGAAAAAAATGGCCAAAATTTTGCGACATCACCAGAATGTCTCTATTTTCAAACTGTAATGTTCATCGCACACTGTAGTACATATAAAATTAAATAAGATAGAAACAAAGTCCATGAAATAAGCTTTTATTTGGTATGCATTATGTTTTTATGGAGATATTGAATGAAATAACACGGCGAGTTGAATACATGCATTTTTTAGTGTTTAGTTAAGAATTTCATCGGCTGTAAACTAAGTGTCGGGATACCTATTATTAGTATTAGTATTATTAGTAGTAGTATTATTAGTATTATTATTAGTATTATTAGTAGTATTATTAGTAGTAGTATCATTAGTATTATTAGTAGTATTAGTAGTATTAATATTATTAATATTATTAGTATTATTATTAGTTGTAGTAGTATTAGTCGTATTAGTATTATTATTATTAGTAGTAGTATTAGGATTAGTATTATTTGTATTATTATAACTAATAGTAATCGTAAAAATGTCACGGTTTTCCAAGTTGAATTTTATGATGTATAATCAAATCCGGTGAATACATAATCTCGTTGCAAGTTTCACGACAGGAAGATGGCCGTGGATATTACGCCAATGTATCTTTAAAATATTTGAGCGTTATGAATTTGTCCAAATATTGCAATAACAATGAAAAGTATCTTTTTTTTTTTTTTAAATAATTTCCCCCCAAGCAAGGCAATAAAGCAACTAAAACACAGCGGGGTGGGAGCGAGTTACTGAGCGTAAAAGAATAAGAAAAAGAATAAACTTTATGAAGTATCGAGTAGAATAAAAAAGGAGGGATCAAGATGACAGTACATACCGATTGACATTGCATTGGATTTTTTTCACGTTCAAAATTGCGCATGACATTTTGTTTGGGAAATGGCTGCGATATCTCTAAGGCAAAATTACCTTGATTGTTTTTACTAGCGAATTGGAGAGCCGAGTTCGAATTCTAGTTGAATCCATTATATTCACTTACGTGCTAATGCCCTTGGGAAAGGTATGAATCCTCTTCTTCTCCACACAGCTATAGGTAAATAGAAGTACAGACCGGGTTCTATAGCCTTGGATAGCAACTGGTCTACAGCAGAAAGAAATGGCAACCTACTGCGGAAAAAAATCTGTCTCGTCAGTCATGTATCGAAAGATACATGATCGCCTAAGCGTGTATCACGCATGGCACATAACTGACTGACCCTTGGGAAAGGTATGAATCCTCTTCTTCCCCCCTCAACTATGGGTAAATAGAAGGACAGACCGGGTTCTATAGCCTTGGATAGCAACTGGTCTACAGCAGAAAGAAATAGCAACCTACTGCGGGAAAAATCTGTCTCGTCAGTCATGTATCGAAAGATACATGATCGCCTAAGCGTGTATCACGCATGTCACATAACTGACTGACCCTTGGGAAAGGTATGAATCCTCTTCTCTTCTCCACCCTCAACTATGGGTAAATAGCAGAACAGACCGGGTTCTATAGCGTTGGATGGCAACTGATCTACGGCAAAAAGATATGGCAACCTACTGCGAGAAAATAATCTGCCTCGTCAGTCATGTACCGAAAGATACATGATCGCCTAAGCGTGTATCACGCATGGCACATAACTGGCCGTTTTTATGTACCTCATGGGGACCACTATTAAAATCCTTTGCCCCCTGCCTGACTTATGATGCAATAGCAGGGCGTTACGTACTTAGGAAGTAAGGAAGAGATAAAATTAATATATGAAAATACGACGAGGTTTTAAGGGAAAATAATGATTTATAGATTTGAATCGAGATGGAAGTTCAGCAAAAAAAAAAGGAAAATAACCTGAATAAATCGAATTAGTCATATAACGTGCAAAAACTAAGTGTGATTTGCTGTGGCGCGTTATAATAAATAAAACGAAAAGAAATAATTAAATAATCAATAATCCAAAACTAATTTGCAGCGATCGAAGCATCGAACGTATTTGAAACTAGAATGAAATCGGGGGACTATGAAAACCACAACGATATTATTAAACACCTAGACTAAATTTAATAATATTCAACACATTGCTCTCGTCGATGTGTTTCAGGAAAAGAACACCTCACCAATCAAAAACTAATAGTCTCGAGGGATTGTCGCAAGTCAACTGTACAACAAACAGCGTTCTTGGTTCGATCCTATGTGTTGTTGTTTATGACGAGCTGAAAAAATATGTCGGTATGCAAAAAAAATATATGCGAGCAAAAAAGGTTATTATCAGTCTAATCTGAGAGATCAGGAGAAGAGACACCCAGTCAATGCGTTATTATTGTAGACTTAAAAGCCAGATTTCAGAAATCCCTCGTAAAATAATGTCCACGGGCAAAGGCTTGAATTCCCGATCGTCTGCAAAATGTAGCACCAACCGTTGGATTCTCACAGACACAAATATAAACCCGTAGAATTCGTAACTAGAACCAATTATAAAGTCGAAAAATATTTACCTATAGACTCATTTTTACTACTTTAAATGTTATTTTTAGTAGATACCTATATGTTGAGTAGGCGCTATGTTTCACCAGAAGCAAGGCACTAAAGCCACTAAGACACAAGCGGTTTCTGGGTGGGGAAGAATTAGAAAAGAGAAGTCTTACTATGGCGCGAGAACAAAAAAAATGTAATCAAGACAACAGGAGATCGCGATTTTTGAATATTAAAGATGGCAGGAAAACATGGTGTCAGAAGGGAGTCCGACAAGTTCCACAAATGCTAGAAATAATTTTTTTATCATAGAACTTATGGTTACGTCTAGCCAGCTCAAATGTAAATTGATGACACCTATTTGCCAATCTAGTACTGCCCTTAAATGCATAAAGTCGAGGTATCTTAGCGAAGAGCGAAATTTAATTTATGTGCTGCTCTGAATTCCCTTGGTCATTTTGACAGATTTATTGGTTCCTGTTAAGTGTGTGTGTTATATAGTTTTTAGGGAATGAGTGAGTATGATGTGTGCAAGTGTGTATATTAGTATGTGTGTGTGTATATTTGTGAGGCCTCAACACCTCCGCAAGCATGTCTGTCTTGTGTAGGGAGAGGGAGAGAAAGAAAACACTAATTAGGGGGACAGTATATAGCGATTGACATTGCATTTAAATTTTTGAAGTTTTAAGTTGGTTGGGATACGTGGATTCGGAAGAGATTTCCACAAGCGAGACGTGAGGGCGAAGAAATTGTTAATATGTGGTTACGTCTAGCCAGCTCCAATATAAATTGATGAGACATAATTGCCACTCTAGTACTGCGCTTAAATGCATAAAGTCGATGTATCTTAGCGAAGAGCGATATTTAATTTTATAAAAATACAAAATGTGGTACAAGGCTAAATTGAGGAATGGGGGAATAGGTTGGCCTTCTTATGGCTAAATATTAAATTTAGCTAGCTACTAATACTGACCTAGACATACTACAATGCTCCTAACACCAACACTACGCATTCTTACTTACCATTCTTATTATATTCACCATAATACCTCAATGTCTGTATGAAGACCTAACTTGCCCTCATTTGAATAATTCTTGTTTTAATATAAGAACAATTTATAATCTAAACCCTTAATGGGCATTTACAAATATGAACAAAAACTATTTACAAGATCATGGCGAAGAGCGATATTTATTTCCGCTTATTTACAAAAAAATGTGGCACAACGCCAAAATGGGGGGAACAGGGGAAAGGATGTTCTTCTGTCTTAACATTAAACTTAGCTAAAAACAAACACTGACCCAAACATTCTACAATGTCCCTAACACCAAAACAACGCATTCTCACTACTCTTTCTTACTGCATACACCATAATACCTCCTTGTCTCTAGAAAGTCCTAACTCGTCCGCATATGTACACTACATTGACCGTGAAGGGGGGGATATAATAACATTTAAAAAAAAATTAAACCCCAATGAATAAAAGTATGGAACGCTTCACGAACTTACGTGTCATTCTTGTGCAGGGGCCAGGCTAATCTCTCTGTCGTTCCAATTTAAGTATATGTACTTCAGTTTCAAGAAAGGTATGTATATACAAGGAACAGGAAGGCAACATTACGGCATTGGGAATGTAACTAAAGCCGAGAAGCCAAGTCAGAACCTTTAATATTGCAGATTTTTCTTTGGTTTTTATCGAAGTATAATAGCAGTATATTTATTTTCATTTACCGGACCGGGTATTCGAGAAATCTTATTAAAGAAACATGTGCCCTACGGCAGAACTTAAAACCGTGCCCCCTTTGCAGGGAAAACCCTTGTTAATTTTCACAAACTCAGACACAAAGGGAGTGTCACCGATCCAACAATGTTCTATACTGCCTTTTAAGCACAGTCTTTTAGTTCAGATACCCATATTTGGACAGAAGTTCAGATTGATTCTTTTAAACAGTAGATATCTCCCGGCCTGAATATTCGAGAAATAAACGGAGTGTCTGCTCAAATAAAAATAACGTTTGAACTGATAAACATATGTCGGATTAATATATAAAAAAATGATTTCTTCTAAAGAAATTGGTTCCTTTATGTTTCAAAAACGAAACGGAACCATTATGAACTTTCAAGAATGTGAACACGAAGATAAACGTAAATAAATATACTGTTTCAAAATAAAGAAATCAATAAATAAACGGATCGTATTTACATTAGTCAGACTATTGTCCTCATCTTTGTCACCATTTTTGTCACAACGTTTCGGCCGTTGTAAGCTCCGGCCTTCTTCAGGTGGTTGGAATTTCGAACCGAACCCTTTATTTCGATCACTGGGGTAGACTGTTCTAGTTCCACGAGCCATATTTGATGGATGTCAGTTATCAGTTATTTCCTGCTAATTTTCCCTCTGAAAGTTCACCACTGCCTGAACCGGGTATTGAACTCACACTCTTTGGGTCTGTCACTGGATCTAACTAACGCCTTTATCCACTTGAGGACATCCATCAAACATGGCTCGTGGAACTAGAACAGTCTACCCCAGTGAGCGAAATAAAGGGTTCGATTCGAAATTCCAACCACCTGAAGAAGGCCGGAGCGTACAACGGCCGAAACGTTGTGACAAAAATGCCGACAAAGATGAGGACAATAGTCCGACTAATGTAAATACTGTACATAATACCTCATCTCAGAAATATCGACAGACTCTAAACAGATCGTCTACACAAATATGGTTATCGACTAAAATCTTTTTTCCTTTTTATGTGCCGTGTCCTTTCAGGACGTAAGCAATCATGGCTCTCCTCCCCTTCCTTTGTGGCTATCAATAAGTTTCGTCCTACTGCCACTTCCTCCAGACGACGTTCTGTCATTGCTTCTTTCCTTCTATTCGACCTGTGAGTATCAGATTTTCCAGTTCCTCCTTTCTCATTATATGCCCCAGAAAAATACAGCTGCCTCTTCCTGATGTTAAGTATGACTCCCCCTTTTTTTGCATCATCTCCAAAGCCTCATCGTTGCTCAATGATATCCTCAGCATCTTTCTGTAGAACCACATCTATGTCTCCTCGAGTCTCTTCTCCATCTTTGAGGAGACCGTCCAACATTCGCTGCCGGGAGGAAGAACAGATGTCACGTAGCAGCTCAGTCCTTTTTTCTTTGTTACCGAAGAAATCCCCCTGTCTCGTAATACTCTGCACAGCTTTTGGAATGCGTCCGTGGCCAATACGTCTACAGATCTCAGTGTGGCACTTACCGACTTCTGTGAACCCCCCCCCCCCCAGGTAAAGTTTAAAGAGATAAAAATAAAAAAAAATAGATAAGTTTTTAAAAAATAAGTGTCTGTCGTAATTTTCTAAGATGAATTTTTTTTTATCGAGAGGTAAGCCTTAGTAGATATGCTTGTATACATCAATAGTCATATAGTCATATTACTATATACTATATTAGACAGCATTATAATTTGATCTGCGATTTGTCGGATTATACATAAAAAAAACCGTTTCATGTTTACCTATAGACTCAATTATAATCCGACAAATTTGTGATCAAATTAGATAGATGTATACAGTAATACCTACTAAGCCTTATCTATCGGCTCAATTATAAACTATATCTATATTTACTTATAGTGAGAAGTATAATATCGACTAATTTTTTACCTCCTGTCTCAAGTATAAACCTGGTCATTATTTATCAACAAACTAATGTGTAAAGACTAATTCCTCATAGACTCAAGTAAACGAGACGAAACGTTTACTATAGACCCAAACCTTTAAATTTCGACACGAATATAACGTGTAAACACATAACAACGAATAATCCAAGAAGCGTTAATGTTTCGAAAAAAATAAAACAACCCACCTCCAAACATCCCTGCAGAGAAAGCTCAAAGATCGTGAGCTTGTCTGCTCGAAAAACAAAAAAATAATTTAATATATAGAGGCAGGTGGACATGTATTTCGCGTTTTTATAAACAAGGGGAATGTTTACCCAAAAATATGTATCTACGAAGACAACGTTTGTAGGAATAAAGATGACGTATATTTTTCTTTCTTTCAATTTTTTAACTTTTGTATGTAATATTTCAGATGGAATCAAGATTAATATCATAGCCAGTCCTAGATAAAATAATAAAAACAATACACAAATAACTCTTCTTTAGTATAATAGTATAGTTTTCTTGAACTTCGTAATGTTTTCTTTTTCCAACTCTTTGTTTTAAAACTTGGTTCCCTCTTGTATGTAGTCCAGGGCATGGCGATAAACTATATCCGGCATCCAACATCTTCAGACCGTGCAACCGACTGCCAGATGCAACCAGGTTTACCAGATCTCATAAGGTTTTCTTTTTTTAATTATTTGTATTAAAACTTGGTTCTCTTTTGTATGTAGTCCAGGGCATGGCGATAAAAAAATATCCGACAATCTAGATCTTGACAGACGGTGCATCCTACTGCCAGATGAAACCAGGTTTACCAGATCTCGTAATATTTTCTTTTCTAATTCTTTGTTTAAAACTTGGTTCCCTGTTGTATGTAGTCCAGGGCATGATGATAAACTATATACGGCATTCTACATCTTGTCAGACAGTGTATCCGACTGCCAGATGCAACCAGTTTTGCCAGATCTCGTACTGTTTTCTTTTCTAATTATTTGTTTTAAAACTTGGTTCCCTTTTGTATGTAGTCCAGGGCATGATTATAAAATATATCCGGGATTCTACATCTTGACAGACCGTTCATCCGACTGCTAGATGTAACCAGGTTTGCCTGATCTCGTAATGTTTTTCTAATTCTTTGTTTTAAAACTTGCTTCCCTTTTGTATGTAGTCCAGGGCATGATGATAAACTATATCCGACAATCTACATTATGACAGACAGTGAATCCGACTGCTAGATGAAGTAAGGTTCGCCAGATCTCGTAATGTTTTCTTTTCTACTTCATTGTTTTAAAACTTGGTTCCCTTTTTTATGTAGTCCAGGGCATGATGATAAACTATATACGGCATTCTACATCTTGACAGACCGTGTATCCTACTGCCAGATGCAACCAGTTTTGCCAGATCTCGTAATGTTTTCTTTTCTAATTCATTGTTTTAAAACTTAGTTCCCTTTTTATGTAGTCCAGGGCATGATGTTAAAATATATCCGGGATTCTACATCTTGACAGACCGTTCATCCGACTGCTAGATGTAACCAGGTTTGCCTGATCTCGTAATGTTTTTCTAATTCTTTGTTTTAAAACTTGCTTCCCTTTTGTATGTAGTCCAGGGCATGATGATAAACTATATCCGACAATCTACATTATGACAGACAGTGAATCCGACTGCTAGATGAAGTAAGGTTCGCCAGATCTCGTAATGTTTTCTTTTCTACTTCATTGTTTTAAAACTTGGTTCCCTTTTGTATGTAGTCCAGGGCATGATGATAAACTATATACGGCATTCTACATCTTGACAGACCGTGCATCCTACTGCCAGATGCAACCAGTTTTGCCAGATCTCGTAATGTTTTCTTTTCTAATTCATTGTTTTAAAACTTAGTTCCCTTTTTATGTAGTCCAGGGCATGATGTTAAAATATATCCGGGATTCTACATCTTGACAGACCGTAAATCCGACTGCATTGTATGTAGTTCAAGGCATGATGATAAATTATATCCGGCAATCTACATCTACACACAGCATAAAACAAACTGTGTCTACTCGGTTATTCCAGATTTAATCCCAGCGTCAACTCATATAAATATAGACATGTTTATTCAAAAAGAAAGTACAGATTAGAAATTAAAACCAAAATATACTACGAGACAGAAACGCATTACTGGATAAGAAAAGGTTTAATATTTATTTTAAGGTTTCACTTTGGAAATGTCAGTACAGAAAACGACTTTCTTGGTATGTGGCCATTTTGAGTGTTGACACAAATTCTAGAGTTTTAAATTTATACAATATCTGACAAACAAACAAACAAGCAAAGAAAATTATTTGACAAAGATTGAAAATAATGACATTTATTTTAATAACTTTGGACCATTTCCGATTTAGTAATGCACTGAATGTTTTTCTTAATGTTTGCATATATATATTTTCCCAATCTGCTTTGATTTTGAATAAACCTGCATATGTATATAGTAATTTTCCAAGCGTAGCTCAGATGTGGCACAACGCCGACATTATGGGGCAAGAAAGGAAACTCAGCAGCTGAAGCGGGTAGAAACATTCACTCAGTTTATGGAGAGGAATGTGTGAATGAAAGAACTTGCAGAAGATGTTTTGCAAAATTCAGAGTTGGAGATTTGACCCTTGAAGATGAAGATCGAACCGGACGCCCAGTTGAGTTTGATGAAAAGCTTCTTGAAGCAGCCCTTGAAGGAAATTGAGGAATTGGCAGTGGTTCTCAGTTCAAACCATACAACTGTTCAGCTTCATCTTCAACCACTTGGAAAAGTTCCTAAAAATGGGTGCCTCATGAATTGTCTGAAAACAACCGCAAATCCCGAGTTGACATCTGCTCTTCTCTCCATTCTCGCCAACTTGTTTCACCTTTTTTGGATAGACTTGTGATTGGCGACGAAAAATGGATCTTTTATCGAAATGTTAAGCGTCGTAGACAGTGACTTGGTAAAAGGGAAGGACCCCAGCCACAGCCGAGAAGGGAAATTCATGGGCAAAAGGTTCTTCTTTCAATCGGGTGGGATTGCCAAGGAATAATCCACTCTGAATTCTTACCACCTAATGCAACAATTAATTCTCAAATATACTGTCAGCAATTAGATCGTTTGAACCAAGCTTTGAGGAAAAAAGACCTGCTCTAGTGAATCGAAAAATGCGGTGATGTTTCATCAGATCAATGCCCGACCACACACAGCAAGAATCACGTCACAAAAGATCGAAGAACTTGGTTGGGAAAAAAATTCCTCATCCACCTTATTCCCCCGACCTTGCTTCTTCAGACTACCATTTGTTTCGTAGCTTACAGAATCATTTGGAAGAAACAGCTTTTGTAACACAGGAAGAGGTTAAAACTGACATTTGTGAGTTCTTCGAATCAAAACCAAAAGAATTTTATAGTAATGGAATTAGTAAGCTTGTTAATAGATGGAAGGAAGTCATAGATAATCAGGGAAAAAACTGTTTTTAAGGGCATAATTAATCCTGTGTTGGAAACGATTATATTTTTTTAAAAAGGCGATCAATAACACAGTTAAAAAAATCGAAAGTGCATAGCTCTTTAATATTTAAAATATTTCAGACTCCAACCTTTTCCTCTGCTGCGAATTTCACCAATGAAGGTTTCCTCAGGCAGTGAAAATTTTGCACTGCCTGAGGAAACCTTCAGTGGTGGAAACCGCGGTGGTGGAATAGGTTGTCGTTTTACATTTGGATATATATATATATATATATATATATATATATATATATATATATATATATATATATATATATATATATATATATATATATCCATCCAGATGTAAAAGAACGAAGAGTAATATTTCAGCGTACAAAACATTCATTTAAAACAGGGCTATATACAAAAGTAAAACAATAAGTATTTTTTTTTATTTCAAAGATGAATCATTTCTTTTAACGTTTCATCAGGCCTTACCTTAAAACAACACGTACAATTTTGTAGTGGTTATATGCACGTTCTAATGTAACACTGCATAATAAACAAATATATATATATATATATATATATATATATATATATAAATTAATTTAAAATCACCTGATGAGATGCATTTATACGCATCGAAACACGACTGCAATTGTGTAGCGATTTTGACATGTTTTCCGTGTAAAATCCTTATATATACACATACATATATATATATATATATGTCATTCTAACACATAATAATTTTAAATTCAACAACAAACACTATTTACAGATTAGTGGCACAGCAATGGACACGAAAATGGCACCTAGCTATGCTAATATCTTTATGCACATTCTGGAAAGAAAGATACTAGACAATTCAGAATTTAAACCATTACATTATTTTAGATATATTGATGACATTTTCTTATTATGGACTCATGGATCAGAAAAATTAAAAAGATTTTTTACTTTCTGCAACAACTTCCACGATACAATTAAATTTCACATGGAGCATTCATACACATCCGTCCCTTTCTTAGACGTTGTGATAAAATTAAACAAACATACACTTTCCACCAGTCTATACAACAAACCCACAAACCAGCATAAATTCCTTCACTTCAAAAGCTGTCATCCTCTTAAATTAAAAAAATCTATCGTACACAGCTCATTTCTAAGAATCAAACGCATATGCTCAGACCATCTAGATTTTCTACACAACATTAATAACTTAACAAAACAATTCCTAAAATGTAAATACCAAATAAATATAATAAAAGAAGCACTAAATAAAACTATGCATATAAATCGTAACACACTTCTCACATACAAGAAAAGTAAAAACAACAATCGGATTCCCATGGTTTTTAACCACAATCAATATTCCCACACACTTATTCACAATTTAAAAAAGGATTACAAGAACATTTTCGCTAAACCACCCATTAATGCAAAGAAACAATCACCTAACCTATCAGCTATCCTCACTTCTACCAAATATCTAAATAATTCAAACCAATCAGGAAATTACAAATGTAACAAAACTTGTTGTCTAGTTTGCAAACACTTAATAACCGATAGTGTATTTTCTGTACCCAACACCAATATAAAGATACACCCACTTCGCCTCACCTGTGATAGCCATAACATAATCTACTATTTATTCTGCACAATATTTCCCAACAGTGGATATATTGGTGAATCTGGAATTAATTTTAGGTTTCGCTTCAACAATCATAAACTATCCATACGTCAAAACAATCCTTATTCCCCCATAGCTGAACACTTTAATCAATCAAGACACTCATTAGACAACTGTAAATGTTTATTGATAGATTCCGATTTTAGTTCCACATACACACGCAGAAAAAAAGAAAAATACTGGATTTTAAAAATAGACACATATAAAATAGGGTTAAACAAAGACTTGGGAATTTTAAATCTGTATAAATATTTCAATAGTAAAACAAATGTTTTTTTAGATATATTTAAAAAAAACCTTTTTAAACAACATCTAAAATATTATCGTTAGATTTACGTTAGAAATATTCAAACACAGTTGCATTCCACATCACTTGACGTCCACGTCTGGCGACGGACGCTACTTGTAAACAAACTTCCGAATACAGTTATTTAATTTATTTCTGAAGAAAGATCGGGGCAGATCTGAAATATCAAATATATATATATATAAAAATATAAAAAAATATTTTCACAAAAAAACATTGAATTTTTTTTTTAATTTGCAACTTTTCAGTTGTTTTCTCAATATTATATATATACAGATATATATACATATATACATATATATACATGTATATATACATATGTATATATACATTTTATATATATGTATACATATATATATGTATATATATATATATATATATACATATATACATATATATACATATATATAAATATATATATATCTATACACACATACATATATATACATATATATATAGATAGATAGATATATACATGTATATATACATATATATACATATATATATGTTTATATATATATTTATATGCATATATATATACATATATATATATATACATGAATATATATACATTTATATACATATATATATGTATGTATATATATATATACATATATATATACTTAAATATATAAATATATATATATATATACACACACTTATATATATATATATATATATATATATATATATATATATATATATATATATATATATATATATATATATACATATATATAGATAGATAGATAGATTGATAGATAGATATTGGCCGCCAACTCTTTTCGGAACAAAACCGATCTGCTAGTTTAGCTAATAGGCAATCATTTTTGCAGTCGTCTTCTCAGGCGTATTTGCGTTTTCTTAACACCTACACTACAAACCCGTGTTTTATAACGTAGCTACGCTTCACAGATTTCGTTATTGCCCAACCATCAAGGGATATTGACATCAGTGTCCACTCTTATATTTACTTATTTATAAACATAGAAAATGATATGTAAATTTCAATGCATCCAAAACGAAACTCTTGTCATTTATTCACCGCAGAAAAGAAAATTCTTACCTTCTATCAGTATGGTCGATGCTCAACTCCGCAAGTGTGCCTCGGTGCTTTTTGGTCTCACGTTCTCCACTGACTTGAGGTTGAACAACTACATTGAATCAATAGCTTCATCTGCCGCAAGGAAGATTGTTTTTTTTTTGTGTGTCGGTCCTGACCGTTTTCTCGTCTGAGTCCATCCTTCACATCTACAAATCTACCAATCGTCCATGCATGGAATACTGTGGCCATATATGGTCTGGTACCCCCATTGTAGATCTTGATGTTCTCGAAAAAATCCAAAGCCGGATATGCTATGTGATAGGTCCTGATTTGGCCTCTCGGCTCTAACCCCTTTCTCTCCGAGGTTTCCCACTGTCTTTTATGCAAATATTTTCATGGCAACTTCTCTGAGGATCTATTTTCACTGATGCATAAATTTAAGTGTGCTACGAGGTTGGCATCTCCGTCTCACGCTTTTACTGTCGAAATAGCCGAACAAATACACTGAATCAGTAGCTGCATCTACCCCTTATCTTCCCACATATATTGCCCATGAGCCCGTGTTTCTTGGGCCTTTTTACTTAGCTGGGACCCTAACAGTTGCTACCACCCCAGGTCGGGGAGAACCTTGGAACACTAGAAATTAAGAGGTGGTTCCACGCTCCCCCAAAAAAATCCTGATCAAAGGCCTTGCTGTTGGACGTAGTTTGTTGTCTTACACAGGACATTGATGTAGTTTATCGTCTTATCCAGGACGCCTCATCTGGTGGGGAGTGCTTTTACCCCCTCTGCAGAAGTGTAGTCGGCGTATTCTGAAGTTCAAGTCTAGAGTTGGCCCTCATCTTCCCACATATATTCCCCATAAGACCGTTCTTTTTACACTCTAAGACTTCACCACGAGTGGTTCCTGGGCCTTGTACAGGGTGAAAGATAAATCTAAATAGAGTCATTTCAGAATATAGACGATCACGACTCTCCACCATCCCTCTTTATTCATATTGTGTTATCCATTCACAAAGTAGGTTTTTCACTGTTTCTTGGTATTCTGTTTATCACTGTTTTTGGTGTTTTTAAATTCTCTTTTTTCCTCATTATGGTTGTAAGTATACATCTTTGTTGTTGTTACTGTTTTACTTTATCGTTACTCATATTTTCTGTTTAATGGATTTTTTGCATTCATCGGTAAAGTCATATGCCGCTTTGACTCCCTTCTTCTGCTATGAGATCTCCATTATTTTTATATCTCGCAACGGCGTAATTATGACTTCCTTGTTTTCCCATATTCTTAACAATCAGTGGTTCCAGTTAGTTGAGCTTTAACTACAGTTCTTTTGTCGGTATTTTATAAATGATATAATTCTTGCTGGTGATATCCAAAGAAACGGTTTACCATTTTGATGTGTCAATCGTGATGAAAATACGCAACACAATAGTAAACCCGGCATTGCTGGGAAAGTTAACCTGGGCGTTTCTCTCGAAAACGTTCTCCAATCTGGGGTTAACCCGGGCAGGAAATAGCTTGTGAATTTTAATGCATCCAAAATGAAATTGCTGTCATTTACTCACCATAGAGAAACTTCCCTGCCTCCTATCAGCACGGTTGATACGCAACTCTACCAGAGCCCTTCACTTCGCATTATTGATCTTACGTTTTCCACCGACCGAATCGGAAACAACTACATTGAACCAATAGCTGTATCTGCAGCAAGAGAAAGTGGTTCTCTGAGTCGCTCCAGAATGTTTTTTTCTCGCCTGAATCCATTCTTCACATCTACAAACGTACCATTCGTCCCTGCATGGAATAATGTTGCCATATATGATCCGGTGCGCCCGTTGTTCATCCCGAGGTATTCCAAGACGGATATGCAATATGATCTGTCCTGAGTTAAGGTCTCGACTCCAGCCATTTTCTCACAAACGTAATGTAGCTTCCCTCTGTCTTTGCTAAAAAATATTTTCATAGCATTTGCGCTGACGAGCTATTTTCACTGGTGCCCCGACAGCATGAATTTAAGCTTGCTACAAGGTTGGCATCATGGTCCCACTCTTTTACTGCCAAAACAGTTAAATGTAACCGCCCCTTCTACTCCAAAAGCTTCTTCTCTCGCACTTCCCGATTATGGAGCACCCTTACTCTTGCTTCCCTGATAACGATAATCTTCAAAAAATTAAATGTAATGTCAATCGACATCTCCTGTTGCCTTGAACCCCATTCTTCTCTATATCCTTCTCTCTTCTTCTTTTTATCCTTTATTCAACAACCACCTATACCCAGTCTTTTCCGTTACACTCTCTGTAGCCCCTTGAGTAGGAGTAGCACTCCCACCTTGCCTAGGGTGACATGTTTAAAAAAGAAATATATATATATATATATATATATATATATATATATATATATATATATATATATATATATATATATAAAAGGGCGAATTAATAACGAAAAATTTTTCAGCAACAAGTTCGGACCCATATTTAACTCATTGCCATGAACGACACATATAGACAGTTACGCCCCTTGATTTCATTTTTTTTTTTTTTCATTTGTTCAAAACATAAGCATCAACACGTGGACATAGAAATAAATGATCAAATCTGTTCCTCACAATAGATGGTAGAAACATGCAGAAATTGAGAGAAAACGCATTTGTGAGCACAAAAGAAAACCACATATATAACAATTTGGAAAAATGCGCTGGTCATACATAGAAATAATTTCAACTACAATTTTTCAATTTAAAATTGCTGCACTCTACTTTACCAGAATGAAAATCCTCGAGAGTGACGCCATTAAATATTATCGAAATATTATATCTACGCCCCGATTTTTAACCAATCTCTCCGTTCCTAACAGAATCAAGACTCTCCCAAGCCAAGATACACAACAAATATATGAAGAAACCAAATAAAAACAGTACAATAATACAAACAATATTTCTACGTATGAAAAATTCTCTTCAAACATAAAAAGTAAATGCAGTATTCTTTCAGATGACCCAATGAATATAGTGTTTCTAATTTCTTCTAGTTACTTATGACATTTTGTTTTTGTTTATAGATACTTTGTTTCAATAAATTAATTTCATTTTTTGCCTTGAAAAGCGCACATTGGACGAAACGCGCCGGCTAAAACTACATAGTTTTTCTATTATTTTTTTCTTCCTTTATACATATTGACTTTTTTTCTACGGATTAATTCTGAGAATTTTTTTACATACATACATACATATATATATATATATATATATATATATATATATATATATATAATCATTTATTTGAATATTACAACATAAATATGTTATAAAATCACTACCAAAATAGCTATTTTGTTTCAACACCTCTGGTGTCTTATCAAGTGATGATGTAGAATATAGAGTAAATGGTTTTAAAAGTTTCAAATTAATTAACGATCATTAGCTAGGAGTAAACGCTGTTACATAAGCTACAATGACCAATCAAAATACAAGTATAGGGTAATTCGAAAAATTTGACAACTAAGCAAGGTTATCATGGATATTAAAAGATTTATAAAATTTGAAATTAAAATTAAAAGTAAAAAATTACCTATTTAGAAATCTAAATCAAATCTCTATTAAGTTTTAAATTGTAGAATTACCGAGGAGAAAAAATATAAAATAT
>OZ038514.1:55852240-55892240 GCA_964036315.1 Acanthosepion esculentum | reverse complement strand
GAGACGAAAAAGAACAGAATCAGAGAGATTAGAAATAGATAGATAGATAGATAGATAGATAGATAGATAGATAGATAGATAGATAGATAGATAGATAGATAGCTCGATGCATAAGTAAAGATTGAAATTGGAACTAAGAGAGATAGATTGATTGATTTATAGATAAATAGATATGAAGAGACTGTGATAGATAGATAGATAGATAGATAGATAGATAGATAGATAGATAGATAGATAGATAGATAGATAGGAACAGAATGTGACGGATTAAAAATACAATGCGAGGTCAAGATAGATAGATAGATAGATAGATAGATAGATAGATAGATAGATAGATAGATAGATAGATATGAACACATTAAGATAGCTTGATGCATAGGTAAAGAATGAAATTCGAACTAAGATAGATAGATATATAGATAGATTTATAGATAGTTAGATAGATAGATAGATAGATATGAATAGACTGTTATAGATAGATAGATAGATAGATAGATAGATAGATAGATAGATAGATATGAAGAAACTGTTATAGATAGATAGATAGATAGATAGATAGATAGATAGATAGATAGATAGATAGATAGATAGATAGAAAGAAATAGAATGAGACAGATTGGTCTGCCTTCTCGTACAGTCCATTGTTTTTATTAAAGATATATTTATTGGAAGATAGTTTACTAATCCTAGTACCAACAGTGTAGGGTATCTGCCTTAAGATATTATTGGAGTGGTTTGAGACTACATTAATGTAGTTCGGAGATTCAAGATCTTTATGTTAAGGTTTAAATGTAGGTAAGCGGGTGGACAAGTTTGAGCGTGTGTAAATATAAAAGTGAACATTAAAGTCAACACTTAGAGGCGACAGTCTGTTTCATGCGAGACGCAATCGCCAGGTCACACACACGCACACACACACACACACACCCATATATATATATATATATATATATATATATATATATATATATATATATATATATATATATATATATATATATATATCATCCATCGAGTTTAGAAGAATCCTCAACAGAATACAGAAAGCACTTGTCGGCCGTTTCATCCTATTTTGAGACTCATAAAAGGACCGTCCATTGTAAATTGTCAGTTACCAATAATTTATATGTTGTGGGTCGAGTCTGTAAGCAAAAACAAATGGTTAGAATTTTAACAGGCACGTAATATTCGAAAAAAATGCATTTTCCATTATAATGAATAAAAAATTTACATATTTTTCTACTTATGTTTATCTGTCATTACTTTCCAGGTGTATTCACTTCGCGGGCTAAAGTTTTTCCGATTAAATGAAGCGGAAAGATTATATTGAAGCAATTCCTAGGTCAGCTGCTAGTAAAGTTTTTTCCCTGTATCATACTGGACATTTTCCTCGCAAGAATATGTCTTCAGTGCATCTTTCCTCTATTCATTGAATATTGCTGCCACATCTGGTCTGGGGATTCTGCTATGTATTTAAAGATCATTGATAAAAACATAACGAATAATATACAATGTTATCGTTCCTAACCTGGCATCTCGACTTCAGAGACTTTTCCACCACTGTAATGTCGCTTCCGAATTCTTTGCAGATAATGATGGTTTAGTGATAAAAGTCTTACTAATTAACCCATAGCTGGGGAGAGAAGAGGTGGATTCATACCTTTCACAAACTTTTTTTGCGCCGAAGTAAATATAACAATCACAAGGAGAATTAGAACTCAGCGCTCCAATTAAAGATTCCGAGCCATTATCCATTGCACCACCCTCGCACCAACCCTGCAGAACCTGTTATTCGCAAGTGGTCACTCATCTAGTTACTGGCCAAGATCGACGTTGCCTAACTTCGCTGCTCGTACTTTTGCGTAATCGGATATGATCTATGTCCATAGATTCCTATTATCTAGAATTTATCCCCCCCACCCCTGCCAGCAAATCCTAACTCCGATTCAGGCCTATAGTTATTGTCCATCTTTCAAGATAATCCTTTCCTACGAACAAATATTGATCTTGTGTTTGCGGGTCCTCGAAGCATTCTCCATTAGTTTCTGCTCTTAATTCAGTAAGAGCGATTTATCGGGCGACATCTAGCGGTCGAAATTGTAAGAGAACTGAAGGTAGACTAAAATGAGTCAAAGATATTTCTTTATTCGTTTCCAGAGCCAATCTTCCCTCATGCGATGATGCCATGATTGGGAAATGGAGCCGGAATTAATCTCCCGAACCATGAAGGCCCTTTTGTGTACGCGGCAAATGAAGAACAATTCTAAACTGGCTGAGAATCTCGAATGTCATTGTAAGTGATATTTCGCTGGTTGGCATCGTTAATATGACTATTGTATTGAGAAGAAGGTTAATGCCCTTTGAATCTGAGAGAAGAATGCAGAAGTGTACTCCCAGATCTCTTGTGAGGTCAAGACCGCGTGGTTACGAAACACATGTCCACCTTTACAGACTAAAATTAATTTTTTTAAAAAAGGTCTGGATCGGTGGAAAATAAAAGATACCAGCGATGAACTCTTCCTATAGGGGTAGAAGCCCTGCTGTCGGTTGCTATGGAAATTTGACTGAATTCTCTTGTTTTCTTCCACCTCGTTAAAATGTGAGTGAAATTTTGGGACTAAAAAAGGACCTGTTAATAGACGAAGCGTCTACTATTGTTATCAACTCGAGAAATATTAAAGTATGGTCTGATTCTTTATTGTAAGTTAAATCGATTGTACGTTTTATCCCGTTTAATCTATCGGAATATTTTGGAAATGACGCTAAAGTAAATGGTGAATGAATTGGAAATATGATGCCTCGTAAGGGGAAACGTGATAGAATTATCTCTGTTTGTTCGCGTATTATTCTACATCCTACTAGCACCCATTAGTATGTAATAGTATTCGAATCTCTTCGATAAAGCTGTTTATTTTATTACTAAAACATTTGTCTTTTTATTTAAAAAACACACGGATTTAAAGTCTGTAGGAGAATTAAGAACAGAAAGGAAGAACTATTTATAGGGCGACATCGAGTGGTGGAAATTGTAAGAGAACCGAAGAAAGGACAGCAAGAGTCAAAGATATTTCTTTATTCGATTCCAGAGCCAATCTTCCCTCATGCGATGATGCCATGATTGGGAAATGGAGCCGGAATTAATCTTCCGAACCATGAAGACCCTTTTGTGTACGCTGAAGAACAATTTCATCGGGCAGAGAATCTCGTAGGAGAATCTCGCAAGTCATTGTTAGTGATTTTCCCTGGTTTGCAGCGTTAATACGACTATTGTATTGAGCGTAAGATTAATGTCCTTTACAGAGAACAATGTTAATGTATACACTCAGATCTCTTGTGAGCTCAAACGCCCGTGGTTACGAAACACACGTCAACGTTTACAGATTAAAACTAAGTTTTAAAAAAAAATGAGAACCGAGGGAGAATAAAAGATACCAGCGATGGACTATTCCCATAGGAATGGAAGCCCTGCTGTTGGGTTCTCGGAAAATTTTACAGAATCTTCTTGATTCTTTCCACCTTGTTAAAATTTGCTCGCAGGAAATGATTATATCTATTTGATCGCGTATTATTCTACAGCCTACTAGCACTAACTAGTATTTAATCTTATTCGAATTTCTTCGATGAAGCTGTTTAATTTATTACTAAACTCCCAAGGGGTTACAGTATGTGAAATAATTTGACAGAAACATTAATAATGAATGGTAAGATTAAAAAAAAGTAATCAGGAGGACTGTAGATAGTAATTGACATTTAATTTAAATTTTTGTAGATTAAAGTTGGCTGGAAATCATGGCGCCGGTATGGTGTTCCACAAGCGAAACATGCGAGAGAAGAAACTATTAGCATATAACTTATGGCTACATCTAGCCAGCTTAACTAAATTGATTAGATCTTGACGCAAGTCGAGTACTGCGCTTAAATTTTAAAACTGTAGGTACCATAGAGAAGAACTGATCCGAGCAATTGCCATGGAAGTACTTAGAAAAAGCCACAAAGAGTCAATCTCACAGAGGTACCCCAAAACGCGGTATAATGTCGAATGACTCTCTATCAAGATGTCTGTTCCTCCCAAATTCGACGCTGTGCTGAGTTGATAGTAAATGTCATGAACATTGCGCAGTCACTCGTAACAGATAAAGCCTGTTTACTAGCTAGATAATCCCCATTTCAGGCGCATGCTCAGACACATTTATGTTTGTTCAACCCCCTCCTAGAGCCCAGCTGTGGTTTATACTGCAACTATGCTGAGCGGACCTTAGTTACAGTTTGTGGGAGAGAGCGGGTTATCGAGCGTGATCAAAATTAAGGCGAGCACGGTCAAACACTTGATTACCATTATTCAGGGATCCCTGCGATCCTCATCTACCGACGGCTCCCACAGCTTACGTCAAAGGGTGGTGCGGATTTCAGGCACTTTCCAAAGGTGCCGCATGCTGGGATCGCCTCTTCTAGATCGATAACATCAAGAAGTCACCTTCCTGACAAATCGACCATGGTGAGATTCGAACTAACGTTTCATGGTCAGAGTGCGAAGATTCTAATACCCACCAAAAAACCACCAGATGTAGTTTCGCTCAATACGGCCAGTTGCTATAACACCGAAACGTCAGACTAATAATTAGTATCTGGTCCTTAACCTTTGCCCGGAGTAGACATGTGTATATACGTTTTTACTGAGAGTGTCTTTTTCAGACACGGACGAATAAAAGTGTCACATGCTGGGATCGTCTCATCCAGACGGATAACATCAAGTAGTCACTTTCCTGACAAATCGACCATGGTGAGATTCGAACCAAGGCTAGCACGCTCAAATCATCGGTCACTTGCATAGAACTTACTATTACATCTAGCCAGCTTAACTGTAAATTGATGAGCTAATTGTAGTACTATTTATTGTCTTTTGGGGTTTAAATGTGGCCCTGTAAATAGACGAAGCGGCTACTGTTTTTAACCAGTTTCTTTTTTGTGACTCTATCAGTTGTTTACCTGGTCATTGTGCGAGATTTTCCTACTTTTTGAAGATAGATCTCGACCCCTATAAGTCGAAAATGAGCGGAATTTTGGACATCTTTTTATTGTCCTTTCGCCTCCCTAAAGTCTTTTCATTTCCCTTTCGCTCCAAAGTAGCATCTTGCGTCTTAGTGACGTTATTACCTTGCCCGGAGATGAAATGATTAAAATAATAAACAACGTCTATGCAGTTGATAACACATTTATTAGGTATCACCTAAAAGATAAAGATAATCCAATCTTGACAGGTAATCTTTTCTACCACCTAGATTAAAACAGATCAATGGGGATAGGTTAGGGGCTATTATCATTTCATCATCTCAGGCTCTGAGGTTTCCATAGTTATGTTGAGATACGGCTCTTCCGTTGGGTCTCCTTACTCCGAACTTTTATTGGAGCACAAGCTCATTCCTAACCTCAAGTGACAATTAAATATATACGGTCAGTCAGTTAAGTGCAATAGATGATACACCCACGATTGGACGATCATGTTTATTTTATGTCATGATTGACGAGGTTTTGTTTAGTTGGGTTTGTTTTGTTTTATGGCATATCAACACCTAAATGGGTTATTTTTGTGGATTCCGGGAATGGAGTCCTGCACAAATAAATAAACAACGCCAGTAATTGAGATAGAAAACAAGTGTATTGAACGTAAGAATACAGACTTGAAGTGAAGATTAGTAGTCCAGGAATACGGGTTAGTAGAAAGTATATGTACAAGTCTCTGTAAGTGAATCCGTAATTATCTCTCTCTCTGGACTCTCGTATAACTCTCTGTTAACACCCTGTATACTGTCTCCGTATCTCTCACCCTGACTCAACGTATCTCAACCTGCAAGTATTCTCTCTGTCAGTATATGTATACTTTGGACGAGTCCATCTTGTGTAAAAGGGGTCTGCCCCACAACAGTTATTTAATGCCAACAATATTCTTATGGACACCCTGTATATTGCTGCAATTAAAATCTATTTTTACACTTTCATAGTGTTTTGACCATAGTTTGGGGGTTACCTATTTGACCATAGTACTACCATGTGGACCTACCCCTAAAACGTGGATCTGGGAACACTAGCAATTAAGAGGTGGTTTCACGCTCGTCAAAACCTCCTGGTAAGATACCTTGCTGCCAGATTTAGTTTATCGTCATACCCAGGATACCTCATTTGTTGGGTGGGTCTTACCCATTTGCGAGGTACAGTCGGCGTATTCTGAAGCCCCAGCCGACAAGGTTACATGACTGATGAGGCAGAAGATTTTTACGCTCTACGTTATCGTTTCTTTCGTTAGAAATAAGTAAAATAAAAGTTACCAGAGATAAACACTCACCGTAGGGGTAGAAGCACTGTTGTTGGTGGCTCGGGAGATTTGACTAATTCTAATTTCTTTTTCTCCCAGCTGGTTAAAACGTGATCGTGCTTTGGGCTTAAAAGTAACCCTGTTAATAGACGAAACAGCTACACTTGTTAACCACCCATCCGTTCAGCTTCGTCGCGAAGAGCATCTTTTTCGCAACGCTACGATTGTTACCTATGCGTGTTTCCTATTTTTTTTAACATAGAGACAGACCCTCTCCGTCGAAAATGAGCGGAAATTTCGACAAGCCACACCTGTAGCTTGCGGTTAATAAATTAAAGTTTTTCTGACATCTATGCGAATAAATTTCCCCGAACTTAAAATTTGTACGTCTTATAAAATCTCTATTCAGTTATCGATTTCTCTTTGGAGATACCAAAATCAAATAAATACAAACATTTATATGTCTGGGAAGTATTTTACCAGAGCACGGAAAGTGCGACACAGAAACCCAAAGTTTCATTGGGGTACAAAACAAAATTTCTTCCAAATGCTAATCAAATAATTAAGAAACAGAAAGTTTCGTTAGACACAAAGAAAAGAGTAATGAACTATTATGGAATATCAGACCTCCTATAAGTCAGTAAATGCTGGACATTTTCCTTACAGATGAAGAATGGTTAAGGAACAGTAATCTAGTTCTGCAGAATTACGTTGACCGAAAATGCAACGCTGAAGATTTAGAGAAAATTAAATTTAAAAATGGTCACTTATACTTAATATCAGAAAGAGATAATTGAAATTTCTAGTGCACATAAGGAAAGTGGGCTTGGAAAATTTGATACTCAAAGGACATATTTATGGTAAGATAGAAAGAGGAAAACATCGTATAACATATATGGAGAGCTCGAGTAAATGGATGGGGAGCAAGATTTAGGTGTGATGAGAAAAAAGAAACTTTATTAAGAGCTACAGCGGACAGGAAATCGTAGTGAGTCCTGATCCCCAAAGAGGATGAAGACACGCGTTAACATCCCTAAATCAACTAGATGGGCCTGTGTAAATTGTGTTATTATTTTTATTGCAATCTAGGTTAGTCAACGTGTTATGCATTTGTCTACAGTTATTCTACTGGAAACTGGTCGTTTTCTGAAGCTGTTACTACTCAAAATGTGCTGTAGTTGGTGTATTCTTAAGCTCGTCGTCAGAAGAATTAAGAGTGGCCAGATTCTATAAACAGAAATGTATATAATCCCGTTCCCACCCCTTCACCGTTGAAACTGTTAGATGTAGACGTCTCTTCTACTCCAATAGCTTCATGCCTCGCACATCTCGCCTGTGGAACTCTCTTCCTTATTCCTGTTTCTCTGACAAATACAAGCTCCAACTATTTAAGTGTAACGTCAATCGACATCTCCAGCTGCCTTGATCTATCCACTTCCCTTCTCCACATCCTTTCACCTTTCATTCCTATCTGCTCTCGTTCCAAATCTTCTGTAACCCCCTTGCCTTGATCGATCCACTATCTTTCTCCACATCCTCTCCTTTACCACTCCTATCTGCTCTTCCTCCAAACCTTCTGTAACCCCTTGCGTGCTAGTGGCTTCCATGCTTGCTTGGGGTGATAAGCTTTTAAAAAAAAATACTTCTCGTCGCTGTAAGCGTTCTGAAATCAAAGGAAATGTTTTGTGGCAGATTAATTCCATATCACAGAGAATAAATCAGTAAGTTCAGACTCGAATATCAGGGCCAGAAAGAAATGCCGAAAACTCGATTAACAGGTACTATCTCACAAATCACAATGCACGTAACTAGTCAAAAAAATAACCCACTCTCCGATGAATGCAGTAGCAAAAAATACACAAATCTTCTCCCCGATTCGAGAACACCACCCACTTTTATCGGCCGAGAATATTTTCATTCGTCGACAACTGAGAGAGGACGCCAAATTTTTGCGTATCAAAATACTTTTATAGAGACTCCTGCGACGGACATTTTTTTAATTTAAATATTCCGCCTTCAGCATGTCATGCGAAATACGTGCCCTTTTGGTGGGGTAAGTAATTTTCTTTTTCGCCACAATTTCCGTCGTAGGATACACGCGACGCGCTGTCGCTTGGTTTGACGAGGTAAGTCGCCGTTTTCTTAGCTATAGTCGCGAAATCGCGAACAAATATATTGCAAGATTCCATTCTTACTGCAAGCTGGTCATTTCAATGCGGGGCACGTTTGATGCGTGGTTGCTGTTGACACAAAAGATTGTTTTCTCTCTTTATCCTCATGCCTATCAACTCATAGCACGTGGTTAGCCAGTTCGCTCTCTGACCATGAAACGCGGGTTCACCATGTTCGATTTATCAGGAAGGTGACTACTTGATGTTATCGATCTAGAGGTGGCGATCCCATCACGTGACACTTTTATTCGTCCGTGTCTGAAAAAGACACTCTCGGTAAAAACGTATATACACGTCTACCCCGGGGCGGGGGTTAAGGACCAGATACTAATTTTTAGGCTGACATTTTTGATATTGTAGCAATTGGCAGTATTGGGCGAAACTATATTTGGTGGTTTGTGAGTCGTAATTAGAACGTTCGCACTCTGACCATGAGACCTGGGTTCGAATCTCACCATTGTCGTTTGATCAGGAAGGTGACTTGTTGATGTTATCGGTCTAGAAGAGGCGATCCCAGTATGCGGCACATTTGGAAAGTGCCTGAAATCCGCACCACCCTTTGACGCAAGCTGTGGGAGCCGTCGGTGGATGAGGCTAGCACGAATTCATGAATAATTGTAACCAAGTGTTTGAGCGTGCTCGCCTTGTTCATAATGTTGACCAAGCAAGATAACCTGCTCTCTCCCATGAACTGTAACTAAGGTCCGCTCAGTATAGTTGCAGTATAAACTACAGGTCTGTAGGTATTGAGCAATAAGGATTAGCTAGCTAGTAGACTCCTCCTCGTATATGAGTGCCTACGCAATTGACATTACGTTTACTATTACCTCAGAACAGCATCCTATTCCAGAAGAATAAACAGCTTGATAGACAATCAACGTGGTACAGCGTTTTAGCCACCTCCTTAAGATTGCCTCTCTGTGTCTATTCGCGAGATTCGCGATCAAATAGATAAAATCCTTTCCTGCAAGCAAATTTTAACAAGGTGGAGTGAAACAAGAAGATTCTATCAAATCTCCCGAGTACCCAACAGCAGGGCTTCCACCCCTATAGGAAGAGTTCATCGCTGGTATCTTTTATTTTCCACCGATGCTGACCTTTTTTTTAAAAAACTTAATTTTATTATGTAAAGGTTGACGCGTGTTTCGTAACCACAGGGGTTTGATCTCACAAGAGATCTGAAAGTATACTTTAACATTCTTCTATGAAGTGTAAAGGACATTAATCTTCTGCGCAAAACAATAGCCATATTAACGATGCAAACCAGCGAAAATCACTGACAATGACTTGCGAGATTCTCCTACGAGATTCTCCGCCCGGTGAAATTGTTCTTCATTTGCCGCGTACACAAAAGGGTCTTCATGGTTCGCGAGATTAATCCCGGTTCCATTTCCCAATCATGGCATCATCGCACGAGGGAAAATTGGCTCTGGAATCGAATAAAGAAATATCTTTGACTCTTGCTCATCGGCCTTCGGTTCTCTTACAATTTCAACCGCTAGACGTCGCCCGATAAATCGCACTTCGTTGCTGTTCTTAATTTTTCCACAAACTGTAACGCCTTGTGTTTTTTTAAAAGAAAAAGACAAATCTTTTATTAATAAAATAAACATCTTTATCGAAGAAATTCGAATACTATTACATACTAGTGGGTGCTAGTAGTCTGTAGAATAATACGCGAAGAAATAGAAATAATGCTATCACGTTTTCCCTTGCGAGGCATCATATTTCCGATTCATTCACTCTTTAGTATACCTTCGTTGCCAAAATATCCCGATAGATTAAACAGGATAAAACTTACAATCGATTTAACTTATAAAAAAAGAATTAGACCATACTCGACGCCATGTAAATATGCAACAATAACCACATACAACTAAAGGTCTACCGAATATCCACAAATAAAAAGAGCCTTGTAAATGGAAGAAGCTATGGAAGAAGTATTTATTCTCCCTAATTTCCACCATTATGGGCATTATCACATCCATAATATAAGTGTTTTTTTTTCTATATCTGCGAAAGATACATTCTCAAAGGAAACCGGCACCTAAAAATGGTAATAGTGGAGTCGGTACATATATCAACGCGACGGTTGTAAATGGACTCTGACCTAAATGTTACATATTTCTATATAGAGGATATTCCAGAATAAGCTGTTTACAAGAGATCGGGCAAACTTTTCAAAAACTGACCCAATCTTTTGTACATTACTAAATTACGATACAAAACAAACAGATATATAAATCTTACGTCAAAACCTTATTGAAAATTTTTAACCTTGTGATCCGTCTGTATCCCGGAAAATTTTCAAATCTATTCTTAGTGTTGCGAAGCACATTTCGAAGCAGTTCAAGAGTTATTTGCTGCACTGCTAACTGAAAGTGTTTTTTAAGCTCAACTGAACTATTCATGTTTTGGCAATAAACATCTGTACTTATGAAACGCCATGCAAAGAAATCCAGGGTTGGGGTCAGCAAAAATGTGTTCTTGTGTATTCATTATTAATAAGGTCTTGAAAGCACAAATGAAAATAACTCCGACATCTCATTTTAATAGATATACCTGTCAAAATTACACAAAAATATCTTGAAATATGAAAGAGTAAATATATTCAATAAAATCACCATTGTTTTTGTTGTGGGTGGATTCCGGGATGAAAATCCGATATCAATAAATAACAAACGCCAGGAATAGATAAGGAAAATAAATGTATTAACGTAATAATACAAAGGGGTAATACGGGTTAGTAGATCCAGGAATGCGGCTTAGTAGCAATAATATATATACAGTCTTGGTATTGAAGTATCGCGGTATGACTCCTTACTGTGTCTAGGTGATGTGACTGTGGCTCTTGTGTTACTCTCCTATAATACTATTCTGATACAGACTTCATACAGACTTCTCGACTGTCTTAACTTACTGACTACTTGACTGTCTTAACGTACTCCGGATATTCTCTGGTGGTAGTACATGTATACCTCGGTTGAGTCCATTTGTGTAAAAAAGGGGAGACCCCTTAACAGTCTTCAACGATAGACTTCGGGATCTCCTGCAACTCTTCTGCATGGTCTCCTTGTTTAAGTTAGTGAATGCTGCCATAATATCTCAGCCTTCAGTTCATCTTTGGTGCTACAAGGCTTTTTTTTTGTAGCTAGCTCAATTGCACCCCACATATAATAACCAAGGTGTTTGCCGTCTACGTAGTTAGGTTTACACTTTCTCAGCTGAACTTGCATGGATTCAAGTTGATTTCATTGATATGGAATTGTTTTTTTGAATACGCAATTTATTAAGGAGTTACACAAGTAATATATATGGTAGAAATGGTTTTGTTACTTTTGTTATCAGTTTATTTGATAAGGTGAATCCTTTCATGTGTAGACGACCGGGGGTTTACGTGTTGTTGTTGAATTAGGAACACGTGCTATTTATTCCTGCTAGAAGAAGGTCCAACTACAAGACCATGGCGGACTCTAGTTAAGCTCAAGCGAAGAGGTAAATAAAAAACAAGACATATATATATATATATATATATATATATATATATATATATATATATATATATATATATATATGTCAGCAAATATATGTTAAACAACAAATTTACAAGCGATAAAGACATCAACATTTGTGTTTGCATGTAAACGTAAAGAGTTTGCATTTTGGTGAAAGTCCGTACGTACGTGTATGTGTGTTTCATGGCGTTTTCCCACAAGTTGGCGAAAACGCAGATCATTATGAGAGATTACATTTTCGCTGAAATGAAAAGTGAAAAAAGAACGAAGCAATAAATTGCACAGTATTTATAGTGTAGGGAGAGCGTTCCCTAGTGACAATTAGGAAATTAAAGAGGAGCTAACTCTGACACATGTACGTTATCTGTTATTGTACCGTGACTGGGGTTACTCTATCAACAAAAATGACTCAGAATTAAAGAATTATTTTTTAGAATTGTAGCATAAGTCGGCATTCAGCTTTGAAGGTTGATTTTAGGTATTTAAAGGTCGTCTTATACTGTATCTATTGCAATAAAATCGGGCAAATAACAAAAAAACAAAAACTGACGCCATTTTTTTTATTACTTTATTATGATAGAAACCAAATAGAATTATAAATCTTACATCAAAATTTTATTGGAAATTTTCAACGTGTGATTCGTCTGTATCCCTCCAAATTTCAAATCTCTCCTTACCACTGCAAAACACATTTTGAAGCATTTCAAGAGTTATCTCCCCCTGCACTGATAACTGGATGCATCCATTAAGCTCAGCTAAACAATTGATCTTTTGGCGATAAACCTTAGTTGTTATGAAACCCCATGCAAAGAAATCTAGGGGTTAGGTCAACAAAGATGTGCTATTGTGTATTCATTATTAATAGGGTCCTGAAGGGAATGAAAATAAAATTAGAATTTTGTTTTAGGTTATAAAGTTATAAATAAAATTAGAAATTTGTACACATCTAACATATATTAAACAAAATGAACAGAAATAAAAGGTAGTTTGTTTTCTTAAATTGTTTGATTTCTGTGAAAAAGCTAGTTAATTCTGGGACACCCTATATTTCAACTGCGAAGTAGACCCTAGAATCTTTTCACACAGATCACGTCCTTAATCCCTGCAAATTACAAATCTATCCTTAGCCTTGCGAAACACATTTGGAAGTATTTCAAGAGTTATTTGCTGCGTTATTATTGATCTTTTTGCGATAAACTTTTGTTTTTATGAAACCCCATGCAAAGAAATCTAGTGGTGGGGTGGGGCAACAAATCTTGTGTATTCATTATTAACGATTAGAAAATTTTAAAATTACAAAACAAAATTAGAAATGTATACGCTTCTCACACATCACAAATATGATGAACATAAATAAAAGTTCTTTAAAATTGTGTTCGATTCCATTGTAATAAATAGTTAATTTGAGGACACCCTGCATACCACTGTGAATGGATGTATACGTTTAAATATGGATGCTTGCATACATCAAAGCACGCGTGTTAGTTTGAGCTCGAATCATCGATATGACAGATGCGAATACCCAGCGGTAGGTCGATATACAGACCGATAGATATGGAAGTATTGAGTGAGATTGACTGATCTGATTAGACTATAGTGCCTCGCTAGCATGGCGTCTGCAAAGAATGGTGTCTCTGATGCAATTGGATGAGGAACGAGACAAAATGCAAAGGATCGAAAAGAAAGGGGATAGTTTTTTTGAAAGATTGTGATCGAAGGCGAACGTATTCTTCTCGTGGACCGCACGTCGGTTTACCTCGAAGGCAAGCCTCCTTGCCAAAAGAGAAGAGATTTTCATGACAATGGGCGCGCATTATATTGGTAACCAGCTCAGATGATGGATGACGAAGGAATCGTTGTAGACGCGGAAAGACGTCAGGAAGGAAAAACTTGAAATATTCTCACTGGAATCAACGCAAAGATATTTTCAAATACGCATGCAATGTTGCATTTCCCAATACATTAAGAAATCTTTTAGACTCCTTTAAAATGTATATAGCGATATATTTCGAAAATTCCCTTTTAAATCGTGTTATCGTCCTTCCGTACATTTCCTTTTCTTTTAGAGCCTCGTTTTGGAATCAGTTTCTTTCATGTTTATTTCTTCCACACGTTTTCATTCATTTTTTTTTGCAGATAAATTGAGTTCTTAATTTTATTTCTTTTCTATTTTTCTTTCTATGTAACCGTAATGGCTTTTTATCTTTCTTTCTTTCTTTCTTTCTTTCTTTCTTTCTTTCAACTCTTAATACATTTCTTTACGCCTCTCCCTTTACTTCTTCCTTTCTTTCTTTCTTTTTCTTTCTTTCTTACTTTCTTTCTATCTTTCTTTCTTTCTTTCTTTCTTTCTTTCTTTCTTTCTTTCTTTCTTTCTTTCTTTCTTTCTTTCAACTCTTAATACATTTCTTTACGCCTCGCCCTTTACTTCTTCCTTTCTTTCTTTTTCTTTCTTTCTTTCTTTTTTCTTTCTTTCTGTCTTTTTCTTTCTTTCTTTGTCACCCTTTCACTTTTACTTTCTTCATTTCTTTTTTCTTTCCTTCCAATCTTGTTTCTCCTTCATTTTCCCCGATTTCATTCCTTCATTCTTTCTTTCTTTCTTTCCTTCTCTTGCTATATGCAATATAGATGATGCATATTCCGTGTCATTAAATATTTATTGCAGCTGAAATATAGTTTTCTTTTCATTTAATTTCTTTCTTTTCCTTCCTTCTTTCTTTCTTTCCTTCCTTCCTTCCTTCTTTCCTTTCTTTCTTTCTTCCTTTATATCTGTCTTTCTTGATTTATTATATTTCTGCCTTTGTTTCAATCTTTTACTCTTTTCTTTCTTTCTTTCTTTCTTTCTTTCTTCCTTTCTTTCTTTCTTTCTTTCTTTAATATATTTCTGCCTTTTCTCTAAAAATCTTATACTGTGTTTTTTCTTTCTTTCTTTCTTCTTCCCTTCCTTCCTTCTTTCTTTCTTTCTTTCTCTCTTTGTTTCTTTCAGTCATTCTTTCTTTCTTTCTTTCTTTCTTTCTTTCATTCTCTCTCTCTTTCTTTCTTTCTTTCTTTAATATATTTCTTCCTTTTCTCTAAAAATATTTTACTGCGTTCTTTCTTTCTTTCTTTCTTTCTTCCTTCCTTTATTTGTTTGTTTCTTTCATTCATGCATTCTTTCTTTCATTCTTTCTTTCTTTCTTTCTTTCTTCCCACCCTAAATGTATTTGTTCCTTCCCTCAAACTTTTATTCCTTTCTTTCTGTCTTTCTAGCCCTGTATCTATTCTTTCTTCTATACCTTTTACTGTTTTCTTTTTTCTTTCTTTCACTCTATAATTTTTCTTTCTTTCATTCATTCTTTGTCTTGCCTTTTACTTTCTTTATTTCTTTTTTTTTTTTTTGCTTTCCAATCTTGTTTCCTCTTCATTTTGCTCGCTTTACTTCTTCATCAGATCTTATAGATTAACGCTCCAAAGTCACAAACAAAGAACATTAAAACATAACGAATCCACGTCACTGGAAGGCTACCAACTTCAGCATCAAGTTAGACGAGTAATACGCAAAACTCGAGGAGAAAAATAGCATAATCAAAATGTTGACATTCCACACTACTTCAAATAAAAGGTTAGGATGGAAACTCCCATCAATACTGGAAAGAGTGATAACAGCTACTGGGTTTGAGAAGAGAAAATAATGACATAATCAAGTGGTTGACATTCCACACTACTTCAGATAAAAGGTTAGGAAGGAAACTCCCATCATTACTGGAAAGAGTGATAACAGCCGCTGGGCTTGAGAAGAGAAAATAATGACATAATCAAGATGTTGACATTCCACACTACTTCAAACAAAATGTTGGGAAGGAAACTCCCATCAACACTGGAAAGAGCGATAGCAGCTACTGGGCTTGAGAAGAGAAAATAATGACTTAATCAAGATGTTGACATTCCACACAAACCTAAAAAAAATATTGAGAAGAAAACTCACATCAATAAAGGAACAGGAGTAACAGTATGCGTGAGAAGTCCATTCTCCTGAAAACTGTTTTAAAGGAACAAATTCGTATATTTCATCCGGCAGTAATTCTATCTGTCCGGTCAATGAATACCGAGTGATTCCTGTAATGATACGGCTAATTTAGTATTACCATTATCATTAACATTTTACCTTCTGGTTTTCATTTACAGGCGCTACAGAATCACAGACAAAGAACTGTACCAAATAACAGAAACCCTATCACGTGAGGAAAACCAACAGTAGTAACGACTAAAATGGTCTGCACATGTAACTAGAAGAGAAAATAATGACATAATCAAGATAATGACATTCCACACCACTTCAAATAAAAGGTTAGGAAGGAAACCGCCAATATCTTACGGCCATAATCACGTTGAAATACTCACCGAAGTTAAGTAAAGTCGAAACTGGTCTGTAACTAGAGGGGTGACCGCTTGGGAATGCTCTAACCTTTGATGTGCAGGTGGTGTAATGAATGATGGATTGGATTTGTTAATCTGAGGTCCGAGTTCTATTTTCAGTTGGGTGTGCAATATTCATTTCCAAGCAAATACCCCCGGGAAAAGTATGACTGCGTTTCTACTACTATGGGTTAATTAGTTATACTTGTATCACCAAATCCTTATTATCTCAAAAAAAAAAAATCTCAGAATCTAAAAAATATTTTCCTGGATTTAAATAACCTGCAAAGAGTTGGTGAGCCGTAGAAAATTTCACTTCTCAATTCTAATCTCCTGAAGACGGCCAGCATATACAACGGCCGAAACGTCGTGTTTATGGCAACGGAGATGAGGAGAACAGTCCGAACAATGTAAATAATGTAAATTATAGGACTTGTATCTGAAAAAAAATTGTTATTTTGAACTAAATTGTTGATGTAATATTCAATCGGAAAAAAAGATTCCCACGCACCTAAATACGTTTCGGATTTAAATAATCTAAAAAGTTGATAAGACGGAAAAATCAAAAAAATTAATCAATAAATCATACTATTTAGAATTTCATTAAGTGCCACCGCATCGCCACCTATGAAGTGTGCGTCCACAGCATCGTCACCTATGAAGTGTGTGTCCACAGACTGGCCAACTGTGAAATATGTGCCCACAGACTCGCTAATTGTAAACTGTGTGTCCACAGGCTCGCCACCTGTGAAGTCTGTGTCCACAGACTCGCCACCTCTGAAGTGTGCCCTCACAATCTTGTCAATTGTGAAGTTTGTGCCCACAGCCTCGTCACAATAGAATGGTGTGTCCACAGCCTTACCAACCGCGTAGTGTGTGCCCACAGACTCTCCACCTGTGAAGTGTGTGTTTACAGATTCGCCACCTGCGAAACGTGTGCCCAAAGCCTCGACACAATTGAATTGTGTTTCCACAACATAGCCACCTGTGAAGATATATATATATATATATATATATATATATATATATATGAGACATGTTTTATTGAATTATTTAGACAGGTTTTGTCTACTGATATTCAATTGCATCCTTTTATATTTACGGGCAAGCTTTTTGATGTCAAATCATAATTTAATAAGAGAAAGAGCAAAAAAATACCGTGTTCATACATATATTTTATTCTGAGTACTTTCGACATTAGCACGATGTCATCATCAGAGTGTTATTTATTTGGATTCAAATATTGTAGTATTCGTCATTTTCAAAGACAACATTGCAGTGTCCATCTGAAAATTAAATTCCATTTACCTGAGAAGTGAAGAACACTGATGAGTACTGTGATTGGCTTGCCTAACGTATTCAATGAAACATATCTCAAAGAAACATGCTGCCAAAATATACGCAGTACAGGCACGCACACACACACACGCACACACACACACACACACACACACACACACACATATATATATATATATATATATATATATATATATATATATATATATATATATATATATATACCCGTAATGTCTTTCATTCTTTCTCTTAACTCTTAATAGATTTTTTACGATTCTCCCTTTACTGATTTCTTTCTTTCTTTCTTTCTTTCTTTCTTTCTTTCTTTCTTTCTTTCTTTCTTTGTCACCCTTTCTGAATTAGTTCATGCATTTCCCCTGCCATTAAATATTTATATCTGCTGAGTTTTCAATTATTATTTTCTTTTTTCTTTCTTTCTTTCTTTCTTTCTTTCTTTCTTTCTTTCTTTCTTTCTTTCTTTCTTTCTTTGTCTTGCCTTTTACTTTCTTCATGGGACCGCAACAGTCACCTTGGTATTTAAAAATGTCATAATATGTCAGATTTTTATAAGTTTTATTTGTTTATTTTCTTTTCAGATCTTGGATCGGCTTAAAATTCTCCATTCACAACTGAACAAAGAATCTAAAAAGAAAGAAAGAAAGAAAGAAAGAACGAAAGAAAGAATTGCATTTTTGATTTAACCAGCGATTTAATCAAGCAGCCAAATTCGGTTGAAATATATAAATGTTTTTCTTAAAGGTTTTTTCAAGAAAACTTGTTTCTTAAGTCCAATAGCTGCTACTGCTCTTTTCAGTGTTGACTGATTCCTTCCTAACCTTTTATTTGAAGTTGTGTGGAATTTTAGCATCTTAAGTAATTCCTCTTCGAGTTACATGTGCTATCCATTGCTGTTGTTGTCGCTGTTGGTACTCCTCAAGTGATGTGGTTTCTTTTATTTGGTACAGTAATTTGGTTGGGATTGTCGAGGGCCAGTCCACAATGTTCAAAGAAGGGTGATCTTTGCCAATAATATCAGACCCCTTTGTCAGGAGAAACCGTCTCTAGATAACGACGTACTTATACAAAAAGAAAGATTCGCGTTTATAAGTCACTTTTCAGCTTAGCTTGACCGGTGAACTCCGAAGGTACATCGGTAACAGCACGTCAATCTAACGCCTTTTTTTACCAGTGTGCACGTAGGTTCGAATCCTGTTGGAGTACGCATATTTTTATTTAATGAGATTTCTAGAATATCCAGATCGCCTGACAAAATTAAAGAAATATCCTGTTTAATAATTAAAAGGAGCATTTCACTCAAAGACGCGTATTCAGTAAAATAAAGTTCCAGTAATAAAATCTGTCGTACAGAGCAAATTATATTTCTTTAAAAATCCATAACCATTAAAAAAAATTATTTTGATGAATGTAAGAAGATTCATCGCATCAAATCGACTACGGGTTTATATTCATCAAAATAAATTTATTATTGACTATAGATCTTGAACTTTTTTCCTAATTATTCTTTTAGCTCCTGAAAAATTAATTTCGGTTGAGCTCTCTGGTTTGAGGTGTGAATTTGTAAACAGTGACTATTTAAGCTAATACTGCACGACTCTTCGACAGAATTGAGTCACTCTCAGTTACTGTGTGTTTATCTGAATCTAAAAGTAAACACGCTAAAATTCACCTTCATCCCGTACCGTACGCTGACGGCTTAGTGGGAGAAGTTCGGACTGACGATCCTAGCTAGAGGCAACCGGAGGTCTAGCCACACTGATGAGCTGTGAAACAGCGAAACAGTCAGTCTGTGGATGACTTATACATATATATATATATATATATATATATATATATATATATATATATATATATATATATATTTGTGATGTTAACGGACACTCGTTTCCACTTTTGTGATACTAACCAATACTCGTTGTCACTTTCGTAATGCTTGTTGTAGTAGAGACTTTGTAATCGCAGATACAACTGTAGTAACGCCGCTGAACAATACCGGCCTACGGGCTCTGATACCCCACGTTAAATTCGGCCTTGTGCCACATCGGACCGCGTGGGGCGGTTGGCAATTATCCTTCAGTCGGCGATTCGTCTCCATCTGTGCGTGCGGGCAGAGAGGATCACCAGACGAGGCTATGTCGAAGGGTATAGTTTCGTTTCGGGAAACATCTACCCGACCAGTGCAGAGGATTCGTAAAAAGGTTCGATGAGTCTAATGGTGATTACGAAGGTACGTCAGCTGGGAAACCTACTTTGATTGTTCTGATAAAAAAAGAACTTCCGAATTTGTTGGTGAGGGCGTCACACTCAACAGTGAGGCCTACAGTAAGTGCCTTGCGGAGGTAGTTCATCCCTGGGTCAAGAAGGTGGCTGCTGGAAAAATTCTATGTTTGTATATAGCTTACTTAGCGAGCCTGAATTATTTGAATTATATTTTGTTGAGCAATAGCGACAAGGTATTTCTGTTCAGTCTGTAACAATCGTTATCAAGAATTGTGGTTTTTTTTTCTGTTTCTGAAACTGTGTTTGGGTTAACTCTGTCGTAGAAGCTGAATTCTTACGTGATACCATTGTTTTGTTTTTCAATATACGATCTTCGATAAAGATTGATACCCTATTTAATGTTGGCAGCTTCTCCTATCTATCTCTCTCTCTCTCTCTCTCTCTCTCTATATATATATATATATATATATATATATATATATATATATATATATATATACGTCCCTGTCTCTCTCGTCTGTTACCCCTCTATATAGATCACAGCCCCCCCACTCTCACACATACTCTCACCAATTTTTCCCGGAGTTGTTGTTCCGTTTTCTTTTTGAATCTGTAGGTCTGATGAATTGGATCGTTCTTACGATTCCAATGGAATAAATTAGGACCATGAAATATTAGTGTTTAAGTCTTTTTATTATATCCTTACTCTGTCCTGGACATCAAGTTCTACCTGGATCATATCCTCTTGGAATTATTTTTATACATATATGTATGTGTATATATAATTGCATATGTATGTGTGTATTCACCACTAATATTGTCTATATATATATATATATATATATATATATATATATGTATATATATAAAGGTTACTAGTGAGTGTTGAATTAGACCAGGAAAGAGTAGTATTAAACGTGCTCAATACACGTATAAATAAAATAAAATAGAATAAAAATAAAAGTTTAACATGCAGAGGTTTTAAATGTTAAATAAATAGTAAATCAGCCGATCACGCTACCTTGGTTTTAACCTATTGGTATCTTCAGGCGATCCGAGCTAATTAATTTCCCAACGCTTAGGGAATTATTTAGCCCGCATCGGCTGAAGAGACCGACCAAGGTTGAATGCTCGGCTTATCTCCTAATTTATTTCACACACGCACACGCACACGCACACACACACACACACACACACACACACACACACACACACATATATATATATATATATATATATATATATAGGTCCTATTTTAACAGTTTCTTCTTTCGCCTGTTACGTCTATGGAGCTCTCTTACAGTTTCTTGATGTCTAGTCAAATTTGATCTTCAAAATTTGAAATGTTTTTACATCTGGTAGTAAATAACATGAAATAATAATAAATTGGATCAGTTTCAATTATTATTTATTTTTGTCTACTATTTCTTTCATCAAATTTCTCTTGCTTTTCTGCCAAGTAGTAATTTTCGTGATCTTTCCTCTACGGTACCTAGACTTTAGGAATTTCATAAGTTTCCTCTTTCGTATCTCGACAACTTAAATGTAAGTAATAGAGTGAAAGCTTGGTTTCATCGTTTTACAGCTAGATTGAACCGTAAGCTAATAACTCTATCTTTCGACTTGCTTGCCTATGAAACTCTCTTTCGTTTTCTTGTTTGTTTATAACTCTCTATCTGTATGTCCGTCTCTCTGTTTCTCTCCGTAGATATATATTACACGTCATTGTAACCGTAAGTCCTATGCTAGAAATGTCTTCTGTTGCCCTTCTTGCTTATGGAACCCTCTTTAAGCTTCTTAATTCTCAGTTATATTTGATCTCTCTACGTAAGACTTCTCATGTTATTATTCTCTCTCCTTAATGGGGGAATTTCTCTCGAACTCTCTAACACCCACAAATCACTCGCATGTTTCAAAAAATCTATCTATCTATCTATCTATCTATCTATCTATCTATCTATCTATCTATCTATCTATCTATGACTGTCTTTTCATATCTATATATCTATCTATCTATCTATCTATCTATCTATCTATCTATCTATTACAGTCGCTTCATGTCTCTATTCTAGCTCTTCCCCTTCTCTGTCTCTCGGTCTGACTGCCTGTTTCTCTCTCTCTCTCTCTCTCTCTCTCTCTCTCTATATATATATATATATATATATATATATATATATATATATCCCTCTATACATATCTATATATATCTCAGTCTCTTCATATCTACCTATCTATCTATCTACCACAGTCTCATCATCTATCTATCTATCTATCTATCTATCTATCTATCTATCTATCTATCTATCTATCCCAACCGCTTCATATCTATCTCCGACAATTCATATATATCTTAGTTCCAATTTGATACTTTACTTACGCATCAAGCTATCTTAATCTGTTCATATCTATCTATCTATCTATCTATCTATCTATCTATCTATCTATCTATCTATCATTCTTTACTTATGCATCAAGCTACAGGATCTGGCCAAAATAATTAGAACAGGTGCAAAATCCACTCTTATGTTTCAAAGACCTATTATATTAAGAACTTTAACTAAAACTTTGTAATTACAGGTTATATCAATTGTAAATACATTTATTAATCTAATTTACTGTCTTTGTCTTATTTATTTTTAGAATTTATTAAAATTTAAGCTAAATGCGTGACCTCTCCGCGTTCGAAAAAGAGCAAATTGTTGGAGTTCGCATGGCAGGAGCCTCGATCACTAAGGTTGCTGAACTGTTTTTTTTTTCAAGAGCTACCATATCAATAAATATGACGCAATTTGAGAAACATGGCAATATTTCTAGCAACCGTAGCAATTCGGGCCGGATTTGCAAACTTACTGACAGGGACTGACGTGCATTGAAACGCAATGTAGCAAAAAATCAACGGACAAATGCGGCCAAAGTGACTGCTGAGTTGAATAACCATCTGAATAGTTCACCATGAGCTACATAAGACTGCATATCATGGAAGAGGCGCTTCTCTCCACTCGCAACATTCAGAAGTGGTTGAAGTGGTGCAGAGATCCCAATGCCTGGTCTGCAGACCAATGGAAGCAAGTCATATTCTCAAACAAGTCTAGTTTTTCTCTATTCCCAACTTCAGGGCAAGTGTGGAGGCAGCCCAAAGAAGCTTACAACCCTGACTGCCTTCTTCAACAGTGAAGCATGGAGGTGGATCAGTGATAGTTTGGGCCGCCATATCATGGAAATGTCTCAGTCCAGTAGTTTCCTTGCATGGTAGAATCAACAGCAAGTTTACCTGAATATTTTGGGGGATATATGTTCATCCAATGGCCAAGATTTGATTCCCTGATGGTGACTGCATTCTTCCAAGACGATAATGCTCCAATACATACCGCTTGAGTGGTTAAGAATTGGTATGAAGAGCATGAAAGTGAGCTAGAACACATGGAGTGGCCTCCCCAATCTCCAGATATCAATATTATTGAACATTTGTGGTGTATTTTGGAGCGACAAGTTAGAAGCCGCTATCCTCCATCGTCGTGTCTTAAAGAGCTGGAGCACGTGTTAATGGAAGAATGGCTGAAAATTCCTCTGGGTGAAGTCAGGAAGGTGTATTATTCCATTCCTAGACGTATTAAAGCTGTCTGAGTCTAAAGGAGGACCAATTCCATATTAAATACATTTTCTTTGAATTTAACAAGTGTTCCAATTACTTTTGTCCAACCCCTGTATCTTAATCTGTTCATATCTATCTATCTATCTATCTATCTATCTATCTATCTATCTACTATGCTAAATATGAAGCGATGTCTTAAATTTTAAAACTGTGCCACGCGAGATATTTTCAAACTCAAAGATACATCGATTACCTACAATACCACCGCCCAGACTTCCAACTTCCCCAAATACAAAACACAAAAATAGATTTAATCTGTCGATATTCCCTCCCATTTTTTGCTGTAAACATTTTCTCCCTATCCCATTTGAAATAACATGGCCACTAAAACATCAGCAAACAAAGCTACCAAACCTTGAATAAAAAATGTAACCGCAGCAATTTGCCGATAATTTCAGTCGGAAAATAAGTAAACACATTCGAATTCTTTTTTTCTTCTTATCTTCCTTGTTTAGTACGGTCTTAAGATGGATGCCTATGGCGCCCATCACCGTTAGTTTTCGGTGTTCTTTAACTAGTAAAAGCCAGAATATATTCTAGCGCTAATCTAAATATATTGCTATTTTAATCATTGCTATCTCTGGTACCAGTTGCATACATTTCGATAAAATTCGTTTCTTGTATATACTTAGTTGCGTGTGTGTAGTCGTCGTCGTCGTCGTCGTAGTAGTAGTAGTAGTAGACATTATGTTTGTTGATTTCTTCATATCTTGATTTGGAAACATTTATACAGACATACCGTTTGCTTCGTCAGACTCAGTAGTTGGCATCAGAAAAAGTTTATTTAAAACCAGAAAACCTTTCTTTTTTTCATTATTATGATTTTCGGGAGATAAAAACCATTTACTGAAATCAGTCTTACTAATTAACCCATAGTTGGAGGGGAGAAAAGGTGGATTCATACATTTCCCAAGGATATCTGCGTGTAATTGAATATAACGAAGTCAACATCTTGACAAAATCCGAGGGAGGATAATGTAAGCGATACTGACCTGGCATCTCAACTGCAATCACTTTCTCACATCCGCAACGTCGTTAATGATCTTACCTTCTTGGTGTCAACAGTATGGTTTGAAGCGTACAACTAGATTAGAAACAGATCTCTCTATTTTACCGCTGAAATAGTCATATGCAAACGTAAGTTCTATTCAAATAGTTTATTTTCTCGCACCTCTTCCTTGTAGAAATCTCTTTTTATAGGTCTCAGTTCACTTATTTACTACTACAAGAAAGAAAGAAAGAAAGAAAGAAAGAAAGAAAGAAAGAAATATATTGAACCGTAAGTTCTATTCTAATAGTTCCTTTCTCGTACTTCTTCCTCGTGGAAATCATTTCACATAGTTCTCAGTTCACTTATTTACTTCCACGTAAAAGAAAGAAAGAAAGAAATAAGAAAGAAATATATTCAACCATAAGTTCTAGTCTAATAGTTACTTTCTCAAACTTCTCCCTTGTGGAAATCATTTTTATAGTTCTCAGTCACTTATATACTTCTCCGTGAAAGAAAGAAAGAAAGAAATATATTGAACCGTAAGTTCTATTCTAATAGTTCCTTTCTCGCACTTCTCCTTTGTGGAAATCAATTCTTATAGTTCTCAGTTCACTTATTTACTTCTACGTGAAAGAAAGAAAGAAAGAAAGAAAGAAAGAAAGAAAGAAAGAAATATATTCAACCGTAAGTTCTATTCTAATAGTTCCTTTCTCGCACTTCTCCTTTGTGGAAATCAATTCTTATAGTTCTCAGTTCACTTATTTACTTCTACGTGAAAGAAAGAAAGAAAGAAAGAAAGAAAGAAATATATGCAACCGTAAGTTCTATTCTAATAGTTCCTTTCTCGCACTTCTCCTTTGTGGAAATCAATTCTTATAGTTCTCAGTTCACTTATTTACTTCTACGTGAAAGAAAGAAAGAAAGAAAGAAAGAAAGAAACAAATATATGCAACCGTAAGTTCTATTCTAATAGTTCCTTTCTCGCACTTCTCCTATGTGGAAATCAATTCTTTTAGTTCTCAGTTCACTTATTTACTTCTACGTGAAAGAAAGAAAGAAAGAAAGAAAGAAAGAAAGAAAGAAAGAAATATATTCAACCGTAAGTTCTATTCTAATAGTTCCTTTCTCGCACTTCTCCTTTGTGGAAATCAATTCTTATAGTTCTCAGTTCACTTATTTACTTCTACGTGAAAGAAAGAAAGAAAGAAAGAAAGAAAGAAAGAAAGAAAGAAATATATTCAACCGTAAGTTCTATTCTAATAGTTCCTTTCTCGCACTTCTCCTTTGTGGAAATCAATTCTTATAGTTCTCAGTTCACTTATTTACTTCTACGTGAAAGAAAGAAAGAAAGAAAGAAAGAAAGAAAGAAATATATTGAACCGTAAGTTCTATTCTAATAGTTCCTTTCTCGCACTTCTCCTTTGTGGAAATCAATACTTATAGTTCTCAGTTCCCTTATTTACTTCTACGTGAAAGAAAGAAAGAAAGAAAGAAAGAAAGAAATATATGCAACCGTAAGTTCTATTCTAATAGTTCCTTTCTCGCACTTCTCCTTTGTGGAAATCAATTCTTATAGTTCTCAGTTCACTTATTTACTTCTACGTGAAAGAAAGAAAGAAAGAAAGAAAGAAAGAAACAAATATATGCAACCGTAAGTTCTATTCTAATAGTTCCTTTCTCGCACTTCTCCTTTGTGGAAATCAATTCTTATAGTTCTCAGTTCACTTATTTTCTTCTACGTGAAAGAAAGAAAGAAAGAAAGAAATATATGCAACCGTAAGTTCTATTCTAATAGTTCCTTTCTCGCACTTCTCCTTTGTGGAAATCAATTCTTATAGTTCTCAGTTCACTTATTTACTTCTACGTGAAAGAAAGAAAGAAAGAAAGAAAGAAATATATGCAACCGTAAGTTCTATTCTAATAGTTCCTTTCTCGCACTTCTCCTTTGTGGAAATCAATTCTTATAGTTCTCAGTTCACTTATTTACTTCTACGTGAAAGAAAGAAAGAAAGAAAGAAAGAAACAAATATATGCAACCGTAAGTTCTATTCTAATAGTTCCTTTCTCGCACTTCTCCTTTGTGGAAATCAATTCTTATAGTTCTCAGTTCACTTATTTTCTTCTACGTGAAAGAAAGAAAGAAAGAAAGAAAGAAATATATTCAACCGTAAGTTCTAGTCTAATAGTTACTTTCTCGCACTTCTCCTTTGTGGAAATCATTTCTTATAGTTCTCAGTTCACTTATTTACTTCTACGTGAAAGAAAGAAAGAAAGAAAGAAAGAAATATATTCAACCGTAAGTTCTAGTCTAATAGTTACTTTCTCGCACTTCTCCTTTGTGGAAATCATTTCTTATAGTTCTCAATTCACTTATTTACTTCTACGTGAAATAAATAAATAAATAAATAAATAAATAAAAACTGTAAGTTTTATTCTAATAGTTTCTTTTCTTGCATTTATCCATTCTGGAAATCTCTTATTGTTTCTTGCTTCCCTGACGCTTCAAATCTTTCGATATTTAAATCCAAATTCAATCGCCATCTTTCTTCCTGACTCCTGTTCTTTTCTCATCCTCTTTCCACAAATTCATTAATGGTCTTAGATAAATTATTTACTTCTACTGGAAAGAAAGAAAGAAAGAAAGAAAGAAAGAAAGAAAGAAAGAAAGAAAGAAAGAAAGATATGCAACCGTAAGTTCTATTCTAATAGTTCCTTTTCTCATAATTCTCGCTTGTGGATATCTCTTCCGGTTTCACTCTTCCGTACCACCTACAATCTTAAAATATTTCTTTCTCCTAAGTAAAGACTTTTAATTCTTTTTCATTCCTTTGCACTTGATTAGTATTGTCATCTTCCTTGATATTAAAGATATTAAAAAAACAAAATCTAGCACGAATCTACAAATAGTCTTAAAATCAGGGTAATGAACTCGTCATTTGAGCAACTTCCGAAGACATATGGAACCGTAAGTTCAATTCTAATAGTTTCTTTTCTCGCACCCCTACATTGTGGAAATCTCTTTTTATAGGTCTCAAGTCACTTAATAATTTCTATCTGAAAAAAAGAAAAAAAAAAGAAAGAAAAAAGACAGAAATATATGCAACCGTAAGTTCTAATCTAATAGTATCTTTTCTCGCAATTCTCACGTGTGAAAATCTCTTTTTATAGGTCTTACGTCTCTTATTTACTTCTACGTGAAAGAAAGAAAGCGTGTTTAGTCATAAGAAAGAGAAGCGGCGGCGAATGTGGTGAAGTGTGACATTTAATATGTCTATTAAACTAAGATATTTTTTGGCGTAATTTAGACGACAATTTATCCATTGTACAAACACACACACACACACACTATACACACACACACATATATATATATATATATATATATATATATATATATATATATATATATAAACAACTGAAAAGTTGCAAATTAAAAAAATGATTGTTTTTTGTGAAATTATTTATATTTATTTTTGATATTTCAGATCGGCCCCGATCTTTCATCAGAAATGACTGTTTACAAAAGTTTGTTTACATTAAGCAGCGTCCGTCGCGAAACGCGGACGTCACGTGATATGGAATGCAACTGTGTTTGAATATTTCTAACATAAATCTAACTGCAGTAATATTTTAGATGTTGTTTAAAAATTTTTTTTAACTATATCTAAAAAAAACTTTTTGTTTAAGTATTGAAATATTTATAAAGATTTAAAATACCCAAATCTGTATTTAAACCTAGTATATATGTATTTAATTTTAAAATCCAGTATTTTTCTTTTTTTCTGCGTGTGTATGTGGAACTGAAATAAGAATCTATCAATACACGTTCACATATATATATATATATATATATATATATATATATATATATATATATATATATATATATATATATATATATATATACTAGTTATAATCTTCGGTGTCTTGAATGGCAAATAAACAAACCAATACCAAATGGGAAAAAAAGAAAAAACGAAGAACATGTATATCAGCCGAAAATAATCGTCTAGCATCCAAATTCAGAGTTCAAAGATTAAAATCCCGATACGAGTAATTAAAATAACTAAATAAAGTGCCCGATACGCTAAGTAGACCAAACCTAAATTAAACCTAAAGAGTCAGACAACCTACCATGGTTTTACCTCAGCAGATCGTCAGGACGTCTGGCTCCAGAAGTCCCTGGCGATCCGCTTAGGTGAAACCGTGGTAGGTTGTCTGGTTCTTTAGGTTTAATTCATATATATATATATATATATATATATATATATATATATATATATATATATAAAAGGAAGAGGTTATAGTGGTTCCAACGAGAGAAAAGTGTGTATATTAAAAAGAAGAGAGGTACCGCAAATGTTTTTGGTTGTAATGTGGATTTTTAAAAAAATATTATGCTTTATTTATCATAATTTTACTACACGAGTTTCTGGTCTCGCGACAGTCTTCAGGTAAAGGGTGGAGATTTCCACATATTATTAACAATAATTCATTTATGTGTTTCTTGAAATGGCAGTGATGAGTTTCTGTGCGAAGGGTCATAAAACAATTAAGGTTGGTTTGAGAAATGATGAATTAGTTGTCGGTATCTTATCTTTTAATGATTTAATGACCGCTGTGTGTTCTTAGATCTATTTCCATTTTCGTGTGTTTACTGCCATTTCAAGAAAGACATTCAGATTACTAACACAAAATAGAGAATGTCTCGTATCGAAAATATTTAACATTTAAAAAACATAAAGAAAAAAAAGATTTATTTTTAATAATATGTGGAAATATACAACCTTTACCAGAAACACATGTAGTAAAATTATGAAAATTAAAGTATAATATTTTTAAAAAATCCACATTACAACCAAAAACGTTTGCGGTACCTCTCTTCTTTTTAATATATATATATATATATATATATATATATATATATATATATATATATATATATATATATATATATAGTCGTTACGACATCCAGCTTGCTGTTAGAAGACTAGTGAATTTTAACGTCTCCAAAACTTAACTTCACTCAATTAATCATCTGAGAGAATCCTATCTTCCTTCCATCAGCATGGCTGGTGCTAACCTCTAGGAAATTGACTCGTTGCGTCTTCTACGGCTAACGTTCTCAGCTGAGAAGAAAGTGGAAAGACTCCAGTGAACCCCTTGCTAGATCAACTGCTAAGAAATTTGGATCAGAGCTATGTGCGTGTCAATTCGTTCTCCAGAATCCATGCAACATTCTTCAAAGCTTAGAATATTTCTGCCATATATGGCCCTGTTACTCCTTGACAAAATCCAATGAAAAATCAACAATATTATCGCCCCTCGGCTGCTCGGCTTCAACGGTTTCCCACCACCGTAAGGTTGCCTCCCTGTGTCTTTTCTACAAATAATTTCATGATAATTCTTCAGACGAATTGTAAATATGGGGACTAGTCAATATTTACATAGAGACTGCGAGGTATTATGAAGGTTGGAATAAGAAAGGTACGTATGAATGTGTTGTTTTGGTGTAAGGAATATTGTTTGTACGATTGGGTCAGTGTTTGCGGCTAGCTAAGTTATATTTAAGACAGAAGAAGACCGTCCTTTCCCCATCCCCGCTTCGGCCTTGTGCCACATTTCTGTGTATTTAACAGAATAAATATTGCTCTTGGCTTGGTTAGGCATCAGGATATTATTCTTCCTGGGTTGAACTTAGGCTAACCCCACCGGATTTAGGTTGGTTTAGATTTGTTTTTGTATCTTTAGTTTCTTTATTACAGTTTCTTAGATAGGAGATATATGCTTATTCGCCCCTTTTATTTCCGTCTCCATTATTCTTTGGTTAATTCCCCAACCCATTCCTTGTTTTAGGTGGTTAGTGATGTCAGTTCTCTGGTAGATGCGGGACACCTTTCCTTTCTAGTGTGATTTTTTTATTCGTTATTGTGTCTGAATGAGTGTGTGTTTGAGTGAATATTTGGAATGGATGATTGATTTTATATTATCAGAGCCCTGCATTAATTTCGTTCAGTTAACTGATGTTTCTGCCACATTTAGAGATGGGGGGGTTATAGCTTACATTATTTTGTTTAGTTTCTTGTAAATAGTTTTATTTTTATATTGTAAATACACATTCGGGCTATTTTTTGAATTGTTGTTTTATTCCCCTCCCACCACAAACAATGAATTGTACAGATATGGACAAGTTAGGATTTTCATAGAGACAATGAGGTATTACGGTGTCTGTAGTATGAAAGGTAAGTAAGAATCTGTTGTTTTCGTGTTAGTAATATTGTGGTATGCTTGGGTCAGTGTTTGTGGCTAGCTCAGTTTAAAGTTAAGCCAGATGAAGACCATACTTTTCCCCATTTCTCCATTTTGGTCGTGTGCCACATTTTGTAAATAATTACAAATAAACATCGCTCTTCTCTATGGTACCTAGACTTTTTGAATTTAAGCGCAGCACTAGACTGTCGTCAGGATCTCATCAATTTACAGTTGAGTTGGCTGGATGTGACCGCAAATTCTATGGTAACAGTTACCTTTCCTGTCCGGCTCCATGCTTTCCAGTCAACTTTAATCTTCAAAAATTTAAATGTAATATCAATCGCTATCTCCTGTCTTCCAGGCTACTCCTCTTTTGTTCTCGATCCTTAGTGATATTTCTGTTTTCTTATTTTTCCACATAAGCTTCACTCGCTTCCTCCCCTTACGTTCATACAATAACCTCAACCATTATCCCTCTAAGTTGAGTGGCTCTCGGGTCTTGGATTTCATGAGCATTTAGTAAAAAAAATCTCCCGTCAAGGCTTAACAGGTATCAACTATTCATGCCTTTTAAAGGAACACACACATCATGTTGAAACACAGGTTAAGCAACGTCGAGCCTGGTCATTACCTAGATGAGTGACCGCTTGGAAATACCAGATGCTGTAAGTTTGGACGTGTGATTGGTAAAATTTATAATGGCTCGCCGTTGGAAATCGGTGGGCCGTGTTCGGATTCCAGGTGTGCGGGTGGTGTATTGTATAATGGCCCAGAATTGTTGACCGGAGAGACGAGTTCCGATTCCACTTGGGTTCCTTATATTCATTTACTTAAAGATTACTTGGGAAAGGTATAAATCCATCTCTTCTACCCATATATGGGTTAATTAGTAAGATTTGTATCAATGAACCCTTACTATTTCCAAACATTAAATTAAATTGCCTACAGAATATTTATATTTCGGCATTAGATGACCCATAGAGGTTTTGATGTGCCGCTAAACATAATGAACCACATTAAGGAAGTAAAGCTTCCAGTTTATTTCCAAATGATCTACACGAAATAGAGACCAGCATTACAAAGTCAAACATTATCTACTGTTCTCCTGAATACTGTTCCTTTGTTTTCATTTCGTATTAATAAAGCTGTTTTCTAATTCATTCACACTTATTAAGCCCCGTGCGTTAATGGCTTTCTTGCCTTATATGGGGTGAAATTGATGATATATATATATATATATATATATATATATATATATATATATATATATATATAGTTTACGAAAAACATTATATGGAACCTTAAAGTGGTCTGTTTTTATTTAATGTATATATATATATATATATATATATATATATATATATACATACGTACATATATATATATATATATATGTATATATATATATATATATATATATATATATATATATATATATATATATATATATATATATGCCAAACAGCGCATATTTTTCTTTAAGAAGATTTTTTAATATAGACGAAAATATATAAATATACTGCTTAATAAATAAACGAAGGAGTGTCCACTCAAATATGAGCATCTAGAAACATTACGTCTAAAGTGATATATATATATATATATATATATATATATATATATATATATGTAAAGTACCAGCCTGAGAACTGGCGCGGGGTAGTTGCTCTTGATGAGGGTGAAAAGAGTCTCTCTGAGCTTTAGTTAGCAATCATTCTAGTGTTGGTTTCGCGATAAAAAAAATGACTTCAGATGGGAATGAAAACTCACGACAGCTTAATCCAGTCATTATATTGCATGTGGCTGCCGAGAGGTGTCTACTGGCTGGTATTGACTGTGATCCGGAGAGGTTAAACTCCGCGATAATAAAACACGAGGACTCATTCGGAGTTTCTGTGGCAAGTCTTTTGCATCGTTACTTTTTTCAATCTAAAAAAGTTTTGATGGTTCGACACAAATCTTCACCACTTGAAACAAATCATTGTGTTGGTTTTCTGACAACTACCTCTAATTAGTTCCACACATACCCGGCTATTTTTGAAAAACTCTACGAAACAACATCAACTTCATCTTGGCACTTGGAATGTATGAACTCTCCTGGACAACAACGAAAGAAGTACAACATTAATATAGCTGCACTGAGCAGTAACCACCAGTCGACTACATGAAACGAGAAAGCAAGATAAGACGTCTAACAGTGCTCCTGCTGCACTTGCATACAATACATTCTCTGTTTGTGGTCTTCTATGCAATTCTTGAGCTGGTCTCAAAACTCATGCCCATGATAGGCATGCAGATAATTAGTTCGTGGTCGTCGGAACCTCATACGTCGAACTCGACGGGAGAATCCATCATATATATATATATATATATATATATATATATATATATATATATATATATATATATATATATATATATGATTTCAACACAAATTTTAAACTAAAAACTCACTCAATTTTCAAGCTATCTAATACAAATTTCACTCGGTTGTAGCCATCGTTTAACTTGATAATTAAGTCCAGCCATATCGTGAAAACCCGCGTAAATAACGAAAAAGGGTGATTTTTACTGGTTTCTCTTTTATATTTCGTTGATCTTTCAAACAATTCTCATCAAATCTAACAATTGCTTTATAAATGTATCCTCTTCTACATCCCTAGTAAACTGACAAACTGAATTTCAAAAACACTAAAATAATTGTGGTCTGAAGTGCGTCTTCATCTTGCCTGTTTTACTCCTTCATGTCCTCGGCTAACTTCGATTGAACAAATACAGACGACTTCTGCTATACCAGTAACTACATTAATTCAAAATGCCTTTTAATGAAAGTACTTTAAACTATTTGGAGATGATAGACTCTGTTACATCTAAAGATGACGCTGTTTTTACTCCATTGTAAATGAACGATTTTTCTGCTCGACCAGCTGGTTATGGCTGCTAGTAACAAATATTTACATCGAATTTTGATTGTATTTTGTAATACACGATTTGTTCTATATTTTTGGCAATTCTTTTTTAAAGATAAGATTTTATATTATAAACATCTTAGAATGTGTTTATATCAGCTACATCTTATACAAGTAAATCATGTTTTTTTCATGGTACTCGATTTTCAACGGAAACTCCTATTTATTCCGAGAAAAGAACAACAATTTACGTAGCATTTTCATTTAATTATCCAGTACCATTTTAATGTGATTTAATGTCTTTTTTTTTCACAGTTGTCGATTTTCTGTGGATTATTTTATTCAAATTTGTATTACGTCAAATATTTATTTAGCATTTTCATTTCAATATTCAAGATTAATTTTATGTAATTTATTTTCTGTTTTCCGGATCTACGCGGCTTTTAAGGGGAACTTTTATTCATAACTAGATTATAAAATATCTTACCATAGTGGTTTCATCTTATTATTTAATGTTTATTTTATATAATTTAATATTCATTCTTTCACGTTAGTCGATTTTTTCACCGACAATTTTATTCATAACTAGAATATAATAAATATTTACGTATAAGTTTCATTGTATTTTTTTTATTACAATATTATTATTATTTATTTTATTTTATTTGTTTTCTAGTGTATTTTTCTGCAGTAGTCTAATTTCCGTGGAAGATATTATTCAGAACTTAGGAAACATTTTCATAGCGTTTTCTTATTAATATTTAAAATTTATTTTATATGATTTATTTTCTGTTTCTCTACAGTGTTTTTTTTTTTTCAGGGAATATTTTATTCAGAACTAGACTATGACAAACATTCATGTCGCATTTTTCATTTATATTATTTAATGTTTGTTTTATATAATTTAGTCATAATTCTTCCATTAGTAGTCAATTTTACACGGATTATTTTATTTACAAATATTTAAGTATGAGTTTCATTTTAATATGTTTATATAACATTTATTTTATATAATTTGGATTCTATTGTATTTTCACACAATGGTCGAAATTTGGTGTAAGACGTTATTGCTATCTGGAGTATGGCAAATATTTGCGTAGCATTTTATATTAATGTTTAAAATGTATTTTACAGAATTTTATTTTTAATTTCTGCAGGTCTCAAATTTTAGGGAAAGAATTTATTCATAACTTGAGTATAAAATTATTTAGGTAGAGTTTTCATTTAGTATCTAATATAAAATATATTGTATACAATTTAGTTAGTATTTTTCGACAGTAGCCCGTTTTCCTAGTTTTTTTTTTCATAACTAGAGTATGATAGACGTTTACGTATAATTTAGTTAAGATGTATTTTATATAATTTAGGTCCTACATTTTATAAGTACTCGATGTTCAATGGATTGGTTTATTATAACTAGAATAGAACATATCGTTTTTTATTATTTAATATATATTAGCTTAATCAGAAAGTACTGACTAATTTAGCAAGCGGAAATAAATCAACAAGATTGTGTGGTGCAACACCACTATTTATTATTCAAAAGAAAGTCCTTCCTTCTCGACGATCTTCTGCCAGCCATCACCCAGAATCAGAATCTGTCCCAAATAAATTTTGAAAAAAACTGTAAATAAATTTCCTTTACTTCATTAAATGTGTTGAATATGGCAATGAAGATGACGAGAACAGTCGGAACAATGTAAATAGTGTAAACAATTACAATACCTCATCTCAGAAATATCGACAGATATAGAAAAGGCCGGAGCGTACAACTGTCTAAACGTCGTGAATATGGCAACGAAGATGAGGACAACAGTCCGAACAATGTAAATAGTGTAAATAATTACAATACCTCATCTCAGAAATATAGACATATATAGTTGAAGGGCGGAGCATACAACGGTCTAAACGTCGTGAATATGTCAACGAAGATGAGGACAACTGCCCGAACAATGTAAATAGTGTAAATAATTCCAATACCTCATCTCAGAAATATAGACAGATATAGAAGAAGGCCGGAGCGTACAACGGTGTAAATGTCGTGAATATGGCAATGAAGATTAGGACAACATTTCGAACGTGACTAGTGTATAAAATTACAATACTACATTTCAGAATTATAAACTAATGTTTGTTTTATATAATTTAGTTATAATTCTTTCATTAGTACTCAATTTTTACAAGTATTAATTTTTTACAGATATTTAAGTATAAGTTTTATTTCAATAACATTTATTTTATATAATTTGGTTTCTATTGTATTTTTTCCACAGTCGTCGAAATTACGCGTAAGATCTTATTCCTATCTGGAATATGGCAAATATTTACGTTGCATTTTTTATTAATGTTTAAAATGTATTTTATATAAGTTTATTTCTATTTTCCACCGTTCCCCATTTTTAGAGAAATAATTTATTCATAACTCGAGTATAAAAATATTTAGGTAGCGTTTTCATTTTAATATTTAATATAAGAAATATTGTATACAATTTAGTTTGTATTTATTGACACCAGCCGATTTTCCGTGGAATTTAAAAAAATTTAAAACTAGATTATAGCAGACGTTTATGTATAATTTACGTAATTTTTTTTTAATATAATTTGGGTTCTACCTTTCCCGAGAACTCGATTTTTAAAAAATTGGTTTTATTATAACTAGAATAGAGCGTATCGTTTTTCTTTTTTTAAATTTTATATGTATGTGTTGGCCAGAAAGTCCTGACTTGCTTAAAAAGCGGAAAGAAAACAACAACATTTTACGGAGCATCACCAGTATTTATTCTTCAAAATAAAGTCCATTTCTCTCGATGATCTTCTGCCAGCGTTCAGCCAGCATCAGAATCTGTCGCAGATATAAGTCTCCTGGTTTTTAATAATAAAAATAAACCTAAATAAACTTCCGTCACTTCATTAAATGTGTTGAATCGCCGGTCGATGAAGCGCAATAGGCCAGAGTCACTCGAAGCAGCGTCGGGACTGAATATTGTATGTGGAAAGAATAAGCTAATATATATATATATATATATATATATATATATATATATATATATATGTATATATATATATATATATATATATATATATAGTCGCCTGACGATTGCACTAGCATGAAACAGACTGTCGCCTCTAAGTGCTGACTTCCATGTCCACTTTTATATATATATATATATATATATATATATATATGTTTGTGTGTGTGTACGTACTTTGATTTAGTTTTTTTATACGCTGTCTCATGCGATCTAATAATTTTCTTCTTTTCAGATAATAAATTATATAAAATCTGTCCGAATGTTTTTGTTTTTTTTTCCGAGCGCTTTCGGCTATTTTAGTTAGCCCTTTTCAAGGATTAAATATTTTAACTGTTAAATAAGAAATACTTTGTTGCATTCATGTTTTATAAAATGTTTTCATTTTTCAAAAGACGGTCAAGATATATTAGAACATTCGGACAGTTTTTATATAATTTATGATCTGAAAAGACGAAAATTATTAGATCACTCGAGAAATTGTATAAAAAACTAAATCAAAGCACTTTTTCTGTCGTGTTCAATGAAATGTGCATGAAAGAAGGTTTTGTTGCCTAAATGCACAAATTTTAAATATATATATATATATATATATATATATATATATATATATATATATATATATATATATATATATATATATATATATTGTTTGACACGCTGACTAACCCTACACCTTTCTGACAATAGCTCAATTAGATCTCATTTAAATATTCATGGAGACCTACCGGACACTATTCGGAACATACTTGTCGACAGCACTAATATAATAGCATCATTCACATGCAAAAAAAAGGCTAAAAATAATGGAAGCTTTATTAATGAAAACAAACAAACCAACACTTAATAATATTAACTTTGAACATGGACATAATATCTTGACCGTGTTTTGAAACAAATAAAATGAAACATTTTATAAAACATACATATAACAAACTATTTCTAATTCTAACAGTCGAAATATAATCCTCGAAAATGGCTAAATGTATAGCCGAAAGCGCTCGGATAAAAAGAACATTCGGACAGTTTCTTATACAATTTAACATCTGAAAAGTAAAACATTATTAGATCGCACGAGAAATTATATAAAAACTAAATAGAAGCACCTTGTGAGTCGTTTTTTAATGAATTGTGCATGAAAGAAGGATTGCTGCCTAAATACACAAATATATATATACGAGGATCATTCAATAAATAAGTTGAATTTTTCGGTATAAGGACTTCTAATACAGATAGAACCTTACTCTTTTTTATTTTTTGTTGTTGTTTTACTTCTTTTTCACATGGATTTAATTTCTTTTGCAGATTAAAAAAAAACTTTGAGAGTTTTGGCGATTAACAAAGATGGCCGACCAAGAAGCATGCTCCAGGATTGAACAGCGGTCAGTTATCAAGTTTTTGGTTGCTGAAGGGTGCAAACCAGTTGTAATTCATAGGGGAATGTCAACTGTGTATGGTGCCACATGTTTCAGCCAAAACAATGTCTACAAGTGGGCTAAATTGTTTAAAGAAGGACGGAGCAGTGTTGAGGATGAAGACAGGCCTGGGAGGCCTACAGAAGTGAGGTCTCCTGAGGTGATCGAATCAGTCAATGACCTCATTCAGTCTGACAGAAGGGTGACAGTGGATGACATTGAAAGGACTTTCAGCTTATCTGTTGGGACAAACGCAGGGGTCATCAGTCAGAAGGAGTCATCTTGCATTATGACAACGCAAGGCCTCACACAGCAGCCCAAACGGTGGAGATCATCAACGAGCTGGGCTGGGAACTGCTCCCTCATCCCCTTACAGCCCAGACCTTGCCCCTTCAGACTTTCACCTGTTTGGTCCCTTGAAAGCGTTCACAAGACGTTTAAAAGTGACGATGAAGTCAAAAGTGTTTTGAAGGACTGGCTGAGACATCAGTCCAAAGATTTTTTTACGCTGAGGGAATACGGAAGCTTGTGCACAGATGGGAAAAGTGTGTGACAGTGCTGGAAGACTACGTTGAAAATTTTTTAAAAAGTAAGCTTCTACTAGGGCACCATCTGTCAGAAATACAGCACCATGGCACAATTCACTTCACCCAGAAATATTGAAACGGAATGCTGGACTGCTTAGCATTTGCGTCGGAAGATCCTATAAGAACATTTTAGTGGGCTTGGCTGTCAGGATTCAAAAAGAGTTGGTTGAATTTAATGGTGATTACGAAGGTGTTTGGAGTGATCACTACTGATAGAGATATTATGCCTACATTGCCGTTCCTATAGGGTCTAAGAGTCAACACAGAGGGTTACATCAATTGCCTTGAGAAGGTACTGCTGCCGTTCGTTAGAAGATCCTATGTCTGGCAACAGGACTCTGCACCATGCCACACAAGCAAGCGAACCCAGACATAGCTGTCAGAAAATTTCTGCAACCACCTATCCCCACCAGACTGAAATCCCCTTGATTATTATGTGTGAAGAGCAGTTCAGCGAGGGACAAAAAATCTTGTAACACCAAAGACGATCTGAAGACTAAGATTATAGCATTATTCACCAATTTTAAATTGGTGAATAATGCTATAATCTTAGTCTATAATGCTATAATCTTAATCATGGAGACCGCCCACAAAAGTTTCAGGAGATTCCGCAGTCGTCTGTAGGCCGTGGTCGAAGCAATTGGCGATTTTATTGAATAAACTTACTCTTTTTTAGTATTTCAAGATATTTTTGTGCCATTTTGGTAAATATATCATTTTCAGTTTTACTTAATTTAGACGATAGTTTATCCATCCCAGCTTGGAGATGGAGTTATATACGAGAATGGACTGAAAGTTTCATCGGCTGTCTATAAAAGAGTGCTACTCTAACTGGGCAATCTTGCATGCATTTATCCCAAATGCCCTTGTTAATAATCGCATTGCTTCTTTCCAACTAAACTGACCTGGAATGAAACATTGCAGCTATTACTAAGAATAGATGAAATTAATGCATGCCATATTTAAAACTTCTGGCATCATTCCTTTTTCGTCAGCTTATGAACTTTTTCAGCCCGCCCTCGTACATTTTAATATAACTTTTCTTTTATATAATGCAGTTTCTGTTTTTCACAGTACTCGATTTTCAATGGAAGATTTTATACATTACTAGATTATAACAAATATTTACGAAGTATTTTCTTTTATTATTTGGTATATATTTTCCTTTTATTATTTAATATATTTTATATAATCTACTGTCTATTTTTCGATATTAATCGATTTTTCCAGGGCAGATTTT
>OZ038514.1:55802240-55847240 GCA_964036315.1 Acanthosepion esculentum | reverse complement strand
CATAATGTTGATTGAGTTAAAATTATTCAAATTTTTAACAAGAAAACCTCAAGTTGATATTACAAATTGCCGCAATACATTGTTGGTTTATTTACGATGTAAAGATCTATTGACACGTATCTAATTTGTAGTTAGTTTCATTGTATTTATTTTCAATTTTTCTACTTGAATTGTTCGCCTATATTTCATATGATCCATTATTGTACATAATTAGGTTAAAATAAAATTTATATTTTATATGAATACTACCTTATGAAAATTGAATGTGCAGGTCGTATCACAGATTCTAAAAAAAGTCCTTCAGGCAGAAACTCTTTTAAAACACAAGGGCCGAAAGGATCCAGATCAACTGTCATGACTAGAGCATTTCAATATGGAAATCTCGCGAGAGCTTGGTATTTTTTTCTCACTAATATGATATACGCGTGGGATACTTACTTAGATAAAAACAAAAAATGGATCGATGACAAGTTCCATTCAAGTTAGTGTGAAGATAAATGTCTATAGTGAATTTCATGACATTTGGTTATTTGGCGCCTGCTACGAAGAGATCGACAGTTGCTAATATTCTGCTATAATCAAGACGACAGACTTCAGCAAAACAAAACAAAAAATGAGAAAAAATTAAAAACAAAAAAAAAAACAAAATAACTGTATAAACAAAAGCAATCGATTAACCAACAGTGAACAGTTTAAAAAAAAAAACAGCAACAGAAAGTACAAAATTATATTCAGTTTGAGAATGATAAGGACGAAACCAACATGGCGGGCAACGAAGAAAATTACGAACTAATTTTCGCGCTAATTTCAGCAAGTATCAAGAATCAACAAAAGGTGGCTGTTTCGAAATCTTTATAAGAAAACTGTTTACAAAACAGCCGGAAATATGTTTTGCGTGAAGTCAAGATTTGTTTTGTATTAGAACTGATTGCATGCAAACGAATGTGCATGAAACATTTCGAATGATTTTTCTATAGTTTCCTCTTATAACAGAACTTATCCTATTTTTCTTCTTTCCAATGAAATTGTATTTTTTATCAGGATTTATTCTTAAATAAAGCTGATCTTGCAAATCGATTCTTACGAGTCTCTTTTCGATGGCGAAATAAACACCTCTTGAATGTATTAATAAAATAGAGCATTCTCAATTAATATTAATTATAATTTTGTACTTCTTTCATCTCATTTCACTTCCTTGTATACCAACTCGTAACAGTTTTAAGTTGTACGCACATATTACATGAAGTATTGTCAATTACTAATTTTTGAGTTAGATGCTAAATATCCGAGAATGAGCATACGTAAACATAAAAGTTGTCATGTAGGTCAACACCCAGACGTGGCAGTTTTCATAACCTGAAGTTTGAGTTTTAGCAACAAAAACAGACTCTCTGCACTGGGTGTTGACCACAATATCTATTTTATTTATACCGGGTGTAACTGCAAAATTGTCCAAATCGTGTAACAGGAAAATTGTAAAACGTTAGATTAAAATCTGACGCCTTGTATCTTAGAAATGATTAAAGATACCTTACTGGAATTCTCCGATGTTTTTATAACACTATTGGACTCTATTTTGAGCAATAAGAATGTATTACTCTCCATGCTTAACAGAAAAATTGTGATGGAATCGATCATAAACGAAAATGACATCTCTATCAATAACTAATCATACTTAAGGATCGGAAGCTCATGAAGGATTGGAATAAACTTCACATATATATATATATATATATATATATATATATATATATATATATATATATATAGTATTTACATTAGTCGAACTATTGTCCTCATCTTTGTCGCCATATTTGTCACAACGTTTCGGCCGTTGTACGCTCCGGCCTTCTTCAGGTGGTTGGAATTTCGAACCGAACCCTTTATTTCGATCACTGGGGTAGACTGTTCTAGTTCCACGAGCCATGTTTGATGGATATCAGTTATCAGTTATCTCCTGGTAATTTTCCCTCTGAAAATTTTTTCTCCACTGCCTGAACCGGGTATTGAACTCACACTCTTTGGGTCTGTCGCTGGATCTAACCAACGCCTTTATCCACTGTGCCAACCACCTGAAGAAGGCCGGAGCGTACAACGGCCGAAACGTTGTGACAAATATGGCGACAAAGATGATGACAATAGTTCGACTAATGTAAATACTGTACATAATACCTCATCTCAGAAATATAGACATATATATATATAGACATATATATATATATATATATATATATATATATATATATATTATGATTATTTTTTAAAAATATGATTCCTTCGCTACGTAAGAGTCCTCATGTTTCAAATTCAGGAGCCAAAACTTCAATATAATTATTAAAATTTCGCTTGAGGATAAAACAGAGTTTGATACTTTAATTAAATTTAATTTTAATAATTATATTGAAGTTTCTGGCTCCTGTTTTTGAAACATGAGAACTATTATGTAGCAAAGGAATCATATTTTTAAAAAATAATTATAATATAGTCTCTACTTTTGTATTGAGCAGTTTTTTTTTAAAAATAAAAACAAAAATACTAAAGAACTTCGGATTCTATACCTAACGTGTTCTTTCCTATATATATATATATATATATATATATATATATATATATATATATATATATATATATATAAATATATATAATTCCAAGATCATTTTCCACCTAATTCAAGATGATCTTCGTCTTCTCCTTATGTCCTGTAGTAACAACATGGCTAATAGGTTTCAAGTACGATTTCATTTTCAAGTTTTTTTTCACTTCTCTTTGGACTGTCATTGCTGAAAATCCTCTTTCACGAGCCAAACGTCTCATGGTTGGATTCTATGGATCTTTTCTAATTGAAAATTAAATTTGGATCTATGCTTGGATCCATGGATCTTTTCTAATCAACCTTGCTAGCGCTAATTTCAAATGATGGTCCCGTTTCCTGTTATGATCCCCTGATCACATTTTCCTCTCTTTCTAAAATTTATTCACCGTCCACTTCATGGTTCTTGAATGGATTTTGAAAGTAGAATGCAGAGTATGTTGGTAGCATTACTGAAGTCCTGAATGATCTTTTTCTCCACTCCCACAATGGCTCAGTTGTGAAGCCAGTGCGTCTGACACAAAACGATTATAACCTGTTCTCTTTTAAGGTGAATAACTGAAATGGTTTTCAATGAGTCTTACGACAAATGGTGTCAAAATGGCGAAACGTCTTATCTGAAAACTTTGAAAATAAACTCAATTAGTTTAGTGGTTTTTAGATGTTAGACATTTCAGATAATTATGCACTTACAAGATTTAGACAATTTTTCTGTTACACACGGTATATATATATATATATATATATATATATATATATATATATATATATATGTGTGTGTGTGTGTGTGTGTGTGTCTGTGTGTGTATCACTTTAAAATTTGTTTCTAGATCCTTTTATTCGGAATATCTACTCAAATAAAAGTATCTAGAAACAAATTTTAAAGTGATACACACACACACACACACACACACACACACACACACACACATATATATATATATATATATATATATATATATATACGTATGTGTATCACTTTAAAATTTGTTTCTAGATCCTTTTATTTGAGTAGAAATTCCGACTTGGTTTATTTATTAAGCAATATATTTATTTATTTTCGTCTACTGACCGAATATTCAATAAATTTTCTTAAAAAAAATATGCATTCTCTGTATATATATATATATATATATATAAGGTACAGCAGATGATGTAAAATTATTCATTATTCTACTTGCCTGAGGAGACATTGCGATTGAAATGCAGCAAGTAAGGTAGATGGCATTTTAGTGTTTTTGCATATATATATATATATATATATATATATATATATATATATATGTGTGTGTGTGTGTGTGTGTGTGTGTGTGTGTGTGTGTGTGTGTACAAATATATAGAAAAATAGGAAACAACACGTTAGGTAAATAATCCGAAGTACTTTAGTATTTTTGTTTTAATTTTAGAAAAAAAAGTGCTCAATACATAAGTAGAGCCTAAATTATATTTTTTTAAAAAAATATGATTCCTTCGCTACATAAGAGTTCTCATATTTCAAAAACAGCATCCAAAAAGTTCAATATAATAATTAAAATAAATTGAATTAAAGTATCAAGCTCTGTTTCATCCTCAAGCGAAATTTTTGGAATAACTAATCTTGAAATTTACGCAGCTTTATAAGCATGTTCATTCGTAAAATTAATTACTATGGAAACGGCTGAAGCAATTATTTCAATAAGGAGCGTAAGGCTTAACAATTTAACGTATAAACACTATATATATATATATATATATATATATATATATATATATATATATATATATATATATATAGATATAGTTAACCATTATATATACATATATATATATATATATATATAGTTAACCATTATATATATATATATATGTATATATATATATATATATATATATATATATATATATATATATATATATATATATATATATATATATATATATAGTTAACCATTATATATATATATATATATATATATATATATAATGGTTAACTATATATATATATATATATATATATATATATATAATGGTTAACTATATATATATATATATATATATATATATATATATATAATGGTTAACTATATATATATATATATATATATATATATATATATATATATATATATATATATATATATATATATATGTAATGAAGAGGTTATAATGGTTCCAACGAGAGAAAAGTGTGTATATTAAAAAGAAGAGAGGTACCGCAAACCTTTTGGGTTGTAATGTGGGTTTTTCAAAAATATTATTCTTTATTTTTCATAATATATATATATATATATATATATATATATATATATATATATATATATATATATGTGTGTGTGTGTGTGTGTGTGTGTGTGTGTGTATATGTAAGGGTTAACAATTTGTATCATAATTTAACGTATAAACACTATATATACATATATATATATATAGTTTATACGTTAGATTATCAATTTTATATATATATATATATATATATATATATATATATATATATATATATATATATGTAAGGGTTATCAGTTTGTATCATAATTTAACGTATACACACTATATATATATATATATATATATATATATATATATATATATATAGTTCATACGTTAAATTATTAATTATATATATATATATATACACACACACACACACACACACACATATATATATATATATATATATATATATATATATATATATATCGTGTTTTTATGTTATTTTTACGGATAAAATTTATTTGGGTAAATGCTAGGTTTTAATTAAACATTATTAATTATACTTACAGACTGAATTTCGTAGAAAATACGCATTCTTTGACCGGAATCAAACCTATTTGCCATATGGTAACCGTCATTTGGCCTGACGTCCTGTTAAACATTAAGCTACAGGGAACTTTCCGTTAGGAAATCTAGTCGAGGTAATATGACTTTCCGCCTGACTTTATTAAACCCGTACAGCAGAATGCGTCCAAAAACAGAAGATCATTTATTATTCGGGAGTGTTTTATAACTGTTATCTGAAAAGACTTTATACAAATGAATCGTTGAACGTCAGAAGCATGGACTATCACATATAAGTAGTCAGAATAAATGGCCGATGGTTAAATGAATATACCAAGATTAAACAAATGCACCCGATTTACACGTTAATATTGCATATAAACTGTAAGAAGAAAGCAGGGCAACACTGCGACACTGACATCCAAATGTAACATAAAATAACGAAATAGAGCTTCCAAAATTTAGAGAAAGTACTCAGGAACAGGAAAATTTCGTTAGAATCGAAGCAAAGAGTACAGTCATATTATTTATTATCACCGCCGTATATGGCAGCGAATACTAGACAATCTCCTCGCAAATGAAGTAAGGATTTGATGCAACAGAAATATGGTTCTACATTTGGATACTGAGAATACTAGAGACCATAAAACCAAAAGGGAAACTTATACGTCATATCTGAAAGAGACCGTTGAAATTTGAAATGAGGAAAGATGGCTTGGAAAATCTGACACTCACATGACACGTTATTGGCAAGAGAGTCAGCAGACGGCGGCACATAACATCCATGAGGATCTTGTGTAAAATGCTGGCAAAACAGGGCTTAGGCGGGATAACAAAAAGACAAAATTAGTTAAGAGCTACAAAGGACAGGAAATTGTGGAGAGCCATGATCGACGCCGTCCCGAAGAGACACAACACATAGAAGAAGACGAAAGGGTTTGTATAAATGGATGACGGAACAAGGTTTAAGAGAAGTAACAAAAAGACAAAATTTATTAAGAGCTACAAAGGATGGGAAATTGTGGAGAGCCATGATCGACGCCGTCCCGAAGAGACACAACACATAGAAGAAGACGAAAGGGTTTGTATAAATGGATGACGGAACAAGGTTTAAGAGAAGTAACAAAAAGACAAAATTTATTAAGAGCTACAAATGACAGGAAATTGTGGAGAGCCATGATCGCCAACTCCCAAAAAGGATATGACACAACATCAACAACAGCAACTGATTTGATTTTAAATACTTTGCAAAGCGCACGGACTCGTCTATTTTCATTTGTATAATGAGCTCGTCTCTTGCTAGCGTTGTTACTGAAATATGCCTCTATACATGAAGACATGTCGCACAGATATTACGAAGAGATGTGTCGATTAATATAAATCCGTTGCAGAATTTGGTATTACAACAGGCGGGCAATTAAAAGTCAATATTTTATAAGAGCAAAGATAATAAGATATCGGGGGGTACGAGATGCGAAACAATATTAAGTTTAGCAACTGCCGATTTCATTCAAATACAGACAGAAATGAAGAGCGAATGTTGTACCAAACAGAAAGAAAGTTTCATGGAATAATAAACGAATGAAAGAGAGACAGAAAACGAATGAAGAAAGAAAAACAAACGAAGGAAAAAATGATCGATGCGAAAGAAAAATCAAGAACGAACGAACAAACGAAAGAAAGAAAATAGGATGTTTAAAATATTATGGACGAAAGAAAGAAAGAAAGAAAGAAAGAAAGAAAGAAAGAAAGAAAGAAAGAAAGAAAGAAAGGAAGTGAGGAAAGAAAAAAAACCAAAGAAACAAAAAAAAACGAGGGAGCAAAAGTAGTAGAAAATAGTGTGGAAGAAAGAAAGAAAGAAAGAAAGAAAGAAAGAAGAAAGAAAGAAAGAAAGAAACAAACAAACAAAAAAGAAAAAATGAAAAAAAACAGAGAAAAAAGACAGAATGAATGAAAGAAGAAAAGAAAAAAAAGAAGTAAAAACAAACCGAGCGAGCGAATGTAGTAGAAAATATTATGAAAGAAAGAAAGAAAAAACAAAGAAAGAATGAAAAAACTGAGGAAGAAAGAAAAACAAAAAATAAAGAAAGAAAAACAAAAAAGAAAGAAAGAGAGAAAACAGCGAAAAAAAGAAAGAAAAAAAGAAAGAAAAACAAGAAAGAAAGAAAAAAAGAAAGAAAGAAAGAAAGAAAGAAAGAAAGAAAGAAAGAAAGAAAGAAAAAGAACGACACTTGCAGATAAAACGAAAGGACCATAATGGGCGAAATGAGGAAAGAATGAAAGAAGGCAATGTTGTGAAGGAATGTAGAAACGAAAGAAAAACAAACGTTTCTGTACGAAAACGAAAGAAAGAAAGAAAAATGAAAGAAAGAAAGAAAGAAAGAAAGAAAGAAAGAAACAAACAAACAGACAGACAAACAAACAAACAAACAATGTCATGGGCGAATGTACGATCGACCGAACAAACGTAAGAAAGAAAACAAAATTTGTTGTAAGAAAACAAATTAAAAATCACGATAAAAAGAAAGAAAGAAAAGGAAAAAATAACTCTACTTCAGCTTATATAAATATTTAATGACACAGTATATGAATCAACTAATTGAGAACGGATATGGCAAAAGAAAGAAAGAAAGAAAGAAAGAAAGAGAGAAAGAAAGAAAGAAAGAAAATAGTAAAAAAATTAAATCAAAAGAAGAAATATATTGAGGAAAGAAAGAAAGACAGAAAGAAAGAAAGAAAATGAGTAAATGATTAAGAGAAAGGAAGAAATATATTACGGCAAGAAAGAAAGAAAGAAAGAAAGAAAGAAAGAAAGAAAGAAAGAAAGAAAGAAAATGAGTAAAAGATTAAGACAACGGAAGAAATATATTACGGCAAAAAAGAAAGAAAGAAAGAAAGAAAGAAAGGAAGATGGTGCTGGCAAACGAAAGATAGTGTTGATATCATTAACCTTGATGTAATCTTCCTATGATGGATCTCGTTCTCGTCCATTAGTGCGAATTGGACAAAAAATTATCTTTACCGGAATTTGAACTAAGCTTCTTTTATTATTCTATTTGTTTCCATAACATGTTCATATTGACGTTTCTTTCGATTTGACCCTGCGAAAATAAATATTCTGCTTACAATAATTCGTGGAATTCTGCCCACTTTGAGAGTCTGTCATTCTCTTGACGTCTCATGTCTCCATCTTTTCTAAAATTTGCCGATTTACGATTCTTTCCTTGCTCCCTTCCCTACAAACCCAAGAAGTGTCTTACCCTGTTTGTTAGTCATTCGTTTTCTATTGGTTAGTTTTCCATAGTTCCTCCGACTGAAACCACATCGATACATTGACTCAAATCGTGAGCTACCCAGCTACATTCGTTTCATTCACTCTCTCTTCTTTCATAAGATGAGATTTAACTGGCTTTTTTTTCTTTATCGCAACCATTCTCTCGCGTTCTCTTTCTCTCTACTTCTCTCTTTCTTTGTTCCTTTCTTTTACCTTTCTTTCGTCTTCTCTCCCCTTCTGTCTTCCACATTTTCTTCCTGTCTTTCGTTCCCTTTCTCAATTTAGTTGATCTTTCCTCCTTTTCTTTCTTTTAAGTCAATCTTTCTCTCAGTATATTTCTCTTCATTTAAACCTTCTATTCTAATGTTTCTCTTTTTTTGTTTCATGTCTTTCTCTCCATGCATTTCTCTATCTCTTTATATCTCTTTCTTTCGGACGCCCTTTTTCTTTTTAGAGGAGCATTTCTCTATTTCTCTTCTATATCTTTCTTTCTCTCTTTCTCTTTGTCTTCTTCTTCTTATTATTATTATTATTATATATATTTCTTTCTCTCTTGTTCTCTTTGTATTCTTCTTCTTCTTCGTATTATTATTATTATTATTATTATTATTATTATTATTATTATTATTATTATTATTATCTCCTTCCCTTTCTATTTCAATATTTCCTTTTTCCTTTTCTCATATATCTTTTTTGTCTTTCTCTTTTCCTTCCCTTATTTTTTTTTATTTTTTCTTTCTCTCTTCACTTAAACTTTGTATTCTAAACTTTTCTCTCTTTTTGACATTTATTTCTCTCAGTGTCTTTCTCTGTTTCTCTTCTATCTCTTCCTTTCCCTCTTTTTCTCTACTACTTATGCCATTCTCTTTCTAATTTTCTCTTTCCTTCTTCCTTTGTCGTAAATGTCTTTCTCTTTTTCTTTCTCTATTTCTTTCTCTTTTTCTTTCTCTCCAACTGCTTTTAGATTACCTTTCCTCTGCTTCATCTCATTCTTTCCCTCTTCCTTTTTATCACTTTCTCTTCTTTGTTCCTTTCATATATCTTTCCTTCTCTCCGCCCTTGCTATCTCTCTTTCTTTCACAGTCTCCATTCTTTCTTTCTTTCTTTCATTCTTTCATTCTTTCTTTCTTTCTTTCTTTCTTTCTTTCTTTCTTTCTTTCTTTCTTTCTTACACACATGCAAACACCCGTACACACACAGCTTGGTTTCTTTGGCAGATTGCCGGTCACTGACTGAAGGTCAGTTAGCTGCCGGGGTAGATTCGGGTTGTGCGGCCGAATTTTCTCGAACACGTACCATCGATCACCAGTTCTTTGATTGAATATTGGAGCCGAATTGTCTGGACCAAATAGCGCAGACTAATTGAAACCGATCGAACGAGAAATATTTTGTTTAACTTTTATACACAAACAAATCCTTCCGCGCTCAAAAATATAGCCGTATATTTAGCAGCAGAATTTCCTCTCGATAATATAAACTTGTTCGGAAAAGAAATGAATCTTTTTTTGTGGAGCGAATGAAAGGTCCCTTCAAATGATCATTTTTTTAAAAGATTATTTCATAGCCAAGCAACAATAAACGCCACTAGTATGCAAGCGGTTACAGAGAGTGAAGGGAAACATATACCTTAGGGTTTACTGACCCATAGGAATATAAAAATCCTTACGCGTTTATATTATCGCAAATGTAACACTTTCAAACCAGAGCATTTACCCAAACACAATTTATTGTTATACAAATTAATCTTGTCTTAAATATCATTGTTATCTTGTTTTTCCTTATACATAATGTACATAATGAACAACAAGATAACAATGATATTTAAGACAACAGTAATTTGTATAACAATAAATAAATTTTATATCACAAAGGTACAAACACAGATTGAAGAAGTTTTTAAAAAGATTAAAATGTTCTTGTCTTTCAAGTTCTGTGTTTGGATAATGTTCTGGTTTGATAGATGTGGAGTAATGTGTCTTAAAATCAGAAAATGTCACCCAGGATGAGTTTGTGTCAAAAATACAACAGTATAATTTTATGTTAAAAATAAAGAGTTTAAGGCTTTCGAAAAGTTGTGTCAGTGAGTGTGTAAATGAAATGGGCTTCCATTGCGTTTTTAACTTGATTCCCTCTCTTTCATATTTGTTGGCTTTAGTTTGCTTGAGTTGAAGAAAAAAAGATGCAGATTGTTTTAATGTTAAAAGGATTTTAACACTATTTACATTATTCGGATTATTGTCATCATCTTTGTCACAACTATAGTCCGAATAATGTAAATAGTGTACATAATACCTCATCTCAGAAATATAGACAGATACTGAAAGTTGACAAAGATGAGGACAATAGTCCGAATAATGTAAAGAGTGTACATAATACCTCATCTCAGAAATATAGACAGATACTGAAAGTTGACAAAGATGAGGACAATAGTCCGAATAATGTAAATAGTGTACATAATACCTCATCTCAGAAATATAGACAGATACTGAAAGTTGACAAAGATGAGGACAATAGTCCGAATAATGTAAAGAGTGTACATAATACCTCATCTCAGAAATATAGACAGATACTGAAAGTTGACAAAGATCAGGACAATAGTCCGAATAATGTAAATAGTGTACATAATACCTCATCTCAGAAATATAGACAGATACTGAAAGTTGACAAAGATGAGGACAATAGTCCAAATAATGTAAACAGTGTACCTAGTATCTCATATCAGAAATATAGACAGATACTGAAGGTCCGAAACGTTGTGATAAACATGGCGACAAAGATGAGGACAATACTCCGAATAATGCAAACAGTGTACATACTACCTCATGTCAGAAATATAGACAGGTACTGAAGGATGACAAAGATGAGGACAATAGTCCGAATAATGTAAATAGTGTACAAAATACCACATCTCAGAAATATAGACGATACTGTAGATTTTTAACGTATAGTCTGATATCCTCACGAGTCGTGACACGTGCGGTATAGGTCTTGGTTTGATTTTCTTACCTGACTGTCTGTTTCTGAATTTGTGTCGTTAATATGCACAATGTGCGTCACGTGGTAGGCTCCAGAATTTTTGGCGCAAATATATTTTTTGTTCGGGTTAAAATCAGGTTTGGCACAGTCGGAGGTAGTTGATGACATGTAATTGACCAACCAAAACGCGTCGATTGTTCATTTTAAGTTATTATTAATTTTTTCTTTCGTATTTTTCCAATAAAATATGACTCATTGCACATGTTAGTACTTCGTGTGTCCATTCCACGAAATCTTTCCTTGCAGATTGTCCACAGATTCTCGATTTGATTTAAATCAGGAGAGTTTTCCGGGACAGTCTATAGTACTTTGATTTGCTCACTGCTATGCCTTGCCAGTGTGTTCGTGCAGCGTTACAATTTTCATTCGCCTCCTTGGAGTAATGTCCATCGCGGACAATGGTTGTAAGCCAACTAATCGACAGTCGAGACAATAGTGTCTCGGAGGGATAAAATCTTATGCAATCACGGATGACGTAATATTTTTCAAGGCCAAACAAATTTTACATACACCCCGAAACAAGACTAATATTACTGCATCCCACTCCAAATGGTCTAATCTGAGGACAAAAAATAGAAATACATTACACCATGTCACTCCAGTGGGTCAAAAACTGATCGTATGAGGAAAAAAAGGAAACTAAAGCGGTTGTTTCAATTAATTTGCACAAAGGTGCAGAAGACAATATTGTTTGATTGATTTGTATTTTACGGTTTTATCAACTCTTCACAAATTATTAAGATATATTTTTAAAATTTAATATTTGTTTTTTGCGATAATATTGTTTCATTAATGATACGAATGAATCCATAGCTGGGTGGACGAGTGGTTGATGCATACCTAATCAGAATTAGATAAACAAGGTATAGTACTTTGAAAGACTTTTGGACCTCAAATTCACACCCGACCTCAAGTGGAACTCATAAATACAACCTGTTGCCAAGGATGCAGGTAAAATGGCTGGCACTCAGTACTGCACTAGTAAGTACCTTACGCATACCTGACGTCCAAAGTCATGAAGGACGTAGCCTAAAAAAATTATTGAAATGCCAACATTGGAATTGCTACCGTTGAGAATACAACGTGAGACTGCTCCACTATCTTTCCCAAAAATAATCATTATCGACCGATAATAAATAGTAAGAAATTGCGAATAGACAGGATCACCTATGCCATGAAGAATCATGGTCTAAAAATAAATGTAAATGGCATCATTGGAATTTCTGCTGTGGAGAATGTATTGTGAGACTACTCCACTATCTTTCCCATGAAAGCATCGCGATTGACAGATAGTAGGAAAAAATAGGAATTTTGGACAGAAATTATCTCCTACATCATGAAGGATATGGACTAACAAAAAATTATTGAAATAGCTACACGGAAATTTCTGCCGTGGAGAATGCATCATGAGACTACTCCACTATCTTTCCCAAGAAATTATCGCTATTGACAGATAGTAGGAAAAAATATAAAATTTGGGCAGACATTATCTCCTACGTCATGAAGGACATGGGCTAAAAAATATATTGAAATGGCTACACTGAAATGTTTGAGGTGAATAACGCAATAGGGAAATACTCCACTATCTTTCCCAAGAAATTATCGCTATTGACAGATAGTAGGAAAAAATATGAATTTTGGACAGACATTATCTCGTACGTCATGAAGGACATGGGCTAAAAAAAATATATTGAAATGGCTACACTGAAATTTTTGAGGTTGATAACGCAATATGGAAATACTCCACTATGTTTCTCAAGAAATTATCGCTATTAACAGATAATAGATAAAAACTAGGAATTTTGGACAGACATTATCTCGTACGTCATGAAGTACATGGACTAAAAATATATTGAAATGGCTACAATGACATATTTGACGTGGATAACGCAATATGGAAATACACCACTATCTTTCCCAAGAAATTATCGCTATTGACAGATAATAGGAAAAAATATGAATTTTGGACAGACATTATCTCCTACGTCATGAAGGACATGGGCTAAAAAAATATATTAAAATGGCTACACTGAAATTTATGCCGTGAAGAACGCTATGTGGAAATATTCTGTGATGTTTCTCCAAAAATATCGTTATTTTCAGATTAATAAAGAATTTGTGGATTTCCATGCTTGCCTAGAACTGAATGAACTTGACAGTAATGAATCCTTTCCGTGTAACAAAAGAGAAAATTGTTGTAATTCTTCTAAGGAACAGTTTATTCGTTTTCAAATATCTGCAAGGAGAATGCATTTCGTTTTGATTTAACTGCTTTTAGCAATCTTTCAAGCCAATTCCAGCCAACATCCTTAAACCGCAAGTCCCACGAGTGTTCGACGTTCGAGGATCTTTGTTGAAGATTTGGAACTAGCGATTTAATTCAATCGGACAAAATGACTAGTTAATGAATGGAACCAACCCGCGGCCTATGGCTGAAGTCCCTATGGGTCAAACACTCCGACCCCGCGGCGCTGTGATCAGAATTAATATCGATGCTGTGTTCCTAAAATGAGATCACCGGATGTCTACCTAAAACTATTCCGTCAGCCAAATATGTGCTGAATTCCCGAATGATATCGTCGACCAATGGAAGGAGGAAGGAAGACGCGGAGCTAAGTAAACCACGTTGACGTATGCAGCCAAAGAATTGTTACACTTCTTCAAAAACCGTTCCCCTTTAGGAAGTTGGCGATCATGGCTCTCCACAATTTCCTGCCCTTTGTTATATGTCCTAAACCCTGTTCTGCCATCACTTTATTCAAGCCTCTTCTTCTTCTTGCCATTTCCCTTCAAGATGTTGACAATCATGGCTCTCCCCAATTTCCTCTCCTTTGTAACACATAAGAAATCTTGTCTTCTTTTTATCTCTCCTAAACCACGTTGATGTATGCAGCTAAAGAATTGTTACACTTCTTCAATATACTGCCCCCTTTAGGAAGTTGGCGATCAAGGCTCTCCACAATTTCCTGCCCTTTGTAGCTGTAAATATTTTTTCTTTTTGTTATCTCTCCTAAACGCTGTTCTGTCATCCATTTATTCAAGCACATTCTTCTTCTGTATGTCGTCTCCTTTCAATAAGTTGGCGATCATGGCTCTCCACAATTTCCTGTCCTTTGTTATCTCTTCCTTCCTCCTGCTATCACTTTACTAAAGCTTCTTCTTCTTCTTCTTCTTCTTCTTCTTCTTCTTCTTTGGGCCATTTCCCTTCAATATGTTGATAATCATGGCTCTCCCCAATTTCCTCTCCTTTGTAACGCATAATAAATTTTGTCTTCTGTTATCTCTCCTAAACCCTGTTCTGCCATCCATCTATTGAAGCTCGTTCTTCTCCTATGTGCCGTCCGCCTTCAGGAAGTTGGTGATCATGGCCCTCCTCAATTTCCTGACCATTGAAGCTATTATGAATGTTGTCTTTTTGTTCTATCTCCTAAACCCTGTTCTGCCATCTATTTACACAAGCTCATTCTTCTTCTTCAGCATCTTCTTCTATGGACCGTGCCCCTTCAGGAAATTGGCGATCATGGCCCTCCACGATTTCCTGTCCTTTCTAGTTCTTAATAAATTTTATCTTTTTGTTATATCTGCGACATCCACTTCTGCCATCTATTTACTCAAGATCGTTCTATTTGGCTTCTTCCTTCAGGAGGTTGTCGATCATGGCTCTCCACAATTTCCTGTCCTTTGTAGTACTTAATAAATTTTATCTTTTTGTTATCTCTCCTAAATCTTGTTCCGCCATCCATTTACTCAAGCTCGTTTTTATTTTATTTTATGTGCCATGTCCCTTCAGGTTGTTGACAATCATGGCTCTCCACAATTTCCTGTCCATTTTAGCTCTGAATAAATTTTGTCTCTTTTCTAATCACTCCTAAACCACGTCCTACTATCTATTTACCTAAGTTTCTTCTTTTTCTTCTATATACCGTCTCCCTTCAGAAAGTTGGCGATCATGGCTTTCCACAATTTCCTGTTCTTTTTTTTATCTCCCCTAAACCCTATTCTGCTACCCATTAACTCAATCTCGCTAGAAATCGTTTGTTCTGTTCCTCTTGACTTTGGTCGGTCTTGTGGGTATCAGATTTTCTTATCCCACTTCCCTCAATGTGTAAACTTAGAAACTTCAACTGACTATTCATAGCGTTGAGTATAAATGTCGTTTATATTTCCTTTTTTTCTAAAACTTCGACATTTCTAACATATTACTTCCATTTTATTCTCAGCATCCTTCTGTAGATCCTCATTTCAATTGCTTCGAGTCCCTTTCTTCCTCTCTGATGAGATTATTTCGCATGCATTGTTTTATGTCAGGAATTGCATTGAGTAATAATTTAGTACTTATTTCTTTTTGTTTCATAATATTTACTAAATATTTGGAAGATACATTTTCGCTGTCCAGTGCGCCTTCGGAATTCAGTGCGTAACATTCCGTCCCCTGTTAAAGCACTTTCCAAATATTTAAATTGGTCGTATTTGATTGATTTTTTAAAAATCTCCCATTTCTAATTTGCATGTTGGTTTGCCCCATTTTGCTAACAACCATGGATTTCATCTTATTGCAATTGATGCATAGTCCCTTCTTCTTCCTTTCTTTCACTACCGTCTGTATAAATTCCTATATTTTCTTTTTCGTATCTAATATCAACATTGTTTTATCTGCATATCTTATGTTGCTGCGAATCTGGCCGCCGACAACGAATCCTGGTAGAACTAATTCTCTCAGAACCTTATCACGATGTAGGTTGAATACGTCTGTCAAGAAGACACATCTCTGTCTTCCACGTTTTTTTTTTTTTTTGTATATTTAGTGAATTCATTTCATAATTCTCTTGGGACTTTTATAGTTGTCATAACGCCATTTTAAATATTTCTGATAAAAATCTGTTGCTAAGAAAATTTGGTCACTGTGCCGTTCTAAACAATTTCTATCAACAGAATCTATTTTACACGTTTATAAATCTACAATTCGCCCACGCATTGAATATTGCTGCCACACCTGGCTGGTGCTTCTGCATTGTATTTAGAGGTCCTTGTTAAAATACAAACGGGATTCTGCAGTGTTACTGGTCATGACCTGGAATTTCGACTTCAGTCACTTTCCTACTGTTGTAATATAGTTTCCCTGTGACTTTTCTATAAATATTTTCATGGTAATTGTTCTGATGAACTTTCTTCTATGGTAACTAGACTTTATGAATATAAGCGCAGTACTAGATTGATGGCATGGTCTAATTTTTAAGCTATAATAAATTCTTAATGAAATCCAAATAATAATCTGCAATGTTATTGGTCTTTCACTGGTATCTCGGCTTCAGTCCCTTTTCCACCGCCGTAACGGTGACTTCCTGTGTTTTTCTATAAATTATTTCATGATAACTGTTCTGATGAATTTTCCTCTATGGTACCTATAATCTATGAATTTAAGCGCAGTACCAGATTCGCCGCAAGATCCCATCATTTTACAGTTGAAATGACTAGATGACACCGTAAGTCCTATGCTAACAGTTTCTTCTATCGTATTTCACTCTTGTGGAACTCTTATCCGGCTTCTTGCTTCACAGTCAACTTTGATCTTCTACTAGATTCGCCGCAAGATCCCATCATTTTACAGTTGAAATGACTAGATGAACCGTAAGTCCTATGCTAACAGTTTCTTCTATCGTATTTCACTCTTGTGGAACTCTTATCCGGACTATAAATATGGAAGATTCTGGAGAGTCAAATTCCCTACCAGACCAAACAATATATTCAATATTTATATTTTTCCACTTGTTGTCAGCAGAGAACGTTAGGCAGAGAAGGCGCAACTGGTCACTCGGTCGTTAGCATCAGCCATGCTGATGGACGGCAGAAAGTGGTCTCTGAGATTAGTAATAGAGAGACGTATTTTTAGAGCCATCAAGCCATTCATTTTCCTAGTTAACAGAAGATTGTAGGTCATTTTTGAGACCAGCTGTCAATTTGATTTTATCGAACTGATCACACTTTCCATAAAGAGAGATGTCAATTGTTGTGTCATCGGCATAGATATTGACGCCATTTGTACAATATAGAAATTGCTATAATTATTCAGATGTATTAGAAAGAACCTGATAGGAATCAAGTTAAATTATCTTGGAAATGATATCTTAAACTCCAGTTGTTCACGTAGAAAGAATTGCGTGAAATTATTTTGAAGTCTTATTTGAACAATAGAATTATTTTATATTCATTTCAAATTGCTATCTTTTTGTAAGTTTTATTGTAAATACTATAGTGAATTAACTCGCTGTTTTGTTTTTTTTTTTTACTTTTTCCTTCAACTCAAAATTGTTGAAATCCCACTTTAATCAATAAATAAAAAGAGAACTTCATTTGACAACGTTCGTTTACCATTCAATTTAATTGTATAATTAATTATTCTCTACGGTTGCTTTTCACGTGTTAACACGAGTTTTGTTTTATACTTTTAGAAATATTTCTTACGTGAGCGTGTCTTTCTCGAGAGGAAAATCTTGCGACGTTTTCCTAGAGAAACAAAGGAGAAATCGTGTACTGTTCCAAGCAACTAATTAACTTTAATATGCCTATTTAGTGTTTCGCTTTCCATCCCGACCCCATCCCTTGGTATGACATGTGGTCCACGGTTTTTTTTTCAGGCATAAGGATCAGTCCTATCGTCCGACATACTTTTTAATCCGAGCAAGAATTGATCCAAGAGTCATATTTAATTTTTTTCACAAATTCTGATGATCTGTTATACATCATGCAGCAGAAATATATCCCGCACAAACCTCACAGAAAAAACAGCCTCAGAAGGGTAAGAAATTAGCGATATGAAAACACCATTGTCACTGATGGCTTAACCAGTACGTTTCGGGTATTTTGGGGAGATATATGTGACAGGTATTTCTGCCACACCCTATATTTTATCAATTAACTTATGTGGCAGTGAATGCCGTTCAATCTATTCGTGGATGTAGAGAAAACTGGAGGCAACTGAAATGTGTTTCTACAGAAGTCTGATGAGAATGCAATGGACTGATCACGTGCGTAAAGAAGACATTGTAAAGAAAAGTGAAGCTTATACTTAGAATCTAAAATAATAAAAAAGATGGAAATTAATTTTCCCAGAAGCATTCATGAGGAAAGAGGGCTTGGAGAATATTGACACTGAATGTAAAGATTGAAGGCAATTAGGACAGAAGTTAACATGAGTTTATTTGCTTGTTTAGCTGCATATGGGTCATGTAATGCTGAAATTTCATTTTCTTGGGGGGACTTTGTAATTTCTTTTACGAAAAAATGTATTGTTGGGAATATTTTTGGTTCTAAAATGTTTTGCCGGTAATATTTTTTGTCTTTTTCAAAAATGTATTTGGCAGTAATATTTTTATGTTTCTTCAAAAAGATAAGAAACAGAATTGTGGTTCTACAGAAGGATGCTGAGGCTACCTGCTGTAACCTCGGGAAGGTTACTGAATAGAATAATCAAACGAAGGTAGGAAATTAACTATAATACTTAGCACAAGAACAACGCATATAAGATTCGCCAGCGGCGCGTAGAAGTTGTCAACTGCTAGAAGTGAGTCAAGTGAATTCCACAATGAATCTCCAACTGCAGGATATCTACCAACAGGTTCACGCGGTAACATGTGACACATGGCCGCATTTAATGTGGGGTACGCGAGAGCGTAGGGTCGATCAAAATTCCCGGTAGACCCCGTATAGAACGAGGTCTGGTAGCTGTTTCCCGAGACAAGATTCTGCCCTTAGACATAGCCTCATCAGAGGATCCTCTCTGTACTGGGGCAGAGAGTTTAACCAGAGCTGCTGGAGACGAATCTCCAAATATCTACTTGGATATCTACCAACCGCCCCACGTGGTCGGATGTGGGACAAGGCCGAATTTAATGTGGAATATCCAAGCCCGTATGCTCGGGCAAAAATCCTCCGTCGACCCCGTATAAAAGGAGGTCGAGTAGCTGTTTCCCTAGACGACATAGCCTCGTCTCAGAGTTTGACCAACACAGCTGGGGACGAGTCTCCGACTACAGACCAACATACAGTATTTACTACTGTATTTATGTGAATGGGGACATACCTATTATCGTCCGTAGGTATGCTACAACACTACCATAGACCAAATATATGAGTAACGACGAAATTGTAGAGAAAATGGAAACAGAATAGAAACTTATACTTAACATCAGTAAGAAAAGCTCGAAATTTCTATGGTACATAATGAGAAAAGACGACTTGGAAAATTTGACACTCACAGGACAAAAAACATGACTGATAGATGAAAAGAAAACACGTCATAATTAGTGAACTTGAGTAACTGGATGGTGGAAGAATGTTTAGGTGAAATAAATTGGGGGCAAATTAAACTTTAAAGAGGTCACTTAACGAAGATTCTCAGAATGAAGAAGAGACAGGCGACACTTTGGACTTGGAATGTTTGACATTCACGTGACCTATGAAAGAAAAATAGGGACAGTGCAAGGCAAAAGTCGTATCTAAGAAGCTTGAATGAATTGATGACAGAAAAAGAAATGCGACGAAGGACAGACACGTTGCTTAGATGTACAAATATTGAGAGGTCGCTGAGAGGTATGACCACCAGCGTTCTTTTTTTAATTAACGCTGCGAACGTTGGAATTTATATATTACTTTCGTTCTCATCGCATCGGATATATATATATATATATATATATATATATATATATATATATATATATATATATATATATATATATATATATATATTTCATTAAAAACGACTGACAAGGTGCTTTTATTTAGTTTTTTATATAATTTCTCGTGCGATCTAATAAAGTTTTTCTTTTCAGAGGATAAATTATATAAGAATTGTCCGAATGTTCTTTTTCGAGCGCTTTCGGCTATACATTTAGCCATTATCAAGGATTATATTTCAACTGTTAGAATTAGAAATAGTTTGTTATGTGTATGTTTTATAAAGTGATTCATTTTTTTGTTTCAAAACATGTCAAGATATTATGTCCATGTTCAAAGTTAATATTATTAAGTGTTGGTTTGTTTATTTTTATAAGTAAGGCTTCCATTATTTTTAGCCTTTCTTTGCAAGTGGATGATGCTATTATATTAGTGTGGTCGACAAGTATATTCCGAATAGTGTCCGGTAGGTCTCCATGAATATTTAAATGAGATCTAATTGAGCTATTGTCAGAAAAGTGTAGGGTTAATCTGCGTGTTAAACGATTTGTAGTGTGGCATATATAATTAATTTTAATAAATTTGCTTGAAAGAAGGATTGCTGCCTAAATACACAAATATATATATATATATATATATATATATATATATATATATATATATGTAAAAGAACGAATAGTAAGATTTCAGCGTTCAAAACATTAATTTCAAACAGGCTCAATACAAATTAGAACAATAAATATCAGTTCCCAGAAACTGAAAGCCCGACACCCACACAGGATTTGATTATAGTGGTGAAGGCTTTGTGCAGGGCCTTCCACACTTTTTGGAGGGAAGAATACAGGGACCTGCAGCAACGAATGCCACAAGGCCCAAATATATATATATATATATATATATATATATTGTACATGTTTTCAGATAAGACGTTTAGCGATCATGACACCATTTATCGTAAGAATCAGTGAAAAACCTTTGGGGTTATTCAGCTAAAATGCGCGCGGGTCAAAATCATTTTTTGTCAGCCCCACTCTTTTCTTTTCCACTAAAAAAATGGTGAGAGAAAAAAGATCACTCAGGATTTCAGTAAAGCTACTAACATACCTACTCTGGCTTACATTTTCAAAGTCTAATGAACAACCATCAAGTGAACGGTGAATACGTTTTAAAAAAGAGGCAACAGTAGAGAGGAAAACTGGATCAGAAGGTCACAACAGGATCCTTATTTCAACTCAGAGCTAAAGAGTTCAATTAGAAAAGACCCAACTTGATCCATACTAGGTTTGGCACGTGAAAGAGGAGTTTCAGCTATGACAGTTCAAAGAGCAGTGAAAAAAAAAGACTTGAAAATGAAATCGTTACTCCAAGAGAGTTGGTCAGACTGGGTGAAGATCATCTTGAACTATATTACAATTTGAATGTTTCTTGAACGATTCATATAGCCTAAAATACAAATTACAAATAGGGTCTACCACAATCAAGCAATTACGACCATTTAAATATCTGGGACGCGTTTTAACACAAAATGGAAAACGTGATATCAAAATCCTATGGGGCGTTAGAATGACCGACGATACATTCCAAACGTGAAGCAGAGTATTTAAGAACCATGAAAATTTTTTATGAGAAACAAAGAGAAGAGTATATTGTAACGTTCCGTAATATGACTCTTCAAATATGTCATCGAATGCTGGACAATCTCCTCACAAATAAAGAAGAGACGTGGAGCAACAAAGATGTGGTTCTACCGAAGGATGATGAGAATGCCATGAACAAAACATATGACCGACGACGAAGGTCTAGAGATAATAGAAACAAAAATCTATTTAACATTAGGAAAAGAGATGAAGTTCCTATGTCACATAATGAGGAAAGGGGGTTTGGAGTATTTGATACTCACAGAACGGAGTGAAAAAAAAAAGAGGTACAGAGGAAAATAACAGATAACTCACCTCGCAAGCTTGAGAAAATGGATGACCAGGGTTTTTCCAGAGAAAAAGAAAAAGAAAAATATTAAATAACGGTTGAGCCGACTATTATTTTTTAGAGAATTGTATTTTTGCTGTGACTTCCTCAGTTTGATCTTTGCGGTCAGATACAGGACAAAACAAAGGAAGACGGTCTTGATTGGCTGAAATGGCGTAGGAAGGAGAGAGAAATTTTTTTTCGGGGAGTCGAGTCTAAACTTTCACACAATATAGTATATATACAATGTGTTCTTTTCGTGACTGCAACATCTCCTAGTGGCGGGAGAGAGCGATTCCACTGTCTAGTTAGAAATGTACACGTCAACGTGAATAAAATAGTTAAGTATAAAATTCCTGTGTTAAAGTTCTCTTTCATCTCCGGACCCCAACAGCATTTCGCCCGGTGAAGACAAGAGAAAGAATGCAAAGTTATTATGACCGAATCGACACCGTCCACCGTCAACTAAGCCCCCCCCCCAACCAAGGGGTTATGCAACATAGTAACATAGGGCTACAAAGGACAGGAAATTGTGGAGAGACATAATCGCCAATTTCACATAGAAGAAGAAGTATTCTCACCTCCTTTAAGAGCGGTAAATCTTCCTTTTCTTTTTTTTTAAAAAACTAACGCACGGTGGAGTAATGGATGGTGACTTCAGTGGAGTTCATTATATTCACTTATGTGTTAAAACCCTTGCAACAATTTTGAATCCATCTCTTCTCCGCAAGCTATGGGTGAATAGCAGGATAGACAGAGTTCTATATTTCTGAGTTGCAACTGGACAATTCTCAATTCTGCTTGGTCTACGTCCGGAAACACCATTGATAATGCGGGTGCAATACGTATGGTGTCCCACGGGTTTAAGAAAAAAAAATTAACGCTTGAAACTTAAAAAGAATTACAGTAAAACATTAAAAAAAATGTAATGCACTGTATTTTATCTCAGTGGATTGATTTGAATTTCGAAGATAAAATTTGAGTTGAATGTTTTCATGCTATAATATCTGTGAGAAAATTTGTCTTATATATAAAAATCTCTGTCTATAAAAAGGCAGGATGTGTGTGCGTGTGTGTGTCTGTGTGTGTGTGTAACGAATGCACTGCCGCAATTTTCGATGGATTTGCAGCAAAATTTACATGCACATGCTTCAAGTTAGGAACAAGGCCAAGACCGACTTTGCATTTCCCAAGTCTCATCGACAGCAGAGATAATCGATTTTTTTCATGCTTCTACGGCAGTTTTCATGTAGTATACGGCCATTTTCTACTGGCCAGTGTGAGAGTCTATAGCTGTCTTCCACGAATAGGCAGGAAGATTCTATTGGCCATCGTGAGAGCCAACAGCTGACTGACAAGAACGTTAACTAGCATGCTAGCATGTAAAAAAATCGATGGTTGCCTTCATCACAAGTGGGAAAAATTTAAATCTGCATGGCACTTTACTCCAATTGGCTCATTCGCTTGCTTAAACTCAACGTTGATTCTGATTCCGCAGAACTAGGTTGGGTGTGAAAAAGTATTTGTTGTTAACATTCTTTTTTCATTCGGTTTTTCCAGTTACGAGTCCTTTTTTAAAGCTGATCGTTTAGTGTTCATTTTGTTTAGTTCTTTTTTCGTAACAGATTTAATGTTTAGCATAGAGCTTAGAAAAAATTGACAGTGTGAGATAGGCAAGAAATAAGGCATGTAGCAACATCAGCACGGCAAAGGTCACTCCTTTAAAGGCAAGGAAGGGCAAAAATATGTTAAGTCAAGTGATAGCGATTGCTTTATGAGTCGTACGATTTTTGAATCATGCACGGGCAACGTCGGGCCATGCTGCTAGTAAAATATAAAATAATAATAATGATAATTATAAATAAAATAAAATAAAATCTAAACCTCGTTTAAAATGAATTAAATAAATAAAAAATAAAAATAATTCAATTACTCTCAGCATACAACAGAGACTGTTCCTGTCGGACGTAGAGACATCATGCAAAGTGACGTGAGATTCAACCTCTTCACCCATGATGAAAACACCTGTATAACCTTCCTCCGTGATAAAACTTGTGTTCTTACGGAGTGATTTATTCCCTTCTATAACATGAACCTTATCACAATTGTAATGTAAAACACACGCTAATACAAATAAATACATAAATAAAATTTTATGAAGCTACCGTGCAATTTACAGTGTTCTTTATATTTTTATTATGCACGTTCCTTTGTTCTTTTTTTTCCTTGTGAACAAAAATCCCAATTTATGACCACATTGTGTGAGTGAATATACCTCCATAACTTTATGGTGACAACCGACGCCCAAAAGTAAAACATGAAAACCTCCACAGGTCCAATCCTTACTTTCTATAAAGGTTCAAACTATAACCTCTATAAACTAACCCCGTGTGACAAATCATATGCGAAACCAAGTTTAAATTAGAAATTTACAGTCAAAACCGGTGGTCTGCAAATTTATAATCCAGATCAAACGACGAAAAAATTTTGCTCGGCTTCATAACATGCTAGCTATATATATGTAATTGCTTTGAGGGATTTAGTTTATAGTAATTCGTCGAGCTTAGAATCCTCAACAGAATGCAGAAAGCACTGGACGGCTGTTTCGTCCTATATTTGGGACTCATCAGCAGTGCGCATCCACTACCGAGAATCGAACTCGGATCGCTTCGATACAACGCGAACGTCACACCAACTGTACCACGGGACACGGTGACGAAGAAGACATAAACTAGACTCGATATAGCGCAGCTACTCACTCAGTTCCGATTCCCGTGGTACAGTTGGTATGATGTTCACGTTGTATCGAAGCGACCCGGGTTCGATTCTCGGTAGTGGAGGCGCACTGCTGATTCGTCCCAAATATAGAATGAAACGGCAGTCCAGTGCTTTCTGTATTCTGTTGAGGATTCTAAGCTCGACGAATTACTATTATATATATATTGCCAGTTGAGTATTATTATTTAAAAGGTAATATTGTTTTACAAATGTGTTATTTTTATTTTATTTATTTTTTCTAGAAGAAATTTATTAATTGAAAATTTGGGTTCATGAAAAGAAAATATTTTTTTTAAAAATGATATGGCTGACTTTTAAAATCAGGGAATTACACTTCCAAAAGTACAGAGCTGAGTAATTTTTGACATGTCACTCTGGAAAATATTCACAGAATAATCTATCTATCTATCTATCTATCTAATATTTTTATATATAAAAAACACACGGACGAAGCAACTATGATAGTCTGTCCTTGCTGCATTAAAAATTTCAAAGCAACGAAAATCCGTGTATACGAGACGCGGAAGCGAAAATTGCGTCGCAGCTCATGACGTCACACATGACCATGCGAGAGTAAATAGAGAGTATTAATTATGGGAAGCCGTTAATATAAACCAATGGCCTCTGTTATCAATTGTAGGCATTTAAGAATATTTGTGGACATTTCATAGTTTATTTTGTTCAGGTTAGGTTTCAAATGTTTTATGTATAAAGCTTCAAGGATTTTTCATTTTTGTTTATTGTTTTCATGTTTAAATGTAGTTGTGTTATCAACAAGGATTTTCCGGAACTGAGTACGCGATCAGGCATGTTGCTTGATATATTGAAATTGTCATCTTTGATAATGGCTTATGTAAGCCGGAAGCTTAGATTGGATTTAAACATGTATCAATATGGTGATTTCCTTTCGTCTTTCAATGATAATGTGATTAAGCTTATCAGACAATATGAAAGGAATTTACTTAAAATAAATAGACAAAACCTGTCTATATTGTTTAATGAAACATGCATTAATGAAAAATTGCTGCCAAAATATGCACGATTTACTTCAAAGACATTAATAACGTGAAACAGACGATTGTTAATAATCGTTTTCCAAACCATTTTATAGATTATTATATCAGACGTTTTCTTTCTAAAGTAACCAAAAGCAATAAAAAACATTCAGGAAAAAAAAAACATAGTACTAAAATTTTTCTAGAAAATGAAATGCATTTAACTTTATTAAAGTCAAATCTTCACTTAGAAGTATTATAAAGAAATACACAATCCCAGTTGACAAAAACAAGAAAATTAAATTAACTACTCTAAATAATAAATTTTATATATATATATATCATAGAGAGTTATATATATATATATATATATATATATATATATATATATATATATATATATATATACATTACGCCGTTCGATTTATATGTTCTTGAAATATCTCACTTTATATCTAATTCTCTTAGAGATTTTCTTTCTATATATCTATGAAACTCTTTATGAAGTATATATTTATCTCTCCCTCTCTCTCTCTCTCTCTCTCTCTATATATATATATATATATATATATATATATATATATATATATTGTGTGTGTATTTAGGCAGCATTTTTTCATTTTCAGAGTCTTATATGCACGTGTTTATCGTTGCTTGGAAATCATCCATGTAAATAAAAGCAGACTTTCATCAATTTCTTGTTCGTGTATTGCTTAATATATTGTGTCATTGTCATCTTCGATAATGGCTTATGTAAGCCGAAAATCTTAGATTGGATTAAAAAAAATATGTAACAATATTGTGATTTTCTTTCTTCGTTTAATGATAATGTTATTAAGCTTATCAGACGATATGAAAAAGAACTTACATAAAATATATAGACAACACTTATCTATATTATTTAATGAAACATATATATATATATATATATATATATATATATATATATATATATATATATATGACATTTCAGCTTGTTTATTTTCACACAAACACACTCTATCTATCGCAGTATGTCCTCTTTCTCCCTCTACCTTTATCTATCTCTCTATCCATCTATCTATCTCACTATCTATCTATCTGTCTCAATCTCTTCATACCTATCGATATATCTATCTATTTATGTATCCAGGTATATTTATAGATATTTATTTATCTATCTCAATCTATTCGTATCTATCTATCTATCTATCTATCTATCTATCTATCTATCTATCTATCTATCTTATCACGTATACCCCCATGTCTATATTATAGATTGTCTAGGATCACCCTCTCTTTCACTCTCCCTCTCTATCTCTTCTTGTTCACATTAGCTCTCTCTATCTCTCTATGCAAAGTTTTCGCTTACGTTTATTATCTTTTTTTATCGACATCGTTTCAAATCTTCACAAGCCTTTTCTTCTCATCGGCGTTTAACTCGACAGATATTCCTGAAGAACAATCAAAATAGTTAACTTGAATCCTTAAAACTTTCTCATGTTTGAAGTTTGGCAAAAGAGCAAAGAACTAAACTTACACACGCACATTTTCTCATATATATATATATATATATATATATATATATATATATATATATATATATATATATATATATATATATATATATATAATTTTAGAGAATTTAGAGATCATTCTTTCTGTACTTACTACGTTAAAGTAAGCAAGTTACGGCACCAAGAAGCAATTTGAAGTTGTCTATTGTTGAGTAATTTGAATCACAAAATGATAAGAACGGTAGTTACGCTGAAAAACTTTGCTTCAAATTTACGTCATCTTTTCAAACTTGACCTGTGGCTATCTGTGACCAATCACAAATCCTTATCGTCTTGTCGCCGGCCTTTTTTTTTTATTTGAGCCGGCCAGAGCAAATGCGATCATTTGGCGATCTCTGTCAGCGTTTCTGTGTGATCACTCATTAAGCCGATGACCACTTTCTACCTTTGAGACGGGTCCTCATCAAATTGCGAATCAAGCGCATGCGGATCAAAGCGATGGGTCACCATTTATTTTTGCCGTAAGGCTTCAGACGATAATACGGCTGAGTTTACGGTCCTTTCATCAAATGAAATGCTTTGAGCCGTGGCCAGAGGCAGCTCATCCCTTTACCTTCCTTTTTCTTTGAGAATTCTCTCTGCACCTCCTTTGCCTCGACCAAGATCATAGAAACGTAACCCCTCTCTTCCTCTATCCCTGTTCACGAACGCACACACGAACGTGCATATATATATATATATATATATATATATATATATATATATATATATATATATATATTTACATTACATGATCATTCTTACAAAAAGCAGATAGTGAAGTTAATGATATAAATGACAAGAATCACTCTCGCAAACAATTTTTAATAAAATACATTAACCTCGAACCCGGTGATGAATGTTATGATCCCTGTTTATAAATTCCAGTTGTATAAGGTCTTTTTTTTACTACAAGCTTTCGATTGTTCATACAATCATCCTCAGGTATAGAAATAGATATGTCTTTTTTACATCCAGGTAATAACAGGACAACGAAAGTTAAGATGTACTCCAAAATATGTTTTTTTGGAAATGTGATATTATTAACTGTGAAAAACATTTTGGAGCGTGCGGTCGCAACACTGAGGTTGAATTTTTTTTTTAATTTTGAATTCTGCGTTTTTGTACTAATATAGTAATATGAGAATTAGTACAAAAACGCACAATTCAAAATTAAAAAAAAAAAAATTCAACCTCAGTGTTGCGAACGCACGCTTCAAAAAATTTTCATAGTTAACAATATCAAATTTCCAAAAAAACATATTTCGGAATACATCTTAACTTTCGTTGTCCTGTCATTACCTGGATGTAAAAAGACATCTATTTCTATACCTGAGGATGATTGTATGAACAATCGAAAGCTTGTAGTAAAAAAAAGACCTTATACAACTGGAATTTATAAACAGGGATCATAACATTCATCAACGGGTTCGAGGTTAATGTATTTTATTAAAAATTGTTTGCGAGAGTGATTCTTGCCATTTATATCATTAACTTCACTATCTGCTTTTTGTATGAATGATTCATGTAATGTAAATTGAACTGCACCACATACTTGATATATATATATATATATATATATATATATATATATATATATATGTATATATTAATGGTAAAATAAATCCGTGGGTATATAATCGAAGTGGTCCCAAGTATTATAAAAATATTAAAACTCATCTATAAAAATGAGCTGGATATATATATATATATATATATATATATATATATATATATATATATATTAAAGTTAAAATAAATCCGTGTGTATATAATCCAAGTGGATCCAAGTTATATATTAATGTTAAAACTGATCCAGAAAATTGATGTATTTTATTCATCCAGAGAAATATTAATATATATATATATATATATATATATATATATATATATATATATATATATATATATATATATATATATATATATATATATTCGTTAGTTTATTTTAGAGGGAATATTATTTTATGTGTTTAATATTTTAAAGTTTCAGCACCAAGTTTCGAATTCTAGTTGGGTATTGTAATTAATTTGAATCACTAAATGATATAGATGTTAGTTATACTGAAAAATAATTGTTTGACAGCTATGTCAATTCTTCAGGCCTGGCTTCCGTCTATCAGCGACTAATCAAAAATCCTTATCGTCTCATTGCACCCCGCCAATTTTAATTAGAGCTGCCATTGTGCGTCAAATTGCGCATATATTTATGTATGTATGTTTTGAAATGTATTTCAGAAAATAGCACAATTTATGATTAGACATGCAAAGAGTTTAAATTTGGCAGTGTGAGTTGAAATGTTTAAGGTGTTGTTTAATAAATGATCAAAATTTTCAAAATGCTTCTACTCGCGAAATGTTCCATCTGAACGTTTTGTGAGTGAAATCCATACACAAAAACTATGTGGCAGCATTAAAATCGCAGACGACATATAAATGAACAATAATTGATAATGCTCCATGAATAAAATGAAAAATCGATTTCAGAGTATGTATCGTATTTAAAACAAGAAAATTGGAGGTAACATTTCTAAAATTAATAATAACTAAAAATGCTCCATCTAAAGAAATTCAGACAAATTAAGACTATTACTACTTGGAGTAAAAGCAAGAGAAATAAGATAAAATAAATTCTAGTTAAAAATGAATGATAATTGACAAGGCCTCATCTAAGAAATTCAAGCAACTTCAGACTATTACTACTTGGTGTAAAAGCAGGAGAAATAAGATGAAAGAAAAACTAGTCAAAAATGAATAATAATTGCCAAGGTTTCATCTAAGAAATTCAGACAATTAAGACTGTTACTACTTGGCGTAAAAGCAAGAGAGATATGATAAAAGAAATACTAGTTAAAAATGAATAATAATTGCCAAGAATTCATCTAAAAAATTCAGACAATTTAGGACTATTATTACTTGCTGTCAGAGAAATAAAACGAAATAAATACTAATCAAAAAATTATATCAATTCAAAATGCTTCATCTAAGATTTTCAGACAACTGATGACTATGCCATCTTGATATAAAACCGAAAGAAATATGATGAAAGAAATACTAGTCAATATTAATAATAAAAGACAAGGCTTCATCTAAGAAATTCAAACAAATTAAGAGTATTACTAATTGGCGTAAAAGAAATACTAGTAAAAAATAATAATAATTAACAAGGCTTCATCTAAGAATCTCAGACAACTTAAGACTATTACTAAACACAAGATGAAGCTGGGAAATGAAATTGAGGCCACAGCCAGATCGTAAATCTCAGATTCAAATCTCATTACATACTAAGGAATATTTAATAATCATTTTCCTCGACACCATATATTTTCTTACAATTAATGATGTTTATCCATCAGACACTTTAAAATCAGCCAGACCCGGCGCTTCAACCATCACAGCTGTGTTGTTACGAAGGCATATATGATGGCGAAAAAGCCAGGTGCATCGGAGTTTCAAAAACGTTTTCTTTTCTTTTTAGAAAGCGGCAAGTCATTAAGAATTGAAAAAGTCATTACAATCGTAGAATGACTTGTAAATATTTAACCTATGCATCCATATAGGCAGTGAATGTCATATCATTTAACCAGATATGAAAGTCGTAGATGAAGCAAAAGGAAATCCTACCTTTGTTTTAAACAGTAGGAAGGAAACACTTTACCTTCCGTCTTAATTCAGGATGAGAATCGTGTTAATGCGCAATCTCTCAATGTGGAAACACATTCTGCAACGTTGCAATTCATAGAAAATGAGGTCAGCCTTCCTTATCAGATCAAATCACCTACTAAATTATTTGCTGATGACACTAAACTATATCGTTGCAGCAATGCCACAGATGACAGCTCGTTACCTCAAGATGATTTAAATTCACTTACAGCTTCGCGTTCGTTATGACATCTAAACTTCGATGCGTGTGTCGATGATCAGAGAGAAGTCGAAATACGCTGGCACATTAAATAGACGTTGCCTTGTATCAAGTAAAAGGACATCAATGACAAAGAAGAGCGTTCGTTAATTCAAGATGATTTAAATTGACTTTCAGCTTCGAGTTCCTTATGGCATCTAAAATCCAATGCGGGGAAAAAAGGCTTTGTGGTGGAGATCAGAGACAAATCGAAATAGACTTACACATTAAATGGAGTTTTAGCTTTGATTAAGTAAAAGAACAAAGAAACTTCATTATTCTAGTCTCACGTGATTTCTCTCCGGGATCACATATTTCTGAGATTTGTAAACAAGTCGAATCAAAAGGTAAGTCTAATTAAACATTGATTCACGAATCATATTCTGGCAAAAGTTTAAGAAATATATATACACATCGTCTATTCAAGCAGTACTCGAACATGGTCAATTGTTTCTGGATATTTATCACAGAATCTGCATTTGGGGCCAACGCGATTTTTTCAGTATGTGTGCTTGGTAAATTCTACTTGGCAAGCATTGTACAGCAAGAATAAAATCTCCGATTTCAGCTTTTCCTCCGGCACTCCGCAAATATTGATGAATATAAGGTTCTATTATTAGTATTATTTTTATTTCCTTTGATATCTGGCGTTTACACATCTCTTTCCAGGTCCCGCCCAGAGACCTAAGGTTAGAAATGGCATCATGACACTTTCCACTGCAAAAATTAAAAAAAAATACATAGATAAAGCCCTTCGTAAAGTGTGGGCTGTACTTGTCAGAACAATTTTTTGTATCTCTTTGAGGCATGGACTTCCAGGGATCCCTTAATTGAGCATACTGGAATCTTTTCCAACCAGTCCAAGGGCTCCAACTACAACAGGGATTATTATTATTATTATTATTATTATTATTATTATTATTATTATTATTATTATTATTATTATTATTAATAATAATAATAATAATAATAATAATAATATTAATATGATTATTATCATTATATTATAATTATATTATTATTATTATTATTATTATTATAATATAAATATTATTAGTATTCCTATTATATAATAATAATAACAACAATAATAATAATTATTATTATTATTATCATTATTATTATTTTTATTTCCTTTGATATCTGGCGTTTACACATTTCTTTCCGGGTCCCGCCCAGGGAGCCAAGGTTAGAAATGGCATCATGACACTTTCAACTGCAAAGAAGAAAAATAATAATTACATAGATAAAGCCCTTCGTAAAGTGTGGGCTGTACTTGTCAGAACAATTTTTGTATCTCTTTGAGGCATGGACTTCCAGGGATCCCTTCAATCAGCCGACTGGAATCCTTTCCAACCAGTCCAAGGGCTTCAACTACAACAGGGATTGTTGATGTTCCCATGTGCCACATTTTTGAGATTTCTATTTCAAGGTCCTTGTATTTTCACAGTTTTTCGAATATCTTCAAAGATACATTGCAGCCTGCAGGGACTGCCATATCATTATTATTATTATTATTATTATTATTATTATTATTATTATACTTTTGATTTCTGGTGTGTATACATTTCTTTCCGAGTCCCAATCAGAGACCTAAAGTTAGAAATGGTATCATGACATTTTCCACTGACCAATTAAAAACAAATCAAGCCCAAAACACATATTTTACATAGATAAAGCCCTTCGTGAGGTGTGGGCTGTACTCGTGAGGACATTTTTTGTATTTTTTTAAGGCATGGGCTACCAGGAATCCCTTCAATGAGTCTACTAGAATATTTCCAACCAATCCAAGGGCTCCAACTACAACAGGGATTGTTGATGTTCCCATGTGCCACATTTTTGAGATTTCGATTTCAAGGTCCTTGTATTTTGATAGCTTTTTGAAGATCTTCAAAGACACATTGTAGTTTGCAGGGACTGCCATATAAATAAGGTGACAATTTTTTGTTTGTGGTCTCTAATAACGATTAGTTTTGCTTGTTCTGTCTGTGTGTATTGTAAAGTCCCATTGTTACAGGTCCTATCTCCGTAACCATTATTATTATTATTATTATTATTATTATTATTATTATTATTATTATTATTTTCTTTGATATCTGGCGTTTACACATTTCTTTCCGGGTCCTGCCCAGGGACCTAAGGTTAAAAATGTCATCATGACACTTTCCACTGCAAAAAAAAAAAAAAATTCGGTTGGCTCACTAGTACATAAGGTACCCCAAAACTCCAACAGTCGATTGTTCTAGAGATGTCTAGTGATCGTTGCAGTCACTAGGTATAATTCTAGAGATAAACTGATTTTTTTTAACTATTTCACCTCAAGCAAGGCGGGAGTGCCACTATTTTGCAGGGAATTAGAGAGAGTGAAAGTGAGAGAAAAAAACTGGATGCAGTACGGATTGAGCAAAGGTAAAAGATGAACAGAGATCAAGGCAACAGGAGATGGCGATTGGCGTTGCGTTTAAATAATTGTAGATTGTAGTTATCAGGAAGGCAAGGAAACGGAAGGGAGTTCTACAGGTGAGAAGTGCGAGAAAAGAAACAGTTTTTTTTTTTTTTAGAAGTGGCGGTTGCATTTAGCTCTTTCAACAGTAAAAGGCGGGACCTAGATGCCAATCTAGTAGCGTGCTTAAATTCATGAAGTACGGGCACCAAACGAAAAAGCTCGCTAGAGCAGCTGCCATGGAATTATTTTTGAGAAATGACAGAGGAAATCCACGTCATGTCGGTGTGAAAGTAACTGAAGTCGAGACGCCTGGGCAGGACGGATTATATTACAGATCTTTGGAATTTTTTTCCCTCTTGGAAATAACGGCCTAGCGTGTCACTTGCGACCGTTTAGGTTCGCTGTTTTTTTGATAGATGGAAATGTTAGGTTCTCTGTTCAAAGGTAGCATTTTCTTTTCAGCAAAAAGATCATCTACCTTTCTGTATCTTCCGGCATACTACCGCATATAATTGTGTTCTAATCTCTATCTATAAAAGGCAGGATGCGCGCGCATGCGCGTGTGTGTGTAGTGTGTGTGTGTGTGTGTGTGTGTGTGTGTGTGTGTGTGTGTGTGTAATGAATGCACAGCCGCAATTCTTGACGGATTTGCACCAACATTTACATGCACATGCTCCAACATAGAATTAAGGCCAAGACCGACGTTGCATTTCCCAAATCCCATCGATAGTGGAAATAATCGATTTTTTCATGCTTCTACGGCAGTTTTAATGTAGTTTGCGGTCATTTTCTACTGACCAGAGAGAGAGAGAGAGCCTATAGCTGGCTGCCACGAATAGGCAGGAAGATTCTATTGGCCAGCGTGACAGCCAACAGCTGACTGACACGAATATTAACTAGCATGCTAGCATGCAAAAAAAATCGATAGCTGCATTCGTCACAAGTGGGAAAAATTTAAATCTGCATGGAACTTTACTCCAATTGGCTCATTCATTGCTTAAACTCAACGTTGATTCTGATTCCGCATGACTGGGTTGGGTGTGAAAATGTATTTGTTGTTAACATTCTTTTTTGATTCGGTTTTTTCCAGTTACGAGTCCTTTTTTAAAGCTGATCGTTTTGTGCTAATTTTGTTTAGTTCTTTTTTCGTAACAGATTTAATGTTTAGTATAGAGCTTAGAAAAAGTTGGTAGTGTGAGATAGGCAAGAAGTAAGGCATGTAGAAACATCAGCACGGCAAAGGGAACTCCTTTAAAGGCAAAGGAAGGGCATAAATATTTTAAGTCAAGTGATAGCGACTGCTGTATGAGTCGTACGATTTTTGAATCAAGCACGGGCAACGCCAGGCCATGCTTCTAGTATTCTAATAAAAGACAAACAAAATATTTTTGTATGAAATTGTTTCGCGTGGATCTTTGTAATTCGTTTCTTTAATATCCGTGATGTTAAGTTAGTATTTAATTTTTCCGTTTTTTCCGTAAACCTTTGACCAACGTCGGTTGTTCTTTGTTGCAGACAAACTGAATTCTCAAAAACCTTATCGTATATTTTATTCAAGTAACTGCTTAGAAAGTCTGGCGACTTTAAATCAAATTAAGCATACTTGAAAGATACGGGGTTTGTAAACAGAATATCAAGTAGTATGTAATACAACTTCCCGTGAGCTCAGATGCCGATATGCTGCCTATTAGAAAAATCATACGCATAAAACAATATAAATGACTTTGCATTTCGCTGTTTCAACAGCAAAAGGTGGGACCCACATGCCAATCTAGTAGCGTGCTTAAATTCATGTAGTATGGGCACCAAACGAAAAAGCTACCCAGAGCAGCTGCCATTAAATTATTTTTGAGAAATGACAGAGGAAATCCATGTCATGTAGGTGTGAAAGTAACTGACGTTGAGACTCCTAGGCAGTATGGATTATATTACAGATCTTCCTTTGGATTTTATCAAGAACTTTTAGATGAATAGCAGCAGCACTAGGTCAGATACGGCAGCAGAATTCTATGCAGAGATACACGAGATATTCTGAGCTTTCCTCGAGCGGATACCTTTCGTGGTCTTCCAAGAAGCCTTACGCTAGAAATTATCCCTCGCGGAAATAACGCCTTCGCGTGTCACTTGTGGCCGTTTGCGTACGCTGTTTGTTGCTAGATGCAAATATTATGCTTTCTGTTCAAATGTGGCTATTTCTTTTCAGCTATAACATTATCTAGTTTTATATGACGTGTCCCATCATGACGTAGATCTTCTTAATTCTCCAGAATTTCCCGTACTTTGTAGTTCTTAATAAATTTTGTATTTAATTATTACTGCTAAATCTTGTGCTGCCATTCATTCACACAAGCTCGCAATTGGCTGCTGAGGGAAGAAGTTCTGAAAGTGAACTACTGATTAAACACTCTGTGGAAGCAACCAATTTTTAAAAATAATAGTCTAGCAGAATATTATTATTTTTTTTTTTTATTATTTTAGAGAATTTTATTTCTGCTCTGACTTCCTCAGTTTGACCTTTGAGGTCAGATACAGGACAAAACAAAGGAAGTCGATTTTGATTGGATAAAGCTAGCGTGAGAATGGTAGAGATATAAATGGATTTTAGGGAGTCGAGATATACACGTCGAAGAATGTAGACGTATTATTTCGAGTCTGGGAAGCGGCTTCCCACTAAGGTGCAAAAGCGATCCCTTGGGCTAGTTAGAAATGTACACGTCGACGTGGCTAATGAAGCTGGCACGATTAAAAATCCCGTTGTTGATGTCTTTCATCTCTGTACACACACACACACACACAAACACACACACACAGAGAGAGAGAGAGAGAGAGAGAGAGAGAGAGAGAGAGAAAGAAAATAAAAAAACATTTCGCTATCCACCCGAGAGAAGATGATAGAAGAAATAAAGAAAGATATCTTTATTATGGAATTGAAGCCGTCAACCAAGACCTCCCTACAATAAGGTTCACCCTATTTACATTATTCGGACTATTGTCCTCATCTTTCTTGTTGACCATGTTCACCATAGTCTATGAATATAGAATACAGCGCAGTACGTAATCTTTTCAATGAAACAACGTTAAAGATTAACACTCACGAGCCAGACACTCTACTGAATCTGACTGCATCGCCAATACGACCAGAAGCTCTTCCGTAATTCTTCAGTCTTCGATATCAAAGGCTGGCAGTCAATATTTAGCCACCCCCACACGAGGGTTACATGTGGCGCAAGGCCGGTTTAACGTGGGTTTCGCGAGCCCGTAGGCTCGGCCAAAAATATTCCCTCTTGGAACCCGTAAAAATGGGTTATGGTACAGTCTACAACCCCGAACGAGACTCTGCCCCTCGGCGGAGCCTCGTCCGGTTCCTCTCTGCCCGAAGGCAGATAGTTCGACTGTTTAACCATCAAAGGCTGACAGTGAATATTCCGGAAATAACATGGCCGCCTTTATAAACGTCGTATTGAATATTTTGAGCCTTCTGATTGGTTATACCTTCTATTTGTGAACTATAAAATGAGTCAGCTCATTTTGGCTGCCTCACTAGTACACCAAGGTACCCCAAAACTCCACCCCCCACATTTTGGGTACATTATGGAATCTTCTTTCAAAAAGTGGAAAAAGTTGTTATTTTACCCATAGCTGGGACCCATTAAAACAGGCACTATCACTCCGGGTCAGAGGGATTCTGAGAGTCATTCAGAGGAGGATCAGTCAGGTCATTTTGGCTGGCTCCCTAGTACACCAAGGTACTCAAAAACTCCAACATTTGTCGCCATGTTTATCACAACGTTTCGGCCGTTGTACGCTCCGGCCTTCTTCAGGTGGTTGGAATGTCGAACTGAACCCTTTATTGCGCTCATTGGGGTAGACTGTTCTAGTTCCACGTGTCATGTCTAATGGATATCAGTTATCTCCTGCTAATTCCCCTCTCCAATTTCTCCACCGCCTTAACCAGGTATTGAACTCACACTCTTTGGATCCTCTCACTGGATCTAACTAACGCCATTATCCACTGTGCTATGTGTCTTTGACGACACATGGCACAGTGTAATTTCAAAGAGTGTGAGTTCAATACCTGGTTAATACGGTGGATAACTTGGAGAGGGAAATTAACAGGAGATAACTGACATCCATTAGACATGGCACGTGGAACTAGAGCAGTCTACCCCTGCGAGAAGAAATAAAAGGTTCAGTTCGACATTCCAACCACCTGAAGAAGGCCGGAGCGTACAGCAGCGGAAACGTTGTGATAAATATGGCAACAAAGATGAGGACAATAGTCCGAATAATGTAAATAGTGAAAATGTCATTATTTTCTGTTTATTTTGCTCATTTTAGTTGGTATTTCTTTTGGGAAATTTTGAAGCGGTGTGTCTGTGTGTTTTTTTTTTTTGTTTTTTTTTTTAAATTTATTAAGGTTCTTTGTAATTGTGTAGCGACAGTGTTTGAGATCTGATGAAGGATATTCTTCACCGTGACGCAGAAAAGTCTTAGCGCCAATATGTGAGGTTCGATTAGTGTGGGAATTGGTTTAGCAAAGAACATTATAACAATTCAATTAAAACATTAACTTTTGCCAATTATTGATTTTTAAAGTCATATTTGTTTTCATCATGTCATCAAAATCGTGGAGCCCGAAATCTGGTTGTCCTCTGCGATTATCTTATACATTGGGGGAAGATAAGAAGATTTCTTTCTACAATTATTCCATTATCCAATCAAAAGACTCTCTGAAGGTCATTCACGAGTGACGAACGAAGTCTAATCACTATAATAATATTAACATATAAAAGTGAAATTTGATTATCTGACGAGCAAATGTTTCGGGAATTAACCTGCGATTAAATTGAATTCGACGCTCAGGTTGAAGGACGGGGCTTTGTGAAAATGAACTTCAGTCGTTAAGAAATATCTAATGGGTGACTGATACCCGAATCTTCTTCTACATGACGCCCCCCCCCCCTTCAGGACATGCGCGTAAAAAATCCTACATCTTGTGGCCATTAGCAGATATTTTTTTCGAGTAGGTTATTTTGCCAGTCCCTGTAAAAGAGAGACTAAATCTATTATGCCAGTCTCGGTAAAATAAAGACCAAGGCTAATTTACCAGTCTCGGTAAAATAGAGAGCAAGGTTATTTTGCCAGTCTTGGTAAAATAGAGAGCAAGGTTATTTTGTGAATCTCGGTAAAATAAAGATCAAGGTTATTTATCCGGTCTCATTAAATAGAGAACAACGTTATTTTTCCAGTCTCGGTAAAAACAGAGAGCAAGGTTATTTTGTGAATCTCGTTAAAATAAAGATCAAGGTTATTTTGCCGGTCTCATTAAATAGAGAACAAGGTTATTTTTCCAGTCTCGGTAAAAACAGAGAGCAAGGTTGTTTTGTGAATCTGGTTAAAATAGAGAGCAAGGTTATTTTGTGAATCTCGGTAAAATAGAGAGCAAGGTTATTGTGCCGGTTCTGTAAAATAGAGACAAATCTATTTTGCCACTTCCGGTAAAATAGAGAGCAAGGCTATTTTGCCGGTCCCGGTAAAATCTGTTTAATAAATGAAATGAACTAATATTATTTTGTAATCTCAGGAAAAAATTATTTTAAAATATTTATTTCCAGATAAATATATTTTCCAAATATCAAATGCACCATATTTTGGTTCATATATACTCATTTAAGCATTTTAATGTGTATTTTTACTTAACATGTTACCGGCGTCCCCTTTTTAAACTTTAAGCTTGCCATTCTCTTTTGCGATAGCCCTCTACTTACACTCTTCTATCTGTATTTACACCCCAATATTCTATTTAGTTTATTTAAAATTTGAGCTCTGAATTTCTGTTTAATTTAGCGTACCTTCCATTAAACCCAGTATATTTGTTTTTAAATCAAAAGCAATAATTTGTGCCTGATGAGTTGGTAGAACAAGGAAAATTAAGTTGCACTTCGAAAGTAGGTATTTGTATATTAATATATACCTCTTAGCTCTGTCTAACCCCATTGAGTACTGTCTTGTTTACACCTTAACATAAATTAAGTAAATATTCATATATATATATATATATATATATATATATATATATATATATATATATATATATATATATTCATATATATATATATATATATATATATATATATATATATATATATATATATATATGTGTGTGTGTGTGTGTGTGTGTGTGTGTGTGTGTGTGTGTGTGTGTGTGTGTGTGAGTGTGTATAAATAAAAAGAAAGAACAGTAAGATATATAATCCGGTGTTCTTATAGATATTTTTATTTTTACTCAATAGTGCAATGTAAATTTACAGAGCATTAATATTATAAATTAACTGATTTAAAATATGTTTTTTTTCGCTACACAGTAATAACCATGTCTCAAAAATGGAAGCTAAAAGTTTCGAATTTAATTTGGCGACTCCAAAATTCGCTTGAGGATGAAAGGGAATTAATGTGATTAATTTAATTACAAAATTAAATTTGAAGATTTTATCTTCCATTTTTGAAACATGGTTATTACTGTTTAGCGAAAAAACCATATTTTAAATCAGTTAATTTATTATACATATATATATATATATATATGCAGGTATATGTATATATATATGCAGATATATATATATATATATATATATATATATATATATATATATATATATATATATACTAGATAGATAGATAGATATTCATAAAACAATGTTCATTCAATATAGACATGTAACTCATTGTTGAAGACAATTTCAGATCATTTGCTGAACAAGAAGAAAAACTGAACATTTGAATGAAAATGTGTCAAATTCCGCAGGTATTTTCATCCAGATAGTAGGAAAACCTTGAGTTCCCCACCGCTCTGGTTTGAAGAGCTGTGTATGAAGGACTTGGACAACGTGGATTCTGTGTTCTGTGACTGTTGTCTTCAGTTGGTGCACCTGATGTGTATTGAAAAGAGAGCCATGTCAAAGAGCAAGTTTTGTAATGCAGAGACTATTATGCCAGAAGTCCTTAAAATATTCAGCGACTTCTTCATTTCTTTTAATAATTGACGATGAATAAATGATTCTAACTTGTGTTTTAACGAGTGTTGGTGAAACGCTATTTTAAACAGTCTTAATTAATGGGGAAAATAAATAAACTTCTGCGTTAAATCTGTGTGTTTTTATTTTTAACATTATCTGGCTTCATAGTAATAAAAAAATATTTGGAGTCTGTTTTACGTCGACCGGTACTATAGGATCTTTCTCTTTGCTAAGTCCCCCGTCATTCTGTTCTCACATCCATTCTCGCAAGATCTCGTCAGATAAATGATTGGCTTCGTTTGTCTAATCTCTCTTGCCCTCTGCATGCTCTGAATTATTGAAACTGCTTTTCAAATTTGTCTCTAATTTTTGTCCGTTTTGTTTTTTTTTTCTTTTTCCATGCTTCAACAATCATTCACTCTTTTATGTTCATCATGAGTTAAATGGATATGAAGAATAAGAAGAATTGCACAAAAATCGACATAATACAATTGACAATTTGTAAAATCAAAAATACCCACGAATGATGAATAACTTTACGACAGTACATCGCTTTAGAAAGAAAAAAAAAAAACATTGGAGTTTAATAGTAATAGATAGATTGGCTTACTCTCCAGTTCACACTCTTCCCCGGACTTTTGAACATGTGCAGAGGTTCATCCCTTGGTACTTTCTAAAGGCTACTTCGACAGTACAATTCTAACGTCTCCCCCTAAACTCTGAAATGTTATTTACTGTTTTTTTCATTAAGGGGACTAGATAGGCTCGCCAATCGTTCCGTTGACACAAGTCCACGGTCTTTTTTAACAGGTGTAGAGGTTTATGCATTGTTTCGTGTTTAGGACCGGGTTTCAGGTTCCTCTTAAATTCTACTTCCAAAATAGCCTGCTATGTTTTCGCCTAAACTCTGAAATGTAATTTACTATTGAATTACTTTTTCCTCAAGAGGACTGTATAGGTTCGCCAACCGCCTGGATCATACACCTCCCCGGTCATGTGAACAGGTGTAGAATTTTATCCCTTCTCTTCTGTTTAGGATTGGGTGTCACATTGCTCCAAAATCTGCTTCGACACTATAATTCTAATTAACTATTCCCAAGAAATTAACATTTTGGGCTTTGTTGTGCACACACAGTACCCTTCTACCTTAAGTGACGCTTGGGTCTCGTATTACGCGAATATTATTAAAAGAAATCCACTGTAATAGTCACATTTGAAATACCTATCTATCTATCTATCTCTATACATATATATATATATATATATATATAAAGTGAACATAGAAGTCAACACTAAGAGGCGACAGTCTGTTTCATGCTAGATGCAATCGTCAGACCTGACGATTGCATCTAGCATGAAACAGACTGTCGCCTTTAAGTTTTGACTTCTATGTTCACTTTCATATTTACACACGCTCTATCTCTGATATTGAGCACTTTATCCCATAAATATACCACATCTTAAGACTATATTTCTTCATATATATATATTAAGACTATATTTCTTCATATATATATATATATATATATAATTTATTTTAGAATATTAAAAACAAAAACTTGTTTAAATCGCAACACAATTACAAGTAAGTTTCAACTCTACAAACCTGTCTCCTTGGGCGATGGTATAGAATGTTGTCCCCTGTTTCCTGTTTAGGTTTGGGTCTCAGGTTGCTTCTTACTATCGCCCGTGGAATCATATTTCTAGTGGTGAAACATAATTGCAATTGTGTAGCGAATTTTAACATGTTTTTGATTTAATATCCTAAAATAAATAATATTTCGCTCTAGTGTGCATTGAGGACCCTTTAAAATTTTTACGGACAGTGGAATTATACCCCATTTGTTCACATTTTACACACACACACACATATATATATATATATATATATATATATATATATATATATATATATATAAAAAGAAAGAACAGTAAGATATAAAAATTCGCTTGACGAGGAAATGAAACTAATGTCTTTAATTTAATAACAAAATTAAATTCGAAGCTTTTAGCTTCCATTTTTGAAACATGGTTATCACTGTGTACCCAAAAACATATTTTAAATCAAATAATTTATAATATTATATATATGTATATATATAAAGGGTTTTTCAATAACTTGGACCGATTTTAAATGTAAAATAATTTAAAGCATCTAATGATTTTTTTCTGTTTTTTTCAGATTTAAAAGCTTAAATCGTTGGCAATTTGAAGCATGGAAAGATTAACATTGAAACAACGTGTTAAAGTTATCGTAGCTTATTACGAAAATGGACGTTCAAACAGAATTTGAATGAGAAGTTCCCAGGTCGCATCATCTCTCAAAACAGCGAAATGAATTGGCCACCATGATCGTGCGACTTGACGCCTTTAGATTTCTTCCTTTGGGGTCATCTCAAAAGTAAGGTCTATGCCAACAAACCAACCACAATTCAACAGCTGAAGGATGAGATAATAAGGCATATTGGTGAGATCGAGGAGCAACTATGCAGAGACGTAATCAAAAAGTTTGACCATCGAGTGGAGGTGTGCCGTCGAAGCCTTGGCGGACATTTGGGCGATATTATTTTTCACACATAATTGCCATGACGTAAATAACACGATCCAATAGAGAGAAAAATAAATTTTTACGAATAACATTGATTTATTTACTGCTGTCTTTTATCCGTCTTAAGGAAACATCCTTCATATATATATATATATATATATATATATCAGGGCATAAAAACTATTTTTTTATTAAAGGCTATGATAGATTTAAAATAAAAACACCAGTCAACCGGTTTCGTCCCCTCATCAGATCTGTTACCGGGGAATAGAAATTATGAAGTAAATATCTGTTATGGATGACATGAATGAATGGGCAAGAGATAAATAAAGAAGAAAAAGAAAAACGTGTATATAATCAAAGTAATACCACCAAAGATGCTAGAGACCCAGCACAGCAATCCCAAGCTTTGTTTGCAAAGAGACGGTCGCCTGGACCGGATGTACAAAGTCTCCAACACCCTGAGATGGAATACTGAGTGTGCCCTGGCCAAAACGGAAAACCAGGACACACAGAAATCCAACGCACAAGTAGGATTATTTATTAAATGATCCGCAATCGACGACCCATACGTATTCCGAATGGAATCGCCCAACGAAAATTTTTTTATTTAATATTTTCGCAGGTACGTGTTGTTTAATTCTAGCGTCCAAACGCTGAGTCGTTCTACCTATGTAGTCACATCCACAACTACATTTGAAATAATAAATAACAGAATTACTATGGTGCGGGGGGTAGAACATCTTTACACACAGATGAAAGGACAGACCTAGTTTGAAAAACGACACGGTCGTTCGCTGCAAAATAACATTCACGTGAACTACATGAAATCTGCTTGGCAAAGGACTCACTAATCCTACCCAACCACGGCAAACGGAGATAGACCCGTTAACAGTTCTGATGAGAGGGGACGAAACTGGTTAACTGTTGTTTTTATTTTAAATCTGTCATGGCCTTTAATAAAAAATGTGTTTTTTATGTCTTGATACGCTTCTGTACCGTTGCAAATATATATATATATATATATTTATATATATATATATATATATGATAGGATAAAGAACAAGTTCTGAAACTACACTTAACTAAACTTTGACTTTATTAAAATTTCCTCAGAGATCAAGATAGAAATGATGAAATATGATAATCTCTGACGAAGCTTTAATAAAATGAAACAGGTTTCCAATCCGAACTTTATATATATATATATATATATATATATATATATATATATATATATATATATATATATATATATATATATACTAAAATAATCCTCAGGAGCAAGGCAAATACACCTAGTTTTAACCTAAAGAGATCTTCAGGCTAAAAACGCCATTGCCCTGAAGATCCGTTTAGGTGAAGCTTAGGTAGGTTTGCCTGTATCCTTTGGATTATTTTAGTTTATCGTCTTACTCAGTGTATTGACCACTTTGCGTCATTGTCTTTTTACTCATTTCGGGGGCTTCTTTCTTTGGACTTGGAGCTT
>OZ038514.1:55694740-55797240 GCA_964036315.1 Acanthosepion esculentum | reverse complement strand
AGACTTAAAATGAAAGAAAACATTTTTTAAATCATTTTACCCCCACTAATGCGAAACTGCCACTAGTCCGCAGGGATTTACAGGGAGTGAAAGTGAGAGAAAAGACTATACTATAGGGAGGGTTTTTGGAAAGAAGAGAAGATGAACGGGATTCAAAAAAATTAATTATATATAAATAATTAAATTAAAAAATATTTAGTGAAGTAGGATGTAAAAGAAAACATTTGAAAATGCGACAATGATGGTCAAAATCAGCCAGAGAATTCCTCAATGCAGCCTCGCAGAACGAAAACGCAAATTTTCTGAGATCATATTCGTCGGGGGAAACAATTCTCAAAACGTTTGACATTTTAATATCATTTCCGATCACCCATATATTTGGGAAAACAATTTTTATGCACATACAAAAACAATGTTAAATTCTTTTTTTTTTTTTTTTTTTAAATACAGGGGCGGGACTCGCAGATTGTAATAAGTTTTCATATTTATGTTCTTTCCCTAAACTCTACGGATTGAAACTTTAATTTGAAAATATTTAACAGCTTCATCACATTTGGCATTTAGAATTGAAAAAAATTCTTATAAAAATAAGTTTTTCATCGGAAAAATATTTTGGCTTCAGACAATATTCTCCTTAACATATATTATTCATAAAAGCCATTAAAAGCTTTTCTTATTGAATTATGTCTTAGTTTTATTGGGTTTTGTACGTTTCAATACACAGCTGATTTTCGGTAACGGGTGTTTCGATTTTCCAAAGAAAAAAATCGATGATTTATATTCTTCAAAGATTTCTGCATTTAACTAACATAATCAATAAAAGTTGAATTTCTTGAGTTTTCATAAAATTAAATAAAGGCGGGTAACAGTTGTAAAAAAATTACCATAACTTTCTAAAAAAAACAGGTTTAAAATAATTTTATTCGTTTGTGAATAAGTTCTGGAAAAGTCCCTAAAATCAATCAATTACTTGATTTTTGCAAGAATTTCCAAAACAATGTCTTTTAATGCAAAAAAGACGCTAAATTGCCCAATACTAATCTTTGGCCTACCTACTGAGCATCCTCCCTACCGACAAGATTTAAAAAAAAAATTTCGAACTTGCTAGAACGAATGAAAACATTTAATAAAAAAAGATACGTTCGTCTTTCCACTTAATAACATAAACATTGTGACGATAAAAATTTGTTTTCCTTAAGTTTAGGGCATGTTTTCAGCACGGTATGCTGATTTATATATATATATATATATATATTTATTAATATATAATATTGCTATATACATATATATATATATATATATATATATATATATATATATATATATATATATATATAGATATATAGATATAGATATAGATAGATAGATAGATAGATAGATAGATAGATATTAGAATTTTTTCATATAGACAAAAACGGTTTACTCACTACAAAGATGCAACTTCGTTTCGATGCATTTTAATTGCACATCGACTGTTGAGAACCAAAATTGGCTATAAAAAATTGTGCCTGTATGTGAAAAGTTACTTCCTTTATTCCCTTTGTTTGTGAAAAAATACATAAAGCTGACGGAGTGAAACAATAGTGCGTGTTGATAGCAGTTTGTTGAAGGATGAATGAGATGTTATATTGGTGGTTAGACTGGAGAGATTCCTTATTGATAACAAGGGTTAAAAGTTTAGGCACAGCATGAGAGGTGGAGGAGGAAAGGTGGGAATAGGAGATATACTTTTTTACTCAAGCAAATGAAAAAAGAAAGAAGTGACGTCATACATACGGCTTTCCTACAGACAGAATTGTTCATAAACAATTGTGGTTTTCACCCGTCGAGGTGCAATTGAAATGCACAGAAACAAAGTTGCATCATTGTAGTGAGTAAACTGTTTGTATCTATATGAAACATTATAATAAATAATTATTGCTCTAATATCGGTAACGATCCCCTTTTTTGGATTAATGCTGTGAACGGTAGAATTTATATATCATTATCCTTCTCATTGCATCGAATATATATATATATATATATATATATATATATATATATATATATATATATATATATATATATATATATACTCGACTCTCTCGTCGAATTCCACGCATGAGGGTCAGGCAGATCAATACCTAGGAAACCGACAAACAAACAAGAGCACATGAGATTTGATTATAGTGGTGAATGTTTCGTGCAGGACCATCCACACTTTTTGAATACAGAAACCTGGTGCACTACGTGCCACAAGGTCCCCAAACGAGCCTCCGCAGGTTTTGAATTCAGAGTTGTCCTTCTCCTAGACTTGTTGCAATCCAAGTTTATAGAACCCAGTCTATCCTGCTATTTACCGATAGCTGGAGGGAGAAGAAGAGGATTCACATTTTTCCCAAGTGTATATATATATATACATATATATATATATATATATATATATATATATATATATATATATATATATATATATATATATATATATATATATATATATATATATATATATACGACAGAAAGTGTCTTCTTACGGCTTATAGGAAAAACTTTCAAAGCTAAGTGTTGTAAAATATACCTCTGCAAATGCAATGTATGTCAGCAATTCAATGTAAATACAAGGAATAACATGTAGTGAGTTTAATTTTAACACATCCCGAAATGGGGCTCATGGCAGGTAATGGGTTAACTAATTAAGACAACCATTATTACTGAATTATCACAACTGGAATGAGAGAGTACATTATTTTGTCTATTATGGGGGATTTGTGGAGGTTATCTTCGGAAAACGTCCGTTCGCACCATACATCGTTATATTTGGCTTGGGTGTAAATTGGCATTGTCTAATGATTAAAAGAAAATGCACTGAGTGTTGATAAATACGGAGTAAATCTTTATATTATAACGCAATATAATAATACAGAAGTATAAGGTGAAAGTTGAAGTTTATATTATAACATAATATACAGAAGAATAACTTGTGCGTGGTGAACTTTCAAGAGTACAAATCTATTAGTTATAAAAGACAAATCGTTGATGGAGAAATCTTTAGCGTTCACAGACCAAAATTTAAAAAAAGAAGCAACTATTGACAAAAAAATAGTTCGTTGTCGTCAGTTTAAAAGATAACCGATTTCATTTATTGACTAATATTTTTCATCATCTTACTTTCAGTTGTTTTTCATTGCTCTGCCGTTTTATGACAATTACTATACAAAAGGGATACGAAATTTAAAAATTAGATTCTCGCCGCGACACAGGTCTTTCATCTCTTTTATCACAGATAGCCAGACTATAGAACATCAGCCGATCTAGCGTTTGTGATAGTTATCAGATTTGGACAACCTTGCATTTATTTTTATCAGTTGCTTATCTTATGACAATGTCCGTTCGAACCATATATTGGAATAATTGATTTGGGTGGCTTATGATTAAAAGAAAATTTACAGATGAAACTTTATATAACCAACTATAATAATAGAGAATGATAAAAGAGATAGATAGATAGATAGATAGATAGATAGATAGATAGATAGATAGATAGATAGATAGACAGAATCCGTGATGAAGTATATATATATATATATGTATGTATGTATGTATGTATGTATGTATCCAAACGTTTTATCTTCCTGCTTCACAATGTGGGTGGAAGAAGGTATATGTTTTCAAATGTAGCAAATTTGTGGAGGCTATACCATATATGGTTATATTTGTTTTGACTGTAAATTGTCATTGTCTAATGATTAAATGAATATACACTGAATGTTGATAAACACAGAGTAAATCTTTATGTTATAACGCAATATAATAATAAAGAAGGATAAGGTGAAATTTGAGAGTAGAAAAGTATTAGATATAAGAAGACAAATCCATATATCCATTAGCTATAAAAAGTCAAATCCTTGATGGATAGATTTTAACTTTCACCAACCAAACTGAAGAAAAAGAAGCAGCCATTGACAAAAAAAATAACCAACAACAATTGGGCGAATATTTGCTCCGTGTAATGATTAAAAGAAAACGTAGAGAGTCTTGAAAAATACAAAATAAATCTTTATATAACAAAATCTAATAATCCGGAAGGATAAGGTGAAAGTTGAATCTTCAATCCTGGTAGATACGAGGGATAGAAAAAGAGTTCAGGTAGAAGTAATATATATATATCTATATATATATATATATATATATATATATATATATATATATATATATATATATATATATATATTATATATATATATATATATATATATATATATATATATATATATATAAAAGTGAACTTAGAGGCGACAGTGACTATTGCACTAGCATGAAACAGACTGTCGCCTCTAAATGTTGAATTCTATGTTCACTTTTATATTTACACACGCTCAATCTCTGATATTGAGCACTTTATCCCATAAATATAGCACAGTTTAAGACTATATATATATATATATATATATATATATATATATATATATATATATATTTGTGTATTTAGGCAGCAATCCTTCTTTCAAGCACATTTCATTAAAAACGACTGACATAATATCTTGACCGTGTTTTGAAACAAAAAAATGAATCACTTTATAAAAAACATACACATAACAAACTATTTCTAATTCTAACAGTTGAAATATAATCCTTGATAATGGCTAAATGTATAGCCGAAAGCGCTCGGAAAAGAACATTCGGACAATTTTTATATAATTTATCCTCTGAAAAGAAAAACTTTATTAGATCGCACGAGAAATTATATAAAAAACTAAATAAAAGCACCTTGTCAGTCGTTTTTAATGAAATATATATATATATATATATATATATATATATATATATATATATATATATATATGTGTGTGTGTGTGTGTGTGTGTGTGTGTGCGTGTGTGTGTGTGTGTGTGTGTATTTAGGCAGGAAATTCTCTTTTAGACATGTCTGATTGAATAAATTACAGACATTATGTCTGCTTATTTTTAAAAAATTCCGTTCATTCAGACGAATAACCTTCTGTGTAAGGATGACAGAAAAGTGCTATAGTTGTTTAAATTACTTTTATTTTCATTTCCCAAGTATTTTCGGTTTTTCCAAGATCATCTTCAGGTGTGTAACTGGAACAAAACTGTATGTTGTTCATTAGTACAAATATTTATTTCTTCTAAAAATAGACGTATAATAAAAATCGCCAGACAAACAAAGCAATTGAATTTCCAACTAATGACAAAGCCTTCATAATCAGGATGAACGAAAAGAAATATACAAATAATAAAAATGAGACCAACATTTCATCATTTCTAAAAATAGATATTTCCACCAACCAATCAGAAAGCTTTCACAACCAGATAAAAATGTCGCGTGTCAATGAGAAGGAAACGGCCTTGTGAAAGTTGATCTATAGATTTGTATATTATGGTAATGGTAATTTAAAAGCCGTTTCCACACAAGGAGTCACTTGGTATAATTTTGGATTCAGCAGTTCTGTGATACGCCAGATGCAAATTTTGAGCGTGAATCTATATTTTTATTCTGCATAATTTCTTCGAGATCATTACGATTTTCTCCTTGGAGTCAGAGTTTAGTATCACCTCCATGCCTTGTTTTTATAGGCTGAAATCACATTCGATTGCATTTACATACGATCACATTGTTGTATCAGCACGCTTCTTTGGTGTTATGGGCTGAAATCACCCACGCTTTCAGATCGAATATCTATTTAAATATCCTGCTTGATTGCATTCACGACAGGTACGCTTTTAAAACTAAGGACCTTTATGTAACATCTACCCGATCCCTTGCCTTTATGAATCGGAATAAATAACTTTCAGATTGGTTAATATAATGCAGGTTTGGAGGGTCGGCAAAGAGTTTGGGGAGAAGGAAATTTAGAAGCTGGGGATAAAGGAAAATAAAAAAGAGATGAAAGGAATAAATATATACTTATATAAAGATGGCTTAAGAATGGAGACGAAAGATATATAGAGAAACTATGATCTGGAATTAGAATGACAGCAATGAGGACACATGCCCTGAATTCATCATAAAATATTAGGATATGGAATTAGTAAACACTAAACACATCAGATACCTCGGCGCATGGATCAGTTACAAAAAATGATATAGGAAAAAAGGACATCGAGCAGAGAGTAGGCTGCGTCGGAGGTGCTATCACCCAACACTTATCAATCACAATAGTCGAGTCAAGATCTTAAATAGACTCAGTATCTGTCTATATTTCTGAGATGAGGTATTATGTACAGTATTTACATTATTCGGACTGCTGTCCTCATCTTTGTCGCCATATTTATTACAACGTTTCGGCCGTTGTACGCTCCGACCTTCTTCAGGTGTTTGCAATGTCGAACTGAAGGACACATGGCGCCCTGGGTGAAGGAGTTAGATCCAGTGACAGGACCCAAAGAGTGTGAGTTCAATACCAGGCTAAGGCAGTGGAGATCTTGGAGAGGGGAATTAACCGGAGACAACTGATAACTGACATACATTAAACATGGCACGTGGAACTAGAACAGTCTACCCCAGTCTGCGAAATAAAAGGTTCAGTTAATGTTTAAATAGCCTCGTCAGATCGAAACTTTCATGTGGATGCCAAACCCGTTCAGAAATATCTAAACAGTATACAATCGCTTTCAAAGATCAATGGTGAAAAATGGCTTTGAGCGAATGAAACCTGAGGGCCTTGACAAAGACCATCCCGCTTTCAACATTGTGAACGGGCGCTACACAATTGCAAGCAAAGAACTGAAGCAATTAACGGAAACCGCGTTAGTCGAAGACTACCAAGTGCAACAACAACTAAAATGGATAGCACATGTTAAGTATAGATTGGAATTGGATTAAAAACAGTGATGACACCCAACCTGAAGCCCTCATGAAAATTCAGGATGTGGAATAAGTAAATCCTAAACACTTCAAACACCCCGATCAACTATAATATATTTGGAATAGAAGAAAAGAAATTAGTGCATGTATAAAGTGAGCCAGAGATATTTTCGCCTATGGCCGTCGCTAGATTCTCAGCCCAACTACCCCGAAGCTTTGATACGGGGCCCACACTCGTACATGTTAATTTCAAAGTTTCCCAGCCTGTGGGCCACAAAACCTCGAAGGAAAATTGGTGGGGAAGGCCATCGTTTTTTTTTTTCAATTTATCAAAAAATCAGGGAATTATCTAATTTAAATGAAAATTTTAATTATGTATTCATTAATTATTTACTTTGATAATGAATAATTTTTTTTTGCTTAAAAAAATCTGAGAAAAACTTTATTGTAATAATAATATTTCCATGACTAAATTACGTAAATAATGAAATATGGATGAAAGCAGTGATGTTACATGCCCTGAATCCATCATAATAGTTCAGGATATTGAAGTAATAAACAATAAACACATGAGACACCTCGGCGTATGAATCCGTAATAAAAATATATTATAAAAGAAAAGGAAATAAAACATAGAATACGCCGCGCTTGAGGTTGTTTTACCCAAAACTACAAATCGCTACAAACCAGAATATCAAGCTGAAGGCTCGAGTCAAATTCTGAAATATTCACGCCAGATCGATACTTTCATATGGATGTAATGCTTGTTGGCAAACCCGTTCAGAAATGTTTTAAATGTCAGTACTATATAACCGCTTCCTCAGATCAATGCTACAAAAAGCCTTTTGAGCGAGTCAATCCTGTGGTTTTTGTCAAAGATCATCCTTCTTTGAATATTGCTGACTGGCGCTATAGAATCACAAAGAATAGAAACTACATCACATGAGGTCAACCGACAGCAACAACAACTAAAATGGATAGCACCTTCAACTGGAAGAGAAAATAATGGCATAATATAGATGCTGGCATTTCATCATCAACATCCACACCATCATCATCCCCTTGACTTTTGTGATCGTAAAAGGGGATCCGAATGAGGAAACCATACTGAATTCCCTCCGCAAAGATCTTATCGATGGCAACAATCAGCAATCCTAGTACAGTCATACTTTCCATTGTTTGAAAATGTCCAACCAGTTTTTGCGCTGGCGTCCTCTCCTACGTCCACCTTCAACGGTGTCTTGCATGATGGTCGTGCGCAGGTTGCCGTGCCTTGTAACATATCCAAACCACGCCATTTTTCTCCGTTGTGACAGTGGCAAGAAGAGGTTACTGGTGGCCGACAAAACTTTCAACCCTTTTCCGCATCAAATCATTGGTTTTAAGCTCCGAACAGAAAGTGCCAAGACGTTTTCTGCTAAGATGCTGACATTTCACACTACTTCAAATAAAATATTATGAAAGAAACTCCTATCAATGCGGGAAAGAACAATAACAGCTACTGGACTTGAGAAACCTATTTTCCTGAAAAAATGTTTTAAGAAAAATATTTTATAAATTTCAACGGAAAGCAATATTGGCTGCTTGATCAATGAATACCAAATGACTCCTTGTGTGGAAACCGCTTTTAAATTACCATTAGCATTATATACAAATCTATAGACAAACTTTCACGAGGCCGTTTCCTTCTCATTGACACGCGACATTTTATTCTGGTTGTGAAAGCTTTCTGGTTCGTTGGTGGAACTATCTATTTTTAGAAATGATGAAATGTTGGTCTCATTTTTATTATTTGTATATTTCTTTTCGTTCATCCTGATTATGAAGGCTTTGTCATTAGTTGGAAATTCAATTGCTTTGTTTGTCTGGCGATTTTTATTATGCGTCTATTTTTAGAAATGGTTAAATGTTGACCTTTTGTTATTTATTAATTTCTCTTAATTATATTTCATATGTAAAATGAACTAAACATAATTTGCGTAATGTCATCCTCTCAGTTATTTTTCTTTTATTTATCTCTTCTGACAGATTTAATATACAGACATTTCACTTCTTTCAATTTTTCGATCACTGTCTTTTGTTTTCCTTCAGAAAACGCCTCTGTTTATGTCTTTCGTCTGCATGATTAAGCCATCTTTATATACGTATATATCTTTTCTTTCATCTCTTTTTTATTTTCCTTTATCTCCTGCTTCTAAATTTCCTTCTCCCCAAACTCTTTGCCGAGCCTCTAAACCTGCATTATATTAACCATTCTGAAAGTTATTTATTCCGATTCATAAAGGCAAGGGATCGGGTAGATGTTACATAAAGGTCCTAAGTTGAAAAGCGTACCTGTTGTGAATGCGATCAAGCAGGATATTTAAATAGTTTTTCGATCAGAAAGCGTAAGTGATTTCAGCCCATAACAGGCAAAGGAGCGTGCTGATAAAACATTGCGATCTTATGTAAATCCAATCGAAAGTGATTTCAGCCTATAAAACAAGGCACGGATGTGATACTAAACTCTGACTCTAAGGAGAAAATTGTAATGATCTCGAAGAAATTAAGCAGAATGAAAATATAGATTCACGCTGAAAATTTGCATCTGGCGTATCACAGAACTGCTGAATGCAAAATTATACTCAAGCCATTCTATTGGATTGTTACTATACACTTAACTGACTTACCAGGAACAGGATTTTCCCCGCATACATAGAAAGGAAAACTCAATCAAGTCCACGCAACCGATAGTTAGGAAAAAGTAACGGTCATACTGACCAAAAATTCGTATAGTATACATGGGGATTTAAAGTAACTCCCCATTTTAAAATATTTATAATTTATTTATTAATTATATTTTTGTAAGAAATAGATATGAGAGAAAAGCGTTTAGCATGAGGTTTTATTTAAAATTCGATATTTCTCTACCAGCTTCTCGAGTCGCCCAGGAATCGCGTCAACTGATTTCACCTGTATATCTTGTGGTATGAAATACATAATTTTTGTATTCACTTTTCAAATTCTTCCAAGGGCTTGGCTTGGTATAGTAGACTTACACCTTTAACCAACCCGCAAAGACAAAAGTCATATGGTGTTAAGCCAGGAATCCTGACTGGACACTCATGAATAAAATAGAAAGTTACTTTTAAATAACCCAGTAGATTATCAGCCAGAAGTGTTTCAGAAACGCCAGAAAATTATTATACCAAAATTGGATAATTACGTTTAATTAAATAACAGCACATCCAGAGTATGACGATAAAATACACCCGCGTCCTCGGTAAGACGAGAATCTATATCCGCATCCTGGGTAAGAGGATAAACTACATCCGTGTCCTGGTCAAGACGATAAACCACATCCGCGTCATGGGTATGAAGATAAACTACATCCGCGTCCTGGGTATGACGATAAACTATATCAGCGCCCTGGGTATTCTGATAAAATATATCAGCGTCCTGGGTATGATAATAAACTACATCCGCGTCCTCGGTATGATGATAAACTATATCAACGTCCTGGGTATGATTATAAACTACACCCGCGTCATGGGTATGATGATAAACTACAACTGCATCATGGGTATGATGATAAATTACATCCACATCCTGGGTATGACGATAAACTACATCCGCATCCTGGGTATGACGATAAACTATATCCGCATCATGGGTATGACGATAACCTACATCCGCGTCCTGGGTATGATGTTAAACTACATCCGCGTCCTGGGTAAGACGATAAACTACATCCGCGTACTGGGTATGATGATATAATATATCAGCGCCCTGGGTATGATGATAAATTATATCAGTGTCCAGGGTATGATGATAAACTACATCCGCCTCCTGGGTATAATGATAAAGTATATCAGCCTCCTGGGTATGACGATAAACTATATCAACGCTTTGGGTATGGTGATAAACTATATCAGCGTCCTGGGTATGATGATAAACTACATCTTCGTCCTGTGGATGATGATAAACTACGTTCGAAGATAAACCACATCTGCCTCTTGGGTAAAACGATAAACTTCATCAGACAGCAAGGCCTTTGATTAGGAGGATTTGAGGAGTATGAAAACACCTCTTAATTGCTGGTGTTCCCCGGTCCACACTGATCCGGGGTGGTAGCACCTGTCAGGGTCCCCGCTATGGAAAAATATTTAACCCCTTATAAAAGTATAAAAATAGGTTTTAATACAAGCAATAATTTTGGGAAAAAATTACTACATTACTAAAAAATTACTAAAAAAAAACTACCAGCTGCATATTTTTAAAAAAGAAAATATTACCACCAATACCTTTTGGGAAAAAAAATCACCAGCGATAACAAATCTTGTAGGCATTAAATAACCCATTTAGGGTCATTTCCTGACTACAAGATATACCGTAATAGAAAACCAAACCATAACAAATCATTATTATTTCAATTTTCATCAAGCCTACGCAACCGCTACTTCAGATAATCTCACAGGCTAGATCGTCCAGAAGTTCATTAAGCTGTTGCATATTCGGCCATTTTCATTAAATGAATCGAGCACGACTAAAACACTTATTATGAAACTGTATTAAAACAATTATTTATGAAACTGTATTAAATTGCTCATCTTTTGTTTCAATGGGTGTTCCTACGATTCTATCGTTATGTAACGTATTTAGGTTTTAGAGATAGAAGGCATTCATTAAAAAATTTTAAACTCGTTTTTTTTTAACATTATTTACATTATTCGGACTATTGTCCTCATCTTTCTCGCTATATTTATTACAACGTTTCGGCCGTTGTACGCTCCGGCCTTCTTCAGGTAGAATGTCGAACTGAACCCTTTATTTCGCTCACTGGGGTAGACTGATCTAGTTCCATGTGTCTTCAAGGAGCAGATGGCACAGTGGATAAAGGCGTTAGTTAGATCCAGTGTCAGGACCCAAGGAGTGTGAGTTCAATACCCGGCTAAGGCAGTGGAAAACTTTCAGTGGGAAATTAACAGGAGATAACTGGTAACTTACATCCATTAAACATGGCACATGGAGCTAGATCAGTCCAGTGAGCGAAATAAAGGGTTCAGTTCGACATTCCAACCACCTGAAGAAGGCCAAAGCGTACAACGGCCGAAACGTTGTAATAAATATGGCGACAAAGATGAGGACAATAGTCCGAATAATATAAATAATATACATAATACCTCATCTCAGATATATAGACAGATCTTTTTTTTTTTAAACTATCAAACCTTATTGTAAACAAAGGACATGGTCGCGCAGTTATGTATGAAAGAAAACGTTACCCTCACGGTATTAAAAGGTAATTTACAATTAAATATTACTACAAAGACAGGAATGTAGGAAACACACCAACATTTATATGAGGGACAGCAAACAAAATAAATGAAAGGACTTTTTTTCTCTCTTTCCTGTGACAAAGAGAGAAACCCATGAAGGAAAAGGAAAATAACTATTTTTTTTTCAAATTAGATACGAAAAAAGAAAGAAACGGGGAAAAAAACTCGGAGTGTGTGAACTAAAGAAAAAAAATGGATGTTTAATCACGCAAGCGCGTGCGCATGCGCACAATTGTTTCTTTCAAAATCTACCCGCATTGATTTTAAATAAACAGCCCCGTCGTGCCAATCAAATATTCTTTTGTATTTTATTCATTTATTTCTTTCATTATTATTATTATTATTATTATTATTATTATTATTTTGTCAGCGTCACGTGTTGTAATTAGCGTATGATACGAAGTTTCCGGTGCTTTTCACACTGTCTTTACATCGTGGAATGTTTCAATGGATCGGTCTCGTTCAATGAGAAGACAACTTTTTGTTATTTTTTTTTTTTTTTTCATTTTTTTCTGAATCGGGCTGGCCTTTTTTTAATTTTTTTATTTGTATTTAGATGCTATGAAAATGATTTAAGAAGAGAAAGTGTTTAGCAGATTTCGAAATTGGCGAGAGGAGTCGCGAAAAGAACAAGAGATCGTCTGCAAGTAATTCCAGGAATCATGGAGTGTAAAAAAAAATATAAGGACAGAGAAAGAGAGAGAGAGAGAGAGAGAGAGAGAGAGAGAGAGAGAGAGAGAGAGAGAAAAAAAACTAATTTGAAGAAGAGTTCGTAAAGTGTTCGAAAAAAAAAGATGGATAGAACGTAACAGAATAAAATAAATTGAGAAGTACTAGAAAAAAAATGAAATGAAACAGAAGAAACGAACGTAGACGTAATGTTAAAATAAAATATTAAATGTAAAAAAAAATGTGTCCTCAATAAGAAAAAAACAGATACTCAAGAAGATGTCATCAGTTCTTAACTCAGTATCTATGCAAATGAGTCACCTAGTTACCCGTCATAATTGTGCGTATGATAGGTACGATAAAGTCAAATTGGCAGTTGATATCTCTAGTCTATTGTTAACTGGATCAAGAAATGGCTTTTTAATTTTAAGGCCCCCAAGAATAAACATCTCATTTTTAATCCTCTAAGAGAATATTTTTTTTTTGCTTTACATCACCATGTCTGATTCTAAATTCTAGGAAAATAATTCATTGCTCCTTCTCAGTGTAACCTTTTCCTCAGATATGAATTAGAACCGCTTATATTGATGCAAATTTGCCAAGACAGCTCCTAGGAAAATTGGTTCACTACAAGCATGTAGACAATTTTCTCGAGAGAATCGTCTACCTTGAAAAGTCAGCCATTCGCCCGCGCATTGTTGTCACATCTTGTCTGCTGCTTCTGCTATGTTTATTAAGATTCTTGACAAAGAAGAACCTGCAATACTATTGGTCCTGATATGGCATCTTGGCTTCAGTCATGTTCTCATCGCAGTAACGTAGCTTTTTTTCTGCCTTAGCCATAATAGTTTTCATTGCGATTGTTGTGATGAGATTTCCTCTTTGGTCACATTGACTTCATTAATTTGAGCACAGTACTAGATTGGCAGTTAGATCTCATCACTTTAACGTTTAAATTGTTCGATGTCACCAAAAGTTCCATTCTGATAGATTCTTCTCTCACATTCCTCTTCTGTGGAACTCACTAGGAGTTGTCCCCTTCATGCCAAATGCGATTTTCAAAAGGTGAATTAATAAAAGACAGACTAATAAAGAAAGAATAATAATAAGATACTAATGTAGAAAATTCCAATGAAAATGAACCAATAAAAAAAGGAAAGGTACAAGAGGTCAAGAAACAAAGAGCAATTACGATAGTAGAAATGCAAAAAAATGAAATACCAATGAAGAAAAACCTGTGAAGGGTGTAACAAAAAAAGAAATACCAAAACGCAAAAATCAGCTGAAGAAAGGCAAACGAAGAAAGAAGAATAAAGAAAGACGCATGAAAAAAAAAACTAAATAAAGACTAATAAAGAAAAACTAATAAAGAATGACCAATGATGAAAGAACAATAAATAGAGACTAATAAACAAAGAAGAATAAAGAAAAACTAATGATGAAAAACTAATAAAGAAAGACCGTTAAAGAAAGAATACCAAAGACTAATAAAAAAAAAATACAGAAAAACCTATAAAGAAAGACTAATAAAGAAGTACCGATGGAGAATGACCAATGGAGAAATGACAATAAAGAAAACACAATATGGAAAGCCCAATAAAGAAAGACGAATAAAAAAAGTTTAATAAAAAAGACCAATAAAGAAATATCAATAAAGAAAGATCAATAAAGAATGACAAAAAGAAGAAAGAATGATTAATAAAACAAGGATCAATAAAGAAAGAATAATAACGAAAGGCTAATAAATAAAGACAAATGAAGATCATTGTAGAAAGATCAATGAAGAAAGCCTAATAATGAAAGCCTAATAAAGAATGATTAATAAAACATCGATCAATAAAGAAAGAATAATAACGAAAGGCTAATAAATAAAGACAAATGAAGATCATTGTAGAAAGATCAATGAAGAAAGCCTAATAATGAAAGCCTAATAAAGAATGATTAATCAAACATCGATCAATAAAGAAAGAATAATAACGAAAGGCTAATAAATAAAGACAAATGAAGATCATTGTAGAAAGATCAATGAAGAAAGCCTAATAATGAAAGCCTAATAAAGAATGATTAATAAAACATCGATCAATAAAGAGAATAATAAGCAAAGATTGGCAACGATTAATGGTTGTGTTCTATGAAAAGTTAATTTATACATTTTTTTCTTTATTTACTATAAAAATATTAATATTTATTTATTGGATTGCCTATTCATAAGAATAATTGTATTACAACTGATGCAAGACAATATTTTTATGCATCAATTTATAAACATTTTCTAAATTATTAAAATATGTGAACTAACTGTAAGAAAATGTTTATTATTTTCCATTATATATATATATATATATATATATATATATATATATATATATATATATATATATATATATATATTATTGAGGGGTCTCCCCGTTTTACACAAATGGACTCACCCAAGGTATACATATAATACTACCCGTGAATACCTGAACAGTCAAGTCAAGCAGGAATAGTAGTGGAACGTTCAGTCGGTCGGTAGAATAACATAGCGGCAAGAGTCACAGTAACGAGCACATAGACTCAGTAAGAAACCATACATCGATACGCCGATACCAAAGACTATATATATATATATGTTCCTACAAATCCGCATTCCTGGAACTACTAACCTGTATTACCAGTTTGTATTATTACATTAATTCATTTATTTCCTATATTCATTCTTGGCGTTTGTTATTATTTGATGCCGGGTTTCATCCCCGAATCCACAACATATATATATATATATATATATATATATATATATATATATATATATATATATATATTTATATATATATATATATATATATATATATATATATATATATATATATATATATATATATATATTCCAATTAACAATGTAATAAATCAATGGAATCAATACATTGTGTTTATTATTTTTGTTGTCACTTCACAGGAAGAAAAAAATGTATAAATTCACTTTCACTTTCATATGACTAGGTTTTATTTCAATTTGAATCATCGTTTTATTCCAAGAAATGGTTGTGGTCGATAAATGAAGGCATTTAAATAATAGTGATGTCAAGGGAATACCGACATTTTAGCACGCCGTTTTTGCGGAGATGAATAATAAAGAATGCTGAAAAAACAATGGAAATAGGCCAAGAATGAAATACCGATGGCGGAATAACTATCAGGAAATAACAATAAAGAATCAGCAACTAATGAGCAATGATCAATAAAGACCAATGAAAAAAAACAAGGAAGACCATTGAAAAAAGACCAATAAAGAGAGATCCATGAATAAAAACCAATAAGGAAGACCATTGACATAAGACCAATAAAGTGAGGTCCATGAATAAAAACCAATAAGGAAGACCATTGACATAAGACCAATAAAGAGATATGCATGAATAAAAGCCCAGAAGGAAAACGATTGGCAAAAGACCAATAAAAAGAGATCCATGAATAAAAACCAATAAGGAAGACTATTTACAAAAGGCCAATAAAGAGAGATCCATGAATAAAAACCAAGAAAAAAGACCACTGACAAAAGACCAATAAAGAGAGATCCATGAATAAAAACCAATAAGGAAGACCATTGACAAAAGACCAATAAAGGTAAATCCAGGAATAAAAACCAGTAAGGAAGACCATTGACAAAAGAACAATAAAGAAAGATCCATGAATAAAAACCAATAAGGAAGACCATTGACAAAAAACTAATAAAGTGACATCCATGAATAAAAACCAATAAGGAAGACCATTGACAAAAAACTAATAAAGTGAGATCCATGAATAAAAACCAATAAGGAAGACCATTGACAAAAAACTAATAAAGTGAGATCCATGAATAAAAACCAAGACGGAAGATCATTGACAAAAGACCAATAAAGAAAGATCCATGAATAAAACCCAATAAGGAAGACCACTGACAAAAGACCAATAAAGAGAGATCCATGAATAAAAACCAATAAGGAAGACCATTGACAAAAGACCAATAAAGGTAAATCCAGGAATAAAAACTAGTAAGGAAGACCATTGACCAAAGACAAATAAAGAGAGATCATTGAATAAAAACAAATAAGGAAGACCATTGACAAAAGATCAATAAAGTGAGATCCATGAATAAAAACCAATAAGGAAGACCATTGACAAAAGACCAATAAAGTGAGGTCCATGAATAAAAACCAATAAGGAAGACCATTGACATAAGACCAATAAAGAGATATGCATGAATAAAAGCCCAGAAGGAAAACGATTGGCAAAAGAACAATAATGAGAGATCCATGAATAAAAACTAATAAGGAAGACTATTGACAAAAGACCAATAAAGAGAGGTCCATGAATAAAAACCAAGAAAAAAGACCATTGACAAAAGACCAATAAATAGAGATCCATGAAAAAAACCCAAAAAGGAAGACCACTGACAAAAGACCAATAAAGAGAGATCAATGAATAAAAACCAATAAGGAAGATCATTGACAAAAGACCAATAAAGGTAAATCCAGGAATAAAAACCAGTAAGGAAGACCATTGACAAAAGAACAATAAAGAAAGATCCATGAATAAAAACCAATAAGGAAGACCATTGACAAAAAACTAATAAAGTGAGATCCATGAATAAATAAATAAAGAAGACCATTGAACAATAAAGAAAGATCCATGAATAAAAACCAATAAGGAAGACCATTGACAAAAAACTAATAAAGTGAGATCCATGAATAAATAAATAAGGAAGACCATTGACAAAAGAACAATAAAGAAAGTTCCATGAATAAAAACCAATAAGGAAGACCATTGACAAATACCAATAAGGAGAGATCTATGAATAAAAACCAATAAGGAAAACCATTGACAAAAGGCCAATAAAGAGAGATCCATGAATAAAAACCAAGATGGAATACCATTGACAAAAGACCAATAAAGAGAGATCCATGTATAAAATCCAATAAGGAAGACCATTGACAAAAGACCAATAATGAGAGATCCATGAATAAAACCCAATAAGGAAGACCACTGACAAAAGACCAATAAAGAGAGATCCATGAATAAAAACCAATAAGGAATATCCTTTATAAAAGACCAATAAAGTGAAATCCATGAATAAAAACCAATGAGGAAGACCATTGACAAATACCAATAATGAGAGATCTATGAATAAAAACCAATAAGGAAGACCATTGACAAAAGACCAATAAAGAGAGATCCATGAATAAAAACCAAGATGGAATACCATTGACAAAAGACCAATAAAGAGAGATCCATGTATAAAATCCAATAAGGAAGACCATTGACAAAAGACCAATAATGAGAGATCTATGAATAAAAACCAATAAGGAAAACCATTGACAAAAGGCCAATAAAGAGAGATCCATGAATAAAAACCAAGATGGAATACCATTGACAAAAGACCAATAAAGAGAGATCCATGAAATTAAAACCAATAAGGAAGGCCATTGACAAAAGACCAATAAAAAAGATCCATGAATAAAACCCAATAAGGAAGACCACTGACAAAAGACCAATAAAGAGAGATCCATGAATAAAAACCAATAAGGAATATCCTTTATAAAAGACCAATAAAGTGAAATCCATGAATAAAAACCAATGAGGAAGACCATTGACAAATACCAATAATGAGAGATCTATGAATAAAAACCAATAAGGAAGACCATTTACAAAAGACCAATAAAGAGAGATCCATGAATAAAAACCAAGATGGAATACCATTGACAAAAGACCAATAAAGAGAGATCCATGTATAAAATCCAATAAGGAAGACCATTGACAAAAGACCAATAATGAGAGATCTATGAATAAAAACCAATAAGGAAAACCATTGACAAAAGGCCAATAAAGAGAGATGCATGAATAAAAACCAAGATGGAATACCATTGACAAAAGACCAATAAAGAGAGATCCATGTATAAAATCCAATACGGAAGACCATTGACAAATACCAATAAGGAGAGATCTATGAATAAAAACCAATAAAGAAAACCATTGACAAAAGGCCAATAAAGAGAGATCCATGAATAAAAACCAAGATGGAATACCATTGACAAAAGACCAATAAAGAGAGATCCATGTATAAAATCCAATAAGGAAGACCATTGACAAAAGACCAATAATGAGAGATCTATGAATAAAAACCAATAAGGAAAACCATTGACAAAAGGCCAATAAAGAGAGATCCATGAATAAAAACCAAGATGGAATACCATTGACAAAAGACCAATAAAGAGAGATCCATGTATAAAATCCAATAAGGAAGACCATTGACAAAAGACCAATAATGAGAGATCTATGAATAAAAACCAATAAGGAAAACCATTGACAAAAGGCCAATAAAGAGAGATCCATGAATAAAAACCAAGATGGAATACCATTGACAAAAGACCAATAAAGAGAGATCCATGAAATTAAAACCAATAATGAAGGCCATTGACAAAAGACCAATAAAGAAAGATCCATGAATAAAACCCAATAAGGAAGACCACTGACAAAAGACCAATAAAGAGAGATCCATGAATAAAAACCAATAAGGAATATCCTTTATAAAAGACCAATAAAGTGAAATCCATGAATAAAAACCAATGAGGAAGACCATTGACAAATACCAATAATGAGAGATCTATGAATAAAAACCAATAAGGAAGACCATTTACAAAAGACCAATAAAGAGAGATCCATGAATAAAAACCAAGATGGAATACCATTGACAAAAGACCAATAAAGAGAGATCCATGTATAAAATCCAATAAGGAAGACCATTGACAAAAGACCAATAATGAGAGATCTATGAATAAAAACCAATAAGGAAAACCATTGACAAAAGGCCAATAAAGAGAGATGCATGAATAAAAACCAAGATGGAATACCATTGACAAAAGACCAATAAAGAGAGATCCATGTATAAAATCCAATACGGAAGACCATTGACAAATACCAATAAGGAGAGATCTATGAATAAAAACCAATAAGGAAAACCATTGACAAAAGGCCAATAAAGAGAGATCCATGAATAAAAACCAAGATGGAATACCATTGACAAAAGACCAATAAAGAGAGATCCATGTATAAAATCCAATAAGGAAGACCATTGACAAAAGACCAATAATGAGAGATCTATGAATAAAAACCAATAAGGAAAACCATTGACAAAAGGCCAATAAAGAGAGATCCATGAATAAAAACCAAGATGGAATACCATTGACAAAAGACCAATAAAGAGAGATCCATGTATAAAATCCAATAAGGAAGACCATTGACAAAAGACCAATAATGAGAGATCTATGAATAAAAACCAATAAGGAAAACCATTGACAAAAGGCCAATAAAGAGAGATCCATGAATAAAAACCAAGATGGAATACCATTGACAAAAGACCAATAAAGAGAGATCCATGAAATTAAAACCAATAATGAAGGCCATTGACAAAAGACCAATAAAGAAAGATCCATGAATAAAACCCAATAAGGAAGACCACTGACAAAAGACCAATAAAGAGAGATCCATGAATAAAAACCAATAAGGAATATCCTTTATAAAAGACCAATAAAGTGAAATCCATGAATAAAAACCAATGAGGAAGACCATTGACAAATACCAATAATGAGAGATCTATGAATAAAAACCAATAAGGAAGACCATTGACAAAAGACCAATAAAGAGAGATCCATGAATAAAAACCAAGATGGAATACCATTGACAAAAGACCAATAAAGAGAGATCCATGTATAAAATCCAATAAGGAAGACCATTGACAAAAGACCAATAATGAGAGATCTATGAATAAAAACCAATAAGGAAAACCATTGACAAAAGGCCAATAAAGAGAGATCCATGAATAAAAACCAAGATGGAATACCATTGACAAAAGACCAATAAAGAGAGATCCATGTATAAAATCCAATAAGGAAGACCATTGACAAAAGACCAATAATGAGAGATCTATGAATAAAAACCAATAAGGAAAACCATTGACAAAAGGCCAATAAAGAGAAAAACAATAAATAAAAAACCAAGATGGAATACCATTGACAAAAGACCAATAAAGAGAGATCCATGTATAAAATCCAATAAGGAAGACCATTGACAAAAGACCAATAATGAGAGATCTATGAATAAAAACCAATAAGGAAAACCATTGACAAAAGGCCAATAAAGAGAGATCCATGAATAAAAACCAATATGGAATACCATTGACAAAGGACAAATAAAGAGAGATCAATGTATAAAATCCAATAAGGAAGACCATTGACAAAAGACCAATAATGAGAGATCTATGAATAAAAACCAATACGGAAGATCCTTCATAAAAGACCAATAAAGTGAAATCCATGAATAAAAGCCAATGATGAAGACCATTGACAAAAGACCAATAACGAGAGATCCATGAATAAAAACAAATAAGGAAGACCATTGACAAAAGACCAATAATGAGAGATCCATGAATAAAAACCAATAAGGAAGACCATTGACAAAAGACCAATAAAGAGAGATCCATGAATAAAAACCAAGATGGAATACCATTGACAAAAGACCAATAAAGAGAGATCCATGTATAAAATCCAATAAGGAAGACCATTGACAAATACCAATAAGGAGAGATCTATGAATAAAAACCAATAAGGAAGACCATTGACGAAAGACCAATAAAGAGAGATCCATGTATAAAAACCAATAAGGAAGACCATTGACAAATACCAATAAGGAGAGATCCATGAATAAAAACAAATAAGGAAGATCATTCACAAAAGACCAATAAAGAGATATTCATGAATAAAAACCAATAACGAAGACCACTAGCCAATGACTAATAAAGAGATATCCATGAATAAAAACCAATAACGAAGACCACTAGCCAATGACCAATAAAGAGAGATCCATGATTAAAAACCAAGAAGGAAGACCATTGACAAAAGACCAATAACGAGAGATCCATGAATAAAAACAAATAAGGAAGATCATTCACAAAAGACCAATAAAGTGAAATCCATGAATAAAAGCCAATGATGAAGACCATTGACAAAAGACCAATAAAGTGAAATCCATGAATAAAAACCAATAAGGAAGACCACTGACAAAAGACCAATAAAGAGAGATCCATGTATAAAATCCAATAAGGAAGACCATTGACAAATACCAATAAGGAGAGATCTATGAATAAAAACCAATAAGGAAGACCATTGACGAAAGACCAATAAAGAGAGATCCATGAATAAAAACCAATAAGGATGATCATTCACAAAAGACCAATAAAGAGATATCCATGAATAAAAACCAATAACGAAGACCACTAGCCAATGACCAATAAAGAGAGATCCATGAATAAAAACCAATAAGGATGATCATTCACAAAAGACCAATAAAGAGATATCCATGAATAAAAACCAATAACGAAGACCACTAGCCAATGACCAATAAAGAGAGATCCATGAATAAAAACCAATAAGCAAGACCATTGACAAAAGACCAATAATGAGAGGTCCATGAATAAAAACCAAGAAGGAAGACCATTGGCAATAGACCAATAAAGAGAGATCCATGATTAAAAACCAAGAAGGAAGACCATTGACGAAAGACCAATAAAGAGAGTTCCATGAATAAAAACTAATAAGGAAGTATATTTTAGGAAAGACAAATGTATACCAATGAAGAAATGTGATATAACTTTTACTAATTTACCGATATTTGGAAGTGAGCAAAAAGTGGATTCATGTCTTTCTCAATGGTATTTTCGCATAAATGAATATAAACAACCCAACTAGAATTAGAACTCGGCTCTCTGGTTAATAATTCCAAACCATTATTCATTGCACCACTTGCACATCCACGCTTACAGCACCTGGAATTCCCAATTGTTCACCCATCTAGGTACTGATCAAGCTTGACGTTGCTTAATGTCTATGATCGTGCGCGAACAGGCGTTTCAACGTGATGTAGCCGTAATCGACACCACCCACATACCAAAATTCACAGCTTTTAGTATTCACAAGCGGTCACCCATCTAAGCACTGAGCAGGCTAGACGTTGCTTACATTCGGTGATTACACAGTATCGGTGTTTAAACTTGATGTTGACGTAAGCCACACCATCCACACACTTAGGCTTACAGTAACTGGTAATCCCAAGCTGTCACCCATCTAGGTACTGACCAGGCTCGAAGTTGCTTAACTTATTTGATCTTACGGGAACCGGTGTTTCAACGTGATATAGACGTATGCACACCACACGTAACAAGATGAGCGACCATCCTTAAGCTTACAGCACCTGGTAATGCCAAGCAGTCACCCATCTTGTTACTGTCCTTGCTCGACTTTGCTTAACTTCTGTGATTGTACGAGAACCAATGACTCAACGTGATATGGCCGTATGCCACACTACCCGCACACCTAATCTTACAGCACTTGGTAATCTCAAGCGGTCACCCATTTTGTTACTGTCCAGGCTTGACTTGCTTAACTTCTGTGATTGTACGAGAACCAATGTCTCAACGTGATATGGCCGTATGCCATACTACCCGCACACCCAAACTTACAGCACCTGGTACTCTCAAGCGGTCTCCCATCTTGTTACTAGCCAGGTTTGACGTTTCTTAACTTCATTGAACTTAGGAATCTGGTGTTTCATTTTGTTATGGCCGTAATCAACACCACCTGCAAACCTAAGCTTTCCAAGCGGTCACCCATCCAGATGCTGTCCAAGCTCGATGTTACTAAACTTCGCTGATCGTACGGGAACTGGTATTTCAACGTGATGCGGCCGTAATCCCAAGAAAAACTGAATTTCGAAATTTAAAAACAATATAGAAAAAGTTAACGAAATATGAAGAGAGGAAAAAAATGTCGAAGAAAAAGGAAAAAAAATATCACATTAGAAAGAGAGGAAAATAACAGACGAATGAAGGGAGAAGAGAAACATTATTAAATTGATTTCGAATACGGTTCAAAGAATCGATATTAGAAATTGAAAAATCAAACGCGATCTTTACGGATTTCCTCCGTTAATGATTGATAATCGATCGAAAACGAATGGCCGCTGATTATTGTGCTATTGAACCGAGAGAAATCGAATCAGTTTCTAGGACGGTCGGATAGAAAGGGAGAGAAACCAGATGGAAGGCAGACAGATATCTAGATAAAAATGGCCGAATTAAATCCGGAAGGTTTCACATCAGCATGTTATGGAATAAGGAGAAAGGGAGGAAGGGAGGAAGAGGTAAAATATCAATGTGAGTGGGAATAAACAATGAGAGGTGAAGTAAAGGAGTTATAGTAGGTGTAAAAGAGTGGAAAGAGAAATATTGGAGAGTGACATAAAAAAGAAAGAACGAAAGGAAAGAAGAAAGAAAGAAAGAAAGAAAGAAAAACGAACGAAAGGTGGGAAGAAATAAAGAAGAAAGAAAGAAATGAAAAATGAAAGAAAGAAAGAAAGAAAGAAAGAAAGAAAACACGAACGAAAGTTAGGAAGAAATAAAGAAGAAGGAAAGACAGAAATGAAAGAAAGAAAGAAAAAAAAGACGAACGAAAGGTAGGAACAAATAAAGAATGAAATGAAAGAAAGAAAGAAAAAGAAAAGACGGACGAAAGGTAGGAAGAAAGAAAGAAATGAAAGAAAGAAAGAAAGAAAGAAAGAAGAGACAAACGAATGGTAGGAAGAAATAAAGAAGAAAGAAAGAAATGAAAGAAAGAAAGAAAAGACGAACGAATGGTAGGAAGAAATAAAGAAGAAAGAAAGAAAGAAAGAAAGAAAAGACGAACGAAAGGTAGGAAGAAATAGAGAAGGAAGAAAGAAATGAAAGAAAGAATGAAAGAAAAGACGAACGAAAGGTAGGAAGAAATAAAGAAGAAAGAAAAAATGAATGAAAGAAAGAAAGAAAGAAAAGACGAACGAAAGGTAGGAAGAAATAAAGAAGAAAGAAAGAAATGAAAGAAAGAAAGAAAGAAGAGACGAACGAATGGTAGGAAGAAATAAAGAAAAAAGAAAGAAATGAATGAAAGAAAGAAAGAAGAGACGAACGAATGGTAGGAAGAAATAAAGAAGAAAGAAAGAAATGAAAGAAAGAAAGAAATGAAAGAAAGAAAGAAAGAAAGAAAGAAGAGACGAACGAAAGGTAGGAAGAAATAAAGAAGAAAGAAAGAAATGAAAGAAAGAAAGAAAAGACGAACGAATCGTAGGAAGAAATAAAGAAGAAAGAAAGAAATGAAAGAAAGAAAGAAATGAAAGAAAGAAAGAAAGAAAAGAAGAAAGAATGGTAGGAAGAAATAAAGAAGAAAGAAAGAAATGAAAGAAAGAAAGAAAAGACGAACGAATGGTAGGAAGAAATAAAGAAGAAAGAAAGAAATCAAAGAAAGAAAGAAAGAAAGAATGAAAGAAAAGACGAACGAAAGGTAGGAAGAAATAAAGAAGAAAGAAAGAAATGAAAGAAAGAAAGAAAGAAAGAAAAGACGAACGAAAGGTAGAAAGAAATAAAGAAGAAAGAAAGAAATGAATGAAAGACAGAAAGAAGAGACGAACGAATGGTAGGAAGAAATAAAGAAGAAAGAAATGAAAGAAAGAAAGAAAAGACGAACGAATGGTAGGAAGAAATAAAGAAGAAAGAAAGAAATGAAAGAAAGAAAGAAAGAAAAGACGAACGAATGGTAGGAAGAAATAAAGAAGAAAGAAAGAAATGAAAGAAAGAAGAAAGAAAAGACGAACGAAAGGTAGGAAGAAATAAAGAAGAAAGAAAGAATTGAAAGAAAGAAAGAAGAGATGAATGAAAGGTAGAAAGAAATAAAGAAGAAAGAAAGAAAGAAAAGACGAACGAAAGGTAGAAAGAAATAAAGAAGGAAGAAAGAAATGAAAGAATGAAAGAAAGAAAAGACGAACGAAAGGTAGGAAGAAATAAAGAAGAAAGAAAAAAATGAAAGAAAGAAAGAAAGAAAGAAAAGACGAACGAAAAGTATGAAGAAATAAAGAAGAAAGAAAGAAAGGAAAGAAAGAAAGAAAGAAGAGACGAACGAATGGTAGGAAGAAATAAAGAAGAAAGAAAGAAATGAAAGAAAGAAAAGACGAACGAATGGTAGGAAGAAATAAAGAAGAAAGAAAGAAAGAAAGAAAGAAAGAACGAATGAATGGTAGGAAGAAATAAAGAAGAAAGAAAGAAATGAAAGAAAGAAAGAAAGAAAGAAAGAAAGAAAGAAAGAAAAGACGAACGAAAGGTAGGAAGAAATAAAGAAGAAAGAAAGAAATGAAAGAAAGAAAGAAAGAAAAGACGAACGAAAGGTAGAAAGAAATAAAGAAGAAAGAAAGAAATGAATGAAAGAAAGAAAGAAGAGACGAACGAATGGTAGGAAGAAATAAAGAAGAAAGAAAGAAATTAAAAGAAAGAAAGAAAAGACGAACGAATGGTAGGAAGAAATAAAGAAGAAAGAAAGAAATGAAAGAAAGAAAGAAAGAAAGACAAGTCGAACGAATGGTAGGAAGAAATAAAGAAGAAAGAAAGAAATGAAAGAAAGAAAGAAAGAAAAGACGAACGAAAAGTAGGAAGAAATGAAGAAGAAAAAAGAAATGAAAGAAAGAAAGAAAAGACGAACGAATGGTAGGAAGAAATAAAGAAGAAAGAAAGAAAGAAAAAACGAACGAAAGGTAGAAAGAAATAAAGAAGGAAGAAAGAAATGAAAGAATGAAAGAAAGAAAAGACGAACGAAAGGTAGGAAGAAATAAAGAAGAAAGAAAAAAATGAAAGAAAGAAAGAAAGAAAGAAAGAAAAGACGAACGAAAGGAATGAAGGAATAAAGAAGAAAGAAAGAAATGAAAGAATGAAAGAAAGAAGAGACGAACGAATGGTAGGAAGAAATAAAGAAGAAAGAAAGAAATGAAAGAAAGAAAGAAAGAAGAGACGAACGAATGGTAGGAAGAAATAAAGAAGAAAGAAAGAAATGAAAGAAAGAAAGAAAAGACGAACGAATGGTAGGAAGAAATAAAGAAGAAAGAAAGAAATGAATGAAAGAAAGAAAAGACGAACGAAATGTAGGAAGAAATAAAGAAGAAAGAAAACTGAAAGAAAGAAAGAAAGAAAGAAAAGACGAACGAAAGGTAGGAAGAAATAAAGAAGAAAGAAAGAAATGAAAGAAAGAAAGAAAGATGAGACGAACGAATGGTAGGAAGAAATAAAGAAGAAAGAAAGAAAGAAAGAAAGAAAAGACGAACGAAAGGTATGAAGAAATAAAGAAGAAAGAAAGAAATGAAAGAAAGAAAGAAAGAAGAGACGAACGAATGGTAGGAAGAAATAAAGAAGAAAGAAAGAAATGAAAGAAAGAAAGAAAAGACGAACGAATGGTAGGAAGAAATAAAGAAGAAAGAAAGAAAGAAAGAAAGAAAGAAAGAAAGAAAAGACGAACGAAAGGTAGGAAGAAATAAAGAAGAAAGAAATAAATGAAAGAAAGAAAGAAAGAAGAGACGAAAGAATGGTAGGAAGAAATAAAGAAGAAAGAAAGTGTTGAGTCTTGACTCAATGTTGAATCTCGCCTATTGCATGGAATAATAATGCAACACAAAATGTACTTGGAACAAGAATGTATTATAACAAGAAAGTGTACACAATAAGTACATATAGTATTTCTGTATATTTCTGGGAAGACGTTCCTGGAGAATGTGTTGACTAGTCGCAGTCGATCAGAGTCTCTAGTTGGATCTCGTGATTCCACTTCCTCTCGTCTTCCGGTATCAACCATTATTTATATAGTTGGTAGTCACCTATGCAGATTAGGTAGATTCCACCACAACACCCCCCTCCCAAGCCTTGGAATCCTTTTGGATTTCAAACTGGCTTCTATATGGGATGATGATGGTTATTTCTTTGTAGATCCCCTTTGCATAGTTCATATATATATCTTTTTTTTTTCAATATCTTTTTCGTTTTGGATTCACGTCCAATGGGTCCGTGAACTTTCGTTTCCTACCGGATCTTCTCGGTTCATGAGCACTCTGCGGAGGTTCTACTTGAAAAGTATCATACATTACATCAATGGGATCTTCCTCCTCATCCGGTATACTCTCTTCATGCTCTAGCACGTAGCATTTTTTGAGTTGGTTCTGGTGCCTTTTTAAAATTTTCCATGTTTTATCGTTCATTATTGTTAAATCTGACCCTGAATCGAGTTGAAATTTGATATTCTTTTTGAATATTTCAGTCGTCACATATTTCCTCAAATCTTTATCTGATTTGATATTCAAATTTGTTTGTCTAATTCGGTTCTTGCATTTTTTCGTTTTACAAGAAGATCCTTTGTGACCCTTCTTTTGGCACACGAAACATTTCTTATTTCTATATGGGCAATTTACCTCCCAATGTCTTTCGTTACAACGTCTGCAATTATATGGTGGGACCTTTTTATTTTCGTTCTTTTTATTTTCTTGTCTATTATTAAAGTACGCTGAATTTTTTCTCCAATTTTTCTGTACTGGGTACTTTGACTGCTTTTTTATTTTTTTAATATAAGCAATACCAGCTTTTTCGATTTTTTGCGACTCTTTTTTTAAACTTACGGCCCGTTGACACTCCTCTGCTAACTTTTGCAGGGTAAGGCCTTGTTCAGATTCGAGTTTAGACAAAACTCGACGTCTTATTTCGGCACTCTTACTGGATACCAGTCCTTGAGCAAAAATTAAACACTTGAATTCTTCAACCGTAATCTCTGCCAATCTGAAATTGTCACAATGTCTATTCACTATAGATGCATATGTTAAGTAATCCTGATCGTCGGATTTAGAGACATTCATGCATAACCATCGCTTATGCCAAAGCGACATATTTGCTCCAAACAGCTCTTTTAGAAATTTCACTGTTTCCGAGAATTCCAATTCAGTTGTTTTTCTCGGTAGAATAAAATCTACAAATTTGCTATGTTCTGCTGTACCTAGCTTTCTTAGTAATAGACTGACTTTTCTTGAATTCGACCAGTTTTCACAGTCTGTGTAGAAAATATCTTCATATCGTTTGAAGTACGCTTCAAACGTTTTTTCTTCGTCTGGCACATAGTTGAAAATTTCCAGCGAATTAAATATGGTGTTATTAGAATATGAAGAATTTCCCTCATTTGCCTGAAAGTTGTTTAATTTCTCCAGTGTTAACTTTTGAATTTCCAAAAGTCATTCATCTTGTTTTTCTTGATATTTCTGTTGTCTTTCATCTTGTTTTTCCTGATATTTCTGTTGTCTTTCCTCTTGTTTTTCCTGATATTTCTGTTGTCTTTCCTCTTGTTTATCCTGATATTTTTGCAGCGCTATTTGTTGTTTTTGTTGTCTTTCATCTAGTTTCTCTTGATATTTATGCTGTGCTATCTGTTGTTCCCTTATTAATAAGGCAAACTGTTCCTGCTGGGATTTGAATAATTCGGATATGACTTTGGATAGTTCATCCATTTTTAGCTGATAGTGTTCATGCAACAAGGAATATACTTTTAATTTGTGTATCCACGAATATCTATAAGCTGACCAAAAAAATCGAAACAACGTACGACTTTTCTATTTTATGTCTTGCTTTTACATTCACGCCCGTGCTAATCAACTTTGGTATTTTTTTTTTTTTTTCGTGAACAGAGAGCGTCGGACTTTTTTTTCTTTTTTTTTTTTTTTTTTCGACTTCTGTTCGCGTATTTCAATGACAACGTCTGATTTTCTTATCAGAGGTAATTCGTCACTATATTGTTGAACAATTAATTAAAAAAAATAATTTTTTAAAGTTTGTTACCTTTCAAAGTCGACACGGTGTATTTGTGCTCCTTTTAATCCATGCATGTTTTTGTAGTCGGCCAATTTTTCTTTTTAGCAGGTGTCTCGGTGTAGATAATTTTTTAATTTAAAATTACCGTTATTCGTTTACGACACCTTCCAATTTTTCTGAGTGAACGTTCCTTTATGCTTAGTCGTCTTTTAACGAGTTTTACATATCCAGAAGTTTAGAATCCTTCGTCGTTACGTTAACGTTGGACTTTTAATTAATAGTTTTTTTTTTCAGCCTGGGTTCTTCAATGACTTGTCCCAATTGTTGAAAACTCTCACTATTAATTCTTTCTTCTTTCCTTATGGTTCGTTCTACTTCTTTGCCATTGTTGAAACTTGGCGTATGGTTCGTTCTACTTCGTGGCCATTGTTGAAACTTGACGTATGGTTCGTTCTACTTCGTCGCCATTGTTGAGTCTCGGCGTAAGATTCGTTCTACTTCGTCGCCATTGTTGAGTCTTGACTCAATGTTGAATCTCGCCTATTGCATGGAATAATAATGCAACACAAAATGTACTTGGAACAAGAATGTATTATAACAAGAAAGTGTACACAATAAGTACATATAGTATTTCTGTATATTTCTGGGAAGACGTTCCTGGAGAATGTGTTGACTAGTCGCAGTCGATCAGAGTCTCTAGTTGGATCTCGTGATTCCACTTCCTCTCGTCTTCCGGTATCAACCATTATTTATATAGTTGGTAGTCACCTATGCAGATTAGGTGGATTCCACCACAACAGAAAGAAAGAAAGAAAGAAAGAAAGAAAGAAAGAAAGAAAGAAAGAAAGAAAGAAAGAAAGAAAGAAAGAAAAGACGAACGAATGGTAGGAAGAAATATAGAAGAAAGAAAGAAATGAAAGAAAGAAAGAAATGAAAGGAAGAAAGAAAGAAAGAAAAGACGAACGAAAGGTAGGAAGAAATAAAGAAGAAAGAAAGAAATGAAAGAAAGAAAGAAAAGACGAAGAATGGTAGGAAGAAATAAAGAAGAAAGAAAGAAATGAAAGAAAGAAAGAAATGAAAGAAAGAAAGAAAGAAAGAAAAGACGAACCAATGGTAGGAAGGAATAAAGAAGAAAGAAAGAAATGAAAGAAAGAAAGAAAAGACGAACGAATGGTAGGAAGAAATAAAGAAGAAAGAAAGAAATGAAAGAAAGAAAGAAAGAAAAGACGAACGAAAGGTAGGAAGAAATAAAGAAGAAAGAAAGAAATGAAAGAAAGAAAAGACGAACGAAAGGTAGGAAGAAATAAAGAAGAAAGAAAGAAATGAATGAAAGAAAGAAAGAAGAGACGAACGAATGGTAGGAAGAAATAAATAAGAAAGAAAGAAATGAAAGAAAGAAAGAAAGAAAGAAAGAAAGAAAAGACGAACGAAAGGTAGGAAGAAATAAAGAAGAAAGAAATTAAATGAAAGAAAGAAAGAAAGAAAGAAAAGACAAGCGAATGGTAGGAAGAAATAAAGAAGAAAGAAAGAAAGAAAGAAAGAAAGAAAGAAAGAAAGAAAGAAAGAACGAAAGCATGCATTTTAGTGAAAAACGAAGAAATCCACTAAGTAAAAGAAAGAAAGAAAGACAGAAAGAAAGAAACAAAGGAACAAAGAAAAAGAAAAAAAACATAGATGAAAAGGTGATGGGAGGGAATAAAATCAAAGCGACGGAAAAGAAAGAATGTCAATACCTCAGAAGCTGGAAGGAAAAAAGAACGAAAAAAATGAAGAAAAAAATTCGGAAGCTATATATGAAAGGACGAAATCTAAAATGGCCAAACAAAAACTTAATATATGAACAAAAGGCCGTAACGAAATAAAAAATACGAAATTATTGTTTTTTTAATTCTCAATGGAAGTATCTTAAACAATGCCTTAAAATGAAAAAAAAAAAATTAACAAAAAATATTAAAAAAAAGGGAATCAATAAACAAAGGCAAGAACTTTAGCCAAAACGAATCAAAAGCAAAGAAGGAATGGTTTCGAATGGCGATTTTCTCGAGGAGATTATAGGCAATGATCAGAATCTAAGCAAATTAATGAATGAGCCTCGTTTTGAAAGTGCTATTTTCTTAAGAATTCTTCTCGTTTAAAGATCGAAATTGAAAGAGAGAGAGAGAGAGAGAGAGAAAAGAAAGCAAAATAAATAAGACAAAACCTTTGCCACGATCGATAATTAAATTGTTCCTAAATAAACTCAATCCAGTGACGAAATCGAATCTAAAAAAGACAGTACAATAAGACGCAGATAAATCCAGTTTCTTTCTTTTTTTTTTTTTTTCACTTCAAAGACGAATTATTAAAACGCATCCATGATTTAATTGCATGAAGTCAAAGAGATCTCTCCCGAAGTAGAGAAAACAATCAATGGACTTGGTGGTATGCAATGTTAAAAAAAAAAAAAAAAAATTAATTCCACAGGGTAGAATAAAGACTGTACAATGTTCGCTCGCCATTACGGAGGAAATCACTAGAGTGACGTACTGCATTGTGCAGAAAAAAAGATTATTTTTTTCTTTGTCTGTGGCATATATTCTTCGCCAACAACGTTATATATTTACCGAAACGTTGATGCGAGCGAATATGATCATTTTTTGAAAGTATTCGAGGTAATTAAAAAAAAACGGTTTACGGACAGAATATGTCTTGAGCTAGATATACAAAATCAGAAAGGGGTTTAAAACTCATCATATTACATTAAGAACGCATCAACCGCCAGACGATGTGTTCCTTCACACACACACACACACACACATACACACACACACACACACACACACATACACACACACACTGTACGTTCGCTCAAGTTAGTAGCACTGTAAAACATATGTTGCCTCTGAATATCTTTTCCTCAGTTGATAGTGTGTAATCGATTTCTATTTTTTCCTCAGATTAGGTCCGACATATGGCACTGTATATGTAACGTGATATCTGCTCTCTTGTATGCCGGCGAACGCAGGACAATCTCCTCAGAGGTGAAGAAGACACTTGAAGAAGCAGCAATGTGGTTCCAAAGAACGATGCTGAAGATACCATGGACAGAACATGTAATCAACAACGATATTTTGGAAAAAAAAGGAAGTAGAAAAGAAAACTTATACTTACCATCATTGACATTTATGGGGTACGTAATGAGGAAGAAAGGGATCTATAGCGTATGTTTCTGAGCAGCTGTCGGCAACAGCGATTAGCTAGCCTCTGAAACAGACAAATTTGAATATGAACGTATGTATATACACCCTTATGCTAATTAATTGAAACAACTGCTTTAGCTTACTTTCATTGACCATACGGTCAGTTTTATCCCTACTGGGCTGACAGGGTGTAATCGATTTCTATTTTTTCCTCAGATTAGGTCATTCGCAGTACTGTGCAGTAATATGAATCTATTTTCGGGGTGTATGAGGAAACATGTTGGCATTGAATAATATTGGGTCATCCGTGATTGATGTGAGCGAATATGATCATTTTAGAAAGCATTCTAGGTAATTCAAAACATTTTGTATATCTTCGACAGATATACAAAATTAGAAGGAGCTTTAAGACAAGGATGAGTTTTTTCGCCGAATTTATTCTACCTATACAGCGAGAGAATTTGTAAGAGAATTAGAAGTCATACCAGGAGACGTTATTGGCTGCCATATTCTTAACAGCATAAGATATGCAGGTGATATAAAGGAAACTACATATGCTTCTGCAGAAGGTAGCGAAGGAAAGTGAGAAGAAAGGACGAAGTATAAACTACGTGAAAACAGAACGCATGGTTGTCAGCAAAGAAATACAAATTACAAACTTCAAATTACACATCGGATATGTTAAAATCAATCAAGTACAAAACAATTTAATATCTGTGAAGTGTTCTAACAGAGGACGTAAAATGTAACACTGAGATCTGAAGGCGCATTGGCATGGCCGAAGATGCCTTCCCGAAACGCAAACAGAAAAACAATTCGTTAGAAACAAAGAAAAGTATATTGATCTGTAGCGTGATATCTGCTCTCTTGTATGCCAGCGAACGCAGGGCAATGTCCTCAAAGGTGAAGAAGACACTTGAAGAAACGTGGTTCTAAAGAACGATGCTGAAGATACCATGGACCGAACATGTAATCAACAACGATAAAAGGGAGTAAAAAAAGAAAACTTATACTTATCATCATTGACATTTCTGGGGCAGAAAATGAGGAAGGAATGCTTGGAAAATCTGATATTCATAAGACAGATGTAGGGAAAGCGGGGCAAATGAAAGCAGCGTGTAACATACATGATGATCTTGAGTAAATGGATAATTAACAGGCTATGTAAAAAATAACAAAAAGACAAAACTTATTAAGAGCTTCAAGGGTAGGAAGATGTGGAGGGCCATGGACGCTGACGCCTTGAAGAAACACAGCGCATAAAGAAGACAGCTATTTAAATATCTGGGAAGTGAATTCCTGTGTATGACAATAAAGTACATAAGGCAGCATGATTGGGAGATTCTTGGTTTCTAGGACCGTGGAAACACTCTTATGCAAACACGTTTTCGAAGACTTATTTTCTTGCTTCAGTTGCGCAGTCTGAGAACACGCTAAAGGTACCTTTTCATCATGAGCTTTCATCCGACATGTGGCACTGTCCTTTGCATGGGCTACCTAGACATATGTACTGAGGTCTTGGGTATGAGGATAAACTATATCCGGCAGCAAGATCAGAAGTCTTGAGAAGTTTAGGAGCGTAAAATCACCTCTTAATTGCCGTTGTTGCCAGATTCAGCTTGACCCGGCTTGTTAGCAAATATAAAACATGTCTGCATTTACTATGGAAAGCTTATAAATAAAATGTTTAGATTGTATTGTACACATAGGTGCATTAATCGAGGGATTCCCGTACACATTAGTGGCACTAATCGAGGAATTGCTGTAATTATTTCAAGAGACTTCGTTATCATTTTCCTATTTCTCAAATTTCGTTACTAATTTTTTCTTTATTATAATTTAAAGTGCTCCCCAGAATTTCAGTTATTCTACAAAGGCGCAAAGTCAAAAAAAAAAGTTGAGAAACCCTGTCTTAGACACACCACCGATGTGGCGCTGGGACCGTCCTTTGCATGGGATACCTAGTCATATGTATTGTGGTCCTGGGTATGATGATAAACTACATCCGGCAGCAAGATAGAAAGACTGTAGATTTTTATGAGCGTGGAATCACCTCTTGCCGTTGTTCCTAGGTTCACCCTCACCCGAGTTAGTAGCAAATATAAAACATGTGTGCATTTACTATAGAAAGATTATGAATAAGATTTTTAGGTTAAAATACTCATGATATGCTTGTAAAATCTGAAGGGCTAATTTCTCAGTACTGCAGAGAAGAAACAACTCTAATGATCTTTTTCATAAAAAATCAGATTAATAAACATTAATTCATAGCATTATATTGTATTTACTTATATATACCTATATCTGAAGTATGTAAAATAGAAGTTAATTGTGAATGAGACTTAAATTTGAGGTACAAATTAAATTATTTCCGATAAGTTATTCTATTCAAATAAAGCGTTTTCGCTTCGGGCATATCTTTTAATGTGCACTTTAGCCACAATAAACGAAGGGTTCCTGTATGTCAGGGTCAGGGATGATATAAAGCAAAACATGTTGTCTGTCAAGGTGCAGTAAAGTGAAAAAAAATATCAAAATATAAAAGATGTCTGCATTTACTATGGAAAGATTATGAATAACATTTTCAGGTTAAAATACTAATGATTATGATATGTTTGGAAAATTTGAAAGTGGCAATTTCTCAGTACTGCCAGTTATGAAGAACAGAAGAATACCGTGAGGGAAAATAAGGTTTTAATCAGAAAATCAGATTAATAAACATTAACACATAGAATTTATTGTATCTTCTTATGTGTAAATATATTTTAATTAAAAAGTATGTAAATTAGAAATTAATTGTGAATGAGACTTAAATTTGAGGTACAAAATACATTATTTCCAATAAGTTATTATATTCAAATAATGCGTTTTCGCTTAGTGTATATCTTTTATCTAATCGAGGGGTTCCTGTATGTCATCTCTAAGAGGTGTTATGAAGCAAAACATGTCTGTGGAGGTGCAGTAAAGTGAAAACATGCATGTTCACTGGAGTTCCTGCAGTCATATATATTTATTAATTTTTTGGCTAAAGGAATTGTTTGAAACAAGTGTTGAACTTCTCTGTAATTGGTTGCTATCCAAAGCTTGAGAACCCAGTTTGGTCTGATGAGAGTGGGAGGTAATAAAAGAGATGGAGTTATTGTGTTCCCTATTGTGAAGCCCCCAACCCCGCAATCTCCTTTGGAATGTTAATTCTAATACTTGTTGCATTAGCAGTGTTTCAGACCTTCAGTATCTGTCTGTATTTCTGAGATGAGGTATTATGTACACTATTTACATTATTCGGACAATTGTCCTCAAATTTGTCGCCATATTTATTACAACGTTTCGGCCCTTCAGTATCTGTCTATATTTCTGAGATGAGGTATTATGTACACTATTTACATTATTCGGACTATTGTCCTCATCTTTGTCGCCATATTTATTACAACGTTTCATACCTTCAGTATATGTCTATATTTCTGAGATGAGGTATTATGTAAACTATTTAAATTATTCGGACTATTGTCCTCATGTTTGTCGCCATATTTATTACAACATTTCATACCTTCAGTGTCTGTCTATATTTCTAAGATGAAGAATTATGTAAACTATTTACATTTTTCGGACTATTGTCCTCATCTTTGTTGCCATATTTATTACAATGTTTCGGACCTTCAGTATCTGCCTATAGTTCTGAGATGAGGTATTATGTAAACTATTTACATTATTCGGACTATTGTCCTTATCTTTGTTGCTATATTTATCACAACGTTTTGGACCTTTAGTATCTGTCTATATTTTCTGAGATGAGGTATTACGTACACAATTTACATTATTCGGACTATTGTCCTCATCTGAAGAACACATGGCACAGTGGCTAAATGCGTTGGTTAGATCAATACCAGATTACGGCAGTGGAGAATTTGTAGAGGTGAATTAACAGGAGATAACTGATAACTGACATCCATTAGACATGGTTCACGGAACTAGAACTAGAACTACCCCAGCGGGCAGCATTAAGGGTTCAGTTCGACATCCCAACCACCTGAAGAAGGCCGGAGCGTACAACGGCCGATACGTTGTGATACATATGGCAACAAAGAGGAGGACAATGGTCCGAATAATGTAAATAGTGAAATATTGTTCTAGAGAAGGATGCTTAGAAAACCATGGACTGAACACTTGAGCATCGAAGAATATGGAAACAAAAAGAACGTATATATATATATACGTAACATCAGAAAGAGACTTTCTAAGCCGCATGAGGAGGAAAGATGGATTGGAGAATTTGACACTCTCAAGATATATATATGGTCAGAAGAAAGCAGCTGAGAACCTACATAACGAGTTTATATAAATGGTTTGCAGAATAGGGATTTGGAGAGATAAGAAAAACACAAACGTTTACTAAGGGCTACAAAAAACATGATATCGTTCAGAGCTATAATGAAAGTCTCCGTATAGAAGGAAAACAAAGACACTGTTTCAGGCAAAATTTTAAAATGGTTCTTCAATTCGTTCCAAAAATGTCCAAAATAATAGCTATGGATCTGTCATCATGCCAGAACGTCTACTACGGCGACAATGTTGAAACATTCAACTCTTCCGTGAAGATGGCGTCAAATTTTGCATACACTACGCATAAAGCGTCATCCTACTTTAGATTTGTTCTCTCTATGTCTGGCATTATTATCGATTCCTTAGATATTTCAACAAGGACGACGATAGAAGCCATTTTCGTCTTTCGCCATGGGGTAACTGCTTTCCAATCTACCATTCCTGTCCATCTCGTTCCGCATACTTTTTTTTTCTGACACTAAAAGTGGCTGATATAATGCATCTGACCAACATTATATTTTTAAACTACGCTCTGATACCAGTTTGTTCATTCCCACACGCTCTCGCTCTGTCTGTCTGTCTGTCTGTCTGTCTCTCTCTCTCTCTCTCTCTCTCTCTTCGATGCAAATTGCTTGCATGCTGCCCAGTTATCTATATCTATAATTCTCTAAATGTGTGTGTGTGTGTGTGTGTGTGTGTGTGTGTGTGTGTGTGTGTGTGTGTGTGTGTGTGTGTGTGTGTGTGTGTGTGTGTGATCGGGTCTTATTTATGCGTTTCCACAGTTTTCATATGATTACGATGATTTTTTTTTCTTTTTTGTTTCATAGATAATTCTTCAGGGCCAGTTTTTGAGTCCAAATTGGCTGGAAAGAAAATTAGAACCTTGAATGTGAAGAATTATAAAAAAAAAAAAACTAATTTCTTACACTTTGCACAAAAATCAAAGCAAGATTTAATGTCGTACTATCAATTTAGAGAGGTGAAACCTAATACAAAAGATTATTAGAAGTATAAAAAAAATATATATTATAAATAAAAATTACTTATTATTACGACGATCCATGGAAGAGGTTCCTTTGTTGCATGATTAAGAATGCAAAAACTGACCTTTTCAGGGTCACCCCCATTGAAATTGTTAACCGCCCCCATTTAGGGATATGCCTCAGTTTTACCCAATTGTTGTTACTAATATTGATTTTAGGGTTGGCTGACTTTAAACCTAAACTGCCCCAATTGACCGGCAAAAATTCCCAGTGATAAAACACCCGGTCGAAGACGGTTATACAGCTAGTCCGAAATAAGCCTACATTAGCAAAAGCTATCTTACCCGCTTTTAACAGTAATGCATGAATTAATTCTTTACGAATAATAATTGCCAGCAAACCCTTGCGTGTTAGTGGCTTTATTGCTCTGCTTGGGTGTGAAAGGATTAAAAGTTTTTCACATACTGAAAATATTGCCAATATAGTAACGAGAGTAAACCAGAAATTATCCGCACTTTCGACATGACATACGAGATCTTTCTGAAAAATGACGAGATTTGTGTCACATACAATACATTACAAATACCAAATAATAAATACACCCTTGTGCAAATTAATTGAAACAACTGCTTTTCCTTTTTTTCACCATACGGTTATATGCTTAGGATGAAATTATTTAAAAAAAAAATGAAATCTCGGATCATGTCCAATTCCCTGCAAAAAATGTCAGCAAAATCAAAGAAGGCGAAAGATATTTTTTCAATACTTATAAAATCTAGAGCCGTATACACGTTCATATAAGGAAACACCCAACACAATGTTGCTATTTTGTAATTGACAATTTATTTTAAAAAAATGTTTCGTTTGAAATGAGATTTTTAAGCAAAGATTTATTGAATTGGTTCTTAAAATAGAGAAAAGAGATTTCTAAACACAACTCAAAACTCATTTTGATATTTAATAACCTAACATTAATTTGGCAAAACGACATAAACAAGATTAGGGTTCGGGTTAATGACATAAACATGGATTATTCAGCGACGATTCAAGTTATTAAGCAATTAAATGCCTTGCTTGTTAAACATTGTTCTGTATCGAGAAAACGGACTTACAGCCTTGTGCAAGATAATTGAAACATCCGATTTAGTTACCTTTCTTTCAGCATATGGTCAGTTTTACACCCACTGGAGTGACAGGGTGTAATCGATTTCTATTTTTTCATCAGATTAGGTCATTTGCGGTGGTGTGCAGTAATATGAATCTACCTTCTGTGTGTATAATAAAATGTGTTTAGCCTTGAAAAATATTGCGTAATGCGTGATAGAATCAGATTTTTATCACAACCAGACACTATTGTTTCAACGGTCGATTAGTTGACCTACGGCTTTTGTCTGCGATGGATGTTACTTTAAGGAGCAGTACGAAAATTGTAACGCTGCACGAACACACTGACAAGCCTTAATTTCGAGCAAATCAAAGTACGAAAGACTAGAAGAGAAACTCTCCTTATTTAAATCCAATCGAGAATCTGTGCTCAATCTGCAAAGAACAACTTCGTGAATGGACATACGACGTACTAACTTGTTCACTGGGTCATGTTTCATTGGAAAAAAAAAATAATAACGGAATTATTCCTTTTGTTTCAATTAATTTTGACAAGGGTACATATATATATATATATATATATATGTATATATATATTTGAATTGGACATAGTCCGACAATTTATTTAAAGACATTTATATATATTATGTTTAACGTTCTTTTTATAGATACAAGTATTTAAGCAAATGCTCTGTTTTATAACAAACAGTATTAAATAACATTTACCGGCCTGAATGTCCGAGAAATTTTCATAGAAAATTTTCGCTCTCCGACAGGAATCGAACCTGTATCCTATACGGAACCATCATTTCGCGTGATGTGCCTTAACCTTTCGGCCACAGAGCAGCGTCTGGTTAGCAAGGTCGATTTTACTATCTTTAAACTTAAATCTTCCATGAATCTCTTCTATTCATATCTGCTCTAGCGTATCAAATGTAAACAAATGACGTCATATATTTTTGAATTGGACATAGTCCGACAATTTATTTAAAGACATTTGCATATATTATGTTTAACGTTCTTTTTATAGATACAAGTATTTAAGCAAATGCTCTGGTTTTTAATAAACAGTATTAAATAACATTTACCGGCCTGAATGTCCGAGAAATTTTCATAGAAAATTTTCGCTCTCCGACAGGAATATAGGATACAGGTTCGATTCCTGTCCCCTGTGTGTTGACTTCAATGTTCACATTCATATTTACATACGCTCTATCTCTCATATTGAGCATTTTATCCCATAAATATAGCGCACCTTAAAACTATTAAATATATATATATATATATATATATATATATATATATATATATATATATATATATATATATATATATGATAGTTGTATATTTAGGCAGCAATCCTTCTTTTATGCAAGTTTCATTAAAAACTACAGACATGGTACTACGGTTAAGTTTTGTATTTAATTTTTCTTGTGTACGAACAAGAGCTTTCTTTGCTGGACAAAGGGTGTGTAACTGGTGGATGCTCAGGGTGTTGTGAGGAGGCGCATTGTCGTTGCGAAGTAGCCACGATTTGTCCTGCGACAAGGGGTGGTAGCGTGTTCATTTTCAAAAACATTTGTTGTATCAGTTATTAGTTACGTTCGAAAAAGGGGTTATGTTTAGGGATGGGTACGGATGTATTTTCCAACGAATTCTGACATCCGCTAAATGCATGTCGTCTGTTTTTCTTTTTAAAAACAAGTAAATGCATTAGAATTAGTTACAGTATGTAAAATTATTTATTCATATCAAGTATAAGTATGTATATTACCAGGTCAATTTAATGGTCTGTAATTTTACATTGAGCACTATTTTGTAAAAATAAAAATATCTATAACAACACCGGATTATATATCTATAAGAACATCGTATTATATATCTTACTGTTCTTTCTTTCTTTATACATACATATATATATATATATATATATATATATATATATATATATATATATATATATATATATATATATACCTGGTGTAAGCAAAATTGTGCCAATCGTTTAAGAGCATGGGATAATTGCCCATCCCAAATATTGTTTGATTTCTAAAAAATCACTAAACTAATTTAGCTTCTTTTTTCCAGATTTTCAGATTAGCCATCTTGACACCATTTGTCGGAATAAACACTGTAAAACCCCTTGAGTTACTCTGCTACAAAGAGAGCCGGTTAAAATTGGTTTCCCTCAGCTTCACTCTCTTCATAAATGGCCAATTGTGAGAGGAAAAAGTTAATTCAGGTCTTTAGTAATGGTCCCAATATTCATACTCTGGCTTTCATCTTCAAAGTCGAGTCAAGAACCGTCAACAAAACGGTGAATAAGTTTTTTAAAAGTAGTAACAATAGAGGGGAAAACAGGATCATGAGATTAAAACAGCAAGAGGGATCATCATTTCAACTTTTTGTCAACATTTCAAATTTGCTTCCGTCAGAGATTTAGAACCGCACAGCTGGAGACGAATCCACAACTGCAGACCAACATACAGTATTTACTAGTGTATTTAAGTGAATGGGGGACATAACCATTATCGACCGTAGGTATGATATAACAATTTAGTAATATATAAATTTTAGAATTATACAGAGAATGCCTGATGTAAACGAACAGAAAGAAGTAATATGCTAAGAGAATTCCATATCTGATGTTTGTCCCAAAAATGAAATATGTTGTACCTAGTGTAAGCAATAACGGTGTAATTTTTATTTTAAAAGGCGAAACACGTTATCATAATAATTTCCTTTTATTTCCATCACCCAACATATATATATATATATAACATTTTAAGAATGTATATGTATTACCACATCTACAAAATATGCAAAAGTATATCTGTATCTATATAATATATCATATATAATACGAGGATAAGTAAAAAAAAATATCCACACGTTCGCCATAGCGTATCTTGACCGCATCAGTTTTCTTGAGAATGTTACAGTGTAAACATGGGCGCTCCGTTAGTAGTGTGCACCAAGGAGGAACATTAGACCAGAGATCTGATTTCTCTGATCGGAAAGTGTGTCAGGGGCTGATATTTTTCGGTGGCTTTTAAGACAATGCAGCGACACTGATCTACTGCGTAGGATTGTGTATGAGTGGACCGAGTAGTTATAAAATGGCCGGACAATCGTGAAGCATGAAGAAGAAGTAGGAAGTATCTTATCTTCCTCCACTTACGTCTAGATTCAGCAAGCTTCCGAGAGGGTAATGGCGATCCGACGAGTTATCTTTGATGGGAAACATGTTCTCTGTAGATTCAAACCACTGCACTTTGTTGCTCCTTGGTGCACACTGCTAGCGGAGCGGGCATGTTTACACTGTAACAACAGCAAGCAAACTAAAGAGGAAAACTGGATCATGAGATTACAACAGCAAGGGGGATCATCATTTCAACTTCTCATCATTTCAAATTTTCTCGCGTCAGTTTTCTTGCTGCGGTTACGGTGTGAACATAGCCGCTCGGTTTGCAGTGTGCACCAACGAAGAACAGAGAGCAGTGATCGGAATCTGCAAATAATATACTACATATCGCATTTACCAGCTCCTGAATTTGCGAAATATTCCCATCAGTGTCCTGTTGCCTCTTCGTGTGTCACGGTTGTCCGTCTATTTTAAACTTCTCGATCCACTCATACACATTTCTACGCGATAGTGCACTGTCGCCGCATTGTTAAAAGCCACCGATGAATCGGTATTACTGCTCTTTGTTCCCCTCATTTCTGCGAACTGCTAGCGGAGCGGCCATGTTTACACTGCTAAAGCAGAAAGAAAGCTGGTGCTCAAACTTCGATCATGTGACCACAATAGGACCAACTATAAGCTCCCATGAGCAAAAGGCAGGGGCACAAACCAAAAGTATATTATAGCGCACGTGCGGATGATTTTTAGTTTACCCTCTTACATTATCTACATATTAGCCCTAGCCTATCCATAAACTTCGCATTAATTCTTGATTATATTCAATCTCTTCGTTCGTGATTTTGAATACTACTCTATAGGAATTAACAATACATTTATATGAAGGGATTAAAGCCCAATTCTAACAGACATTCTTGCATGTATTCGTATTACAAAATCATTAGTAATGTATTTACCTGTCTATATTTCTGAGATGAGGTATTATGTACACTATTTGCATTATTCGGACTATTGTACTCATCTTTGTCGCCATATTTATTACAACGTTTCATACCTTCAGTATCTGTCTATATTTCTGAGATGAGGTATTATGTACACTATTTACATTATTCGCACTATTGTCCTCATCTTTGACGCCATATTTATTACAACGTTTCGGCCTTTCAGTATCTGTCTATATTTCTGAGATGAGGTATTATGTACACTATTTGCATTATTCGGACTATTGTACTCATCTTTGTCGCCATATTTATTACAACGTTTCATACCTTCAGTATCTGTCTATATTTCTGAGATGAGGTATTATGTACACTATTTGCATTATTCGGACTATTGTACTCATCTTTGTCGCCATATTTATTACAACGTTTCATACCTTCAGTATCTGTCTATATTTCTGAGATGAGGTATTATGTACACTATTTACATTATTCGGACTATTGTCCTCATGTTTGTCGCCATATTTATTATAATGTTTCGGACCTTCAGTATCTGCCTATATTTTTTTAGATGAGGTATTATGTACACTATTTACATTATTCGGACTATTGTCCTCATCTTTGTCGCCATATTTATTACAACGTTTCGGACCTTCAGTATATGTCTATATTACAAGGGAAGCGACGCAGGGTAACCTGGGTGGCTTCAGAAAGGGGGCTACTTCGAAGGAGACTAAATGCCGAATTTATGTGTTGTAGTTTTCTTTTTATATCACCAGTCCCGATACTTTTTGAACAGACCTTTTATCATGGTGCTATCAGCAACGCTAACATTAATTCCTGATCTTTGACAATTTCTTTCTTCCTAATTTTTAATCTGTTCCTCTTGTAAAATCATTGGCAAACGAAACTCTATTCTATATCAATCGCATTCACAATGATGTCCAATAAGTTTTTATTCATTTTTTTAGTCAACACCGAATGCCACAATCACCACATTCTCATAAGCTGTACCTCTTACTCTGTAACCATCTACCTGAGGTGGCTCTCGGGCCTTACACAGTGTGTAAAAAGAGCTCTGCCCACTTTCTTTCACATCAGATTTAATTTAATGCGAATTCTGTATTTCCCTAAATCTGAAATCATCAATTATAATGTAGTGATATCAAATTCTAGACGAGATTAAGTATTACCGAGAATAGAACGAAGCAGCTGATGGCGATCCGTTAAAAAGATTTCTACTTGAAAAATTGAAATGGGCACTGCGCAGACATCTGCTTAACTACTGTGGGTATTATTTTAGGTTAATATTAAACGGCTTAATTCTTTCCTGGCAGTGAACAGCGGCGAAATCATGGAATGAGAGCTCCGATTTTTATTAGATTCAAATAGATGTCAGTAGACCGCAATATTTTTTACAATTACTATATGAGATTAGCTGTTACTCAAGAGAATCATGTTTGAGATCATCCCGAATTTCAAAGATGAAATTCTAATTATTTATTTTTAATACTTTTTCCGGAAAATAGATTACATCGTCCTCAGATAACTTAGCGACAGAATGACCCGTTACCAAATCCACTTAGCCCGCCTCAAGGAGCAGATGTCACTTGATTCATAACCGCATCAAGTTATCTATAATCAGCCGTGTCACCCACTATAATTAGTGTACATTAGCATGCTGAAATTGCCCTCCAGTAATACGCCCTTAAAGAAATGAACACTTTAGTTTCTCACCCACGTCTTTCTTCCATCATTCTATGGCCCGCATTAGTACAGAGGGCGGTCAGCTTGATTTTGAGTCCCGGTTCGCAATTAACTTCAGCGACGAAATGAAAACAACGATCAAAATTGAGCAAGAGTCAAGTGCTCCATTGTTTTTCTATTATTTTCCAACGACAGAAAGAAACACGCACAATTGTCGCGAAATTATCTTCAACTTCAGCACCTGTAAGCGACACAAAGTGTGTATGGGATAAAGGAAATGGGTGGGTAGCATAACGGTCACTAATGGCGAATTTGGATCGAGGAAGACGGGTTCAAATTCCGTCTTAGTCTTGGATATATACGGTAACTATGAACAGTAATGGGTATGGCCCAATCCTCATAAATACGTTGGACAATATTGTAAGTGGGGGTAATATGCTGCTTTTAAATAGTCTACCACTAGCAGTGGTTTACCTATTCACGCCGCTGGCGAGTATTCTATTTTGTTGACGTTATAAAGATTACCAATTCATTTTCCAACTCCGTTTTGGTTATTCTTCATTCAGTAACCTTTTCTTGTTAGGAGTGATCACTAGTGATGCCAATGTTACGCCTTCACTCATCTTTCCATAGGGCCTCAATCAAAGCTGAGGCCTACATCAGGAGTCTTTAGATGGTAGTGCTGCCCTGGGTCGAAAGGCCGGCTGCTGGAAGACCCTATGTCTGGCAACAGGAGTCGCCACCATGCTACACAAGCAGAAGAATCGAGTCATGGCTGTCAGAAACATCGCCCCTAACATCTGGCCAACAACCTCCGCAGACTGCAACCCACTTGATTATTATGTGTGGGTCGTAGTTGAGCGAAAGAGCAAAAAAACCTTATGTAACACCAAAGATGAATGGATGGCAAGATTTATGGCTGTATTTACCAACGTATACAATGAGAACGTCAAAAAGAGTGGCAGGAGATTCCGTAGTCGTCTGGAGGCCATGGTTGACGCTAATGGCGATTTTATTGAATATATTTACTCTCTAATATATCAAGATATTTTTCTGTAATTTTGGTAAATATATCTGTTAAAGTGTCTGTATTATTTTCATTTTTGCAGCAATTCATCACACCCTGTATGCATAAGTATATATTTATATACGAATTACACCCTTGTGCAAATCACTTGAAACACAACGAATAATTAAGTTATTATTTATTTTTTTCATATTTTTTCAATGAAACATCACCCAGTACACATGTTAGGATTTCATATGCCCAGTCCACGAAGTGGTTACTTGCAGATTGACCACAGATTCTCGATGGAATTTAAATCAGGAGACTTACTTTGCCAGTCTATAGTATTTGAGTAGTTAACTGGTAAGGCTTGTCGGTGTGTTCGTGCAGCGTTACAAATTTCGTACGCTTACTTAGAGTAACGTCCATCGCAGACAATGGTCATAGGGCAACTAATCGACAGTCGAGACAGTAGAGTTTAAGCGCGATAAAAATCTGATGCAATCACGGGTGGCACAATATTTTTCAAGGCCAAGCATATTTAATTATACACCAAGAAAATACATTCATATTACTGCACACACCACTGCAAATGACATAATCTTAGGAAAAAATACAAATCGATTACACCCTGTCACTCCAGTGGGTGTAAAACTGACCGTATGGTGTAAGAAAGGAAACTAATTCGGTTGTTTCAATTAATTTGCACAAAGATGTATTTCGTTCCCTATGTTTTCAGAGTTGAGGGAGGCAGAATTCACCAACTTATACAATCAGAACGCCATAAAGAGTTGCGGGAGATTCCGTAGTCGACTGGAGGCTGTGGTTTGCGCAACTGGCGATTTTATTGAAAGAAATATATAAAGATATTTTTGTGTAATTTTGGTCAATATACATGTTAAAATGTCAGTTGTATTTTCATTTTTTCGTAATTTAGACGGCAATGTATCCATCCCTCCATGTACACACACACACACACATATATATATATATACATATATAGATAATATTAGTGGTCAATGTATATATATATATATATATATATATATATATATATATATATATATATATATATATATATATATATATATATATGTATGTATGTATGTATGTATTGTATAAATACATATATATATTTATATAAATAAATTCTCAAGAGGATAGAATCCAGCTAGAACTCAATGTCCAGGATAGAGTAAGAATATATATATATATATATATTTAAGCATTTCAACCCAAGCAAGGGGGAAGCCACTAGCACGCAAGGGGTTACAGAAGATTTGGAGCGAGAGCGTGAAAGAGGAAAGGATCAGGAGAAGGATAGTGGATAGATCAAGGCAACTGGAGATGTCAATTGACATTACATTTGAATAGTTGGAGATTATAGTTGTCAGGGAAAGGATGAGGAGAAGGATAGTGGATAGATCAAGGCAACTGGAGATGTCAATTGACATTACATTTGAATAGTTGGAGAATATAGTTGTCAGGGAAACGAATAGGGAAGGGAGTTCCACAGGCGAGAGGTGCGAGATATAAAGCTATTGGAGTAGAAGAGACGGCTACATTTAACAGTTTCAACAGTGAAAGGGTGAGAGCGGGATGCCAGCCTCGTAGGACGCTTGAATTCATTTAGTGTGGGAACCAGCGAAAGCAGCTCATCGGAGCAATTACCGCTAAAGTATTTGTAAAAAAGACAGAGAGAGGCAACGGCACGTCTGTGAGAGAGCGACTGCAGACGAGATGACAGATCAGGGCCAATTACATTTCATATCCGTCTCTGGATCTTATCAAGAACCCCGAGGCAAACAGAAGGGGCTCCAGACCATATATGGCAGCAATACTCCATGCAAGAATGGTTGATTTGTAGATTTGAAGGATCGATTCCGGGGAGTTTTTTTTTATTGACCCGACACAGGGCGCCAACTTTCCTTGCGGTGTATGAAGCAATTGACTCAATATATTTGTTCCATCTCAGGGCAGCAGTCAGCGTGAGACCAAGCATCCGCAAAGCGGAATTTGAGCGTCAGACATTTTGATGGTGGGCAGGGAAGGATCTTTGTGGTGATTATTAGAGAGTAGTTTTGTTTTTGAGGCGTTAAAGTTAACCAGTCAGTTCCTGCCCCAGTTCACAACTGATTGGAGGTCCTTTTCGAGACGAACGGCCAGGTTAGTTTTGTCAGCGACACTGGGTTTGTTTTTGAGGCAGGAGTAGATTGTAGTTTCGTCCGCGTAGATACCACCTTTGGAATCTATGGCGTCAGGAAGATCGTTTATGAAGATAAGGAACAGAGTAGGACCTATGATGGAGCCTTGAGGAACACCTGCGTTCGTGGGATAGGAGCTGGAGGAAAAATCCGTTGAGAACGACCTTCAATTCACGATCTGTCAGGAATGATTGTATTAGGTCAAACAATCGACCTGTAATACCGTAACCCTGGAGCTTGCGAAGAAGGCAGGCATGCCAAACCATATCAAACGCTTTGGAGATATCTAGGGCCACGACACAAGCTTCTCCGTTATTATGAAGAGCTTGGTAGACAAATTCAGAGATGGACGTAAGCGCATCAGCTGTAGATCGGGCAAAACGTAAAACAATATTCCTTGTCTGTGAGCAGATCATGGGATGTAAGGTGGTTAACCACTTCGGCGTTCATTAGGGCTTCGAAGACTTTGCCGAAGAGGGGTAGAAGACTGATAGGATGGTAATTAGAATGGTCAGAGGGGTCGCTAGAGTTCTTAAAGACATGAACAGTTAATGAGGACTTCCAGCAGTCAAGAAAACAAGACTCCTTGAGGCAGTTATTATATAATTTAGAGAGGGCGGGCGCCAGTTCAGGCGCGCAATTCTTCAAGAAAAATGGCTGGTATCCCATCTCCACCACTAGCCTTGTGGGGGTCTAAATTAAAGATAATGCCCAATACCAATGACGGGGATATGTGTAACCCGCTCAATAGAGCCTCAGTTCTAAGATGGAAGTCGGATATGTGTACACCGGAAGAGTCAAGCTTTGAATTGAAAGAAGATTTCAGAGCAAAGCATTCAGCCTTGTCGGCAGAGGAGGTCAAGACCTCAAACTGGTTGAACAAAAGAGGTATAGAGGGTTTCTATTGTTCATTACGCTCTTGCAGAGACGCCAATAATCCTTGGAGCCGAATTTTCGAGATGCAATACGTTCCTTCATCCGAGCAGCAAATAGAGACTTAGCTTCGTTGAGGACACGCTTACACTCGTGACGGGCGGAGGCAAAGCGACATCTATTGTGGTCGGACATGTCGCTACGAAATAGGTGGAAGAAGTGATTCCTATGGGCAATGGCGGCTGAGAAAACAGCGGAGAATTAAAGCGTCGATTCCAGCTTTAACACAGGATGAGACCTCAGAAGCACATTCTTCTTGAACGGGGAGCTTAAAGACAACATCCAAGGAGGAAATCACGGAACGAGTCCCAGTCAGCTCGTTGATAGCATTACGAGGTTCTAGTGGTAGGAGGTTCTTTGCAGAGGGTGGAGTTGAAGGAGACAGACACTACAGCATGATCGGTGTTACCAATAGGGCAGAGCTGCGTGGTACTACAAAACTCGGGGATGGAGGTAAAACTCAGATCGAGAAGAGAGGCCTTACCGTCACAGTTGTAGGCAAAACGTGTGGGGAAATCAACTATCTGCGTGAGGGATTGAGAAACTGAAAAGTTAAGAGTATGAATGCTTGCGAGGTCAGTAGTAGCATTCCTAAGCTACTTGTTATAATGGGCGTCAAAATCGCCAAACACAAATATATGAGTAAACGGATGAAGAGAGTGGGACCCTTGTCTATACTGTGAGAAATGCTATTCCACAGTCTTGAGAGGATGGAGAGCGATAAAGGAAGAAGAGATAGCTTACAGCATTGAGAAGAGATAGCCGGAGACACATGTACGAATGGTCCGGCGATTCGAGAGACAACTCTCTAGCCATAGGGAGATGGTCCTTGACGTAGACACCAAGGCCATGCATGTGGGTTAGAGAGTCTTTTCTGTGGAGATGAAGGTTGCCGGGGATCGAGAGATCAGAGGAGGGGATAGATGAGTCAAGGTTGGTCTCACACAGAGCCAGTATATCCGGGCAGTTTGCAGTGAGGAAAGATTCCACACTGAAGAAATTGGTTCCAGTGCCACGGATGTTGAGAACGAAATTTTGAGGAGTTTAGCTGATTTTTGAAGGGCTGGTTTAGGTTTACTTTTTCGATCTTTGTAAGTCATCATGTGGAATTATGGTTGAAGGACGAGAAGGCCTGAAAGTAAAAGAAGCAGACGGTTATCGACCGTGACGTGGGCAGAGAGAGGTTGGCACGGTCCGCATCATAATGTGGCCTCAGAATTGCCCACCGGTGGTGAATGCAGGGACACCTTTATATGCGCGATATGGCACTACAGACACCCCGGTATTATATAACTGTTGATCAAAGCGGCCGCTCAAGACGCTACGCAAGTGTTAGGGCTCCTAACTAACAGTCGGAAACAGCAACCAGGGAATTGTCAACTGTGTACCCTCAGAATGAAGAGGTAATGCCACAATTGAACACATCACGGAAGAAAAACAGCAGCACTAGTAGAGAGGCCAGAGAGAGAGAGAGGGGGGGAGATTTCCGGGAACCCCTTCCTAACCAAGAATCAATGTGTTAGCCTCTACTCATGTCCAAGAGAATGGGGAGGAGTGATGACCGGCCACTAGGAAAACCTACCTACTCCTATTACATATAACACATACAAGAACGACAAAAACAACAAAAAGATTAGAGGGGGAGAGGGTTGGCAAAGTGTCCGGGCTGAAACTAGATGTATATACTGGGGGATAGGAATGGCATTTTATTTGTATTTTGCCCTTTCACAACACTAAGTTTTTACTTAGTATACGTCCCATTGTACTATTCTAAAAAAGAAATTTAAAAACGATAGGTTAGAATAATTAGAACAGAAATAAAATACGTTAGATTAGTCAAACAGACCGAGGGTAAAAAAAAAAAAAAAATACAGAGTGGATAGTTTGGAAAATACAGAGAGCGCCCTTTGGATGAGTTTCGGGTAAAGCGAAATGATACTCACTCAGGGCAACGAGTATACGTGGTCGTCCGCTTTCATTCTCAAGGTCACTAGTGATTGTTCAGCTTATCTTTATCGCCAAGCTTCAAGTTTCAATGAACGCAGAGCTGGTGGAGGGGAGCAACGGGCATTCCTCCCCCCCCAAAAAAAACCAACAGTGGGCTTGGGGTATTGCTTTTCAATAAAATTAAAAACAACGAGGAGAAAGACACGGCCAAACAATTCCACGTCGGGACATTTTAACCAGCAAGATGATATTCGACCAACGAGAACATAAGAATACTGACGACACATTTTCGACTGCTCTCAAAGACTTTTTCTTTTTACCTTTTTTTTTTTTTGGTTCGAAGAGGGTTTTCTAACTAAACGAACGTACAGGGTTACAAGTTTGGTTAGAATAATTAGAACAGAAATAATTATGTTAGATTAGTCAAACAGACCGAGAGTAAAAAAAAAAAATACAGAGTGGATAGATTGGCAAATACAGAGAGAGAGAGAGAGAGATCGCCCTTTGGATATATATATATATATATATATATATATATATATAATATATGGATAAAATAACTGAAAAAAAATTGGGTGTTTTTTTGCGTAAGTGTTTATTTATATGTTTTTATATATATTTAATGTTTCAGACCACCTCGGTCCTTCCCCAGAAATTAATTGAATTACTGTATTACTGTATTTGGGAGTTTGTTTACAGCGTTTGTTTAATTTTATCATAACGTCTAAGAAAGGGACGGATGTGTATGAATGCTCCATGGTAAATTTAATTGTATCGTGGAAGTTGCTGCAGAAAGTGAAAATTTTTTTTAATTTTTCTGATCCATGAGTCCATAATAAGAAAATGTCATCAATATATCTAAAATAATGTAATGGTTTAAATTCTGAATTGTCTAGTATTTCCCTTTCTATACGTGGATTCTCATTATGCTATATATATATATATATATATATATATATATATATATATATATATATATATAGATAGATAGATAGATAGATAGATAGATAGATAGATAGACCCGTCTACTAGGGCTGCTAGTCAATCCTTATTGCAGACTCTCGCTCAGGCACATTTGTTATTGTTCAACACCCACAGAGCCCACCTGTGGTTTATACTACAGTTATGCTGAGCAGACCTTAGTTACAGTTTCTGGGAGAGAGCGTGTTATCTAGAATGTTCAAAAGTTTGAACAACACCAGCACACTCAAACCGTCGGTCACAATGATTTGTGGCATCGTTCTAGCACAGCTATCGACGGCCCCAAATGTTACGTCTACCCAATTTCCCTCACAAGCCTGGGAACAACCCGTGGTAGGGTTTCAGCCAATATCCAAAAGATCCGTACGCTGAAGTTTTCTCCCGATCCAGATCGATGACATCAGGAAGTCTTCTTCCTGACAAATCAACCATGCAGTTAAAACCTAGTTTTTATCTGAGAGGAAACTGGCTTCTAAAATTAAGATGGCAAGAATTTTTACTTGTTATTTGTTTATATATATATATACACAAGTATAGGATTGATGTATACGAAATAGATTCCAATAACCCAAAAATACTATTCTTAAAAGCGTGCTCAACACAGAATAGTGCGAATATAATTATTTATTCGAAAATTATAACATAAATGTGTTATAATATCACTTAATATTTTATGAAATCGCTTGAACATATTTATATTATAATATATGTTATTATTTATGTTATAATTTATGTTGTAATTTTCGAATAATTATATATATATATAGATAGATAGATAGATAGATAGATAGATAGATATACGAAATATTTAGTTCCCTTGATTGTATTATCATAGTTGTGTCACCAATGTTGAAATTTATATTTATGAATTCTGTCGTGAGAAATAATCTGGCAGGACACAGTGAACCAACCTTCTTAGTTAGCAAGAGACATCGCAATTGATTCAATATATTCACTCCATTTCATGTCATAAGAAAACATGAGACCAAGACGTTGCAATAATTTGATCATCGGGAGGTTAGCATTAGCCATGCTGATGGAAGGCCAAAATGTTACTCTATGATGATTAAGGGATAGCATCTTCGTTTTGGAGGTGTTAAAATTCACAAACCATTTCTTGGACCAGATGCGCTATCTTTCAATTAACTGTTTTTGGCATAAACAAATCGTCGCAAACTCGAGATTATGATCGACTAAAAACATAATCATTCATAGACATATGTAAATAACGGTTACGTGATTAAATATGCAATAAGGTGATAGAAAATCTAGAATAAAAAAAACAATCAAATTATCCCAATAACGTAGCTTTTGGCATAAACTTGGATATCCTGTAAATGTAATAATTCTTTTATCGATAATTATATAAAAAAAAAAAAAACGAACGTAAAATTGCGTTTTTATTTTGTTTTTGTTTTTTTGTTTCCTGATTTAATTCAGTTGAATGTGGGTGATTTTTTCAATATATAATAATGATTTCCAGGAAAATTGGCGTGACATATTCAAATTTTAATAGAAATATGGCGCCCAGAAAAATAAGTTCCCCTCAATCAGTTAAAAAGAAAACTACGTCGTTTTTTCATAGGCGCATTATTTGGCAAGTTTTGTCAAATATTTAAGCTAACATACATACTTACATTAACAACTAATACACATCCTGCTACGTCCAGCAGTTCAGATATTTACAACAAAGACATAGCCAGCTACGTTCTCTAGTTCAGACATTTCCACCTAAGACATCGCTCTAGTACGTCCTCCCGTTTAGATATTTACAATTAATACACGCCTAGCTACGTCCACCAGTTATTTACATCTAAGACACACACTGCTACGTCCACCAGTTCTGATATTTACAACAAAGACATGCCCAGCTACGCCCACCAGTTCAGATATTCATAAGTAAGACAGCCCATTTACGTCCGTAACTTCAGATATTTACAACTAACCACGTCTACCACTTCAGACATTTACAAGTAAGACCCGATCTACGACGTCAACCAGATCAAACATTTACAACTAAGACATGCTCTGCTACGTCTACCACTTCAGTCATTTACAAGTAAGACCCGCTCTACGACGTCAACCAGATCAAACATTTAAAACTAAGACATGCTCTGCTACGTCTACCACTTCAGACATTTACAAGTAAGACCCGATCTACGACGTCAACCAGATCAAACATTTACATCTAAGACATGCTCTGCTACGTCTACCACTTCAGACATTTACAAGTAAGACCCGATCTACGACGTCAACCAGATCAAACATTTACAACTAAGACATGCTCTGCTACGTCTACCACTTCAGACATTTACAAGTAAGACACGCTCTACGACGTCAACCAGATCAAACATTTACAACTAAGACATGCTCTGCTACGTCTACCACTTCAGACATTTACAACTAAGTAACGCTCTGCTACGCCTACAGAATATAACAACCGTCATCTCTCGTTATTCCAGTTCTAAGCAAATATTTGTAATCCAAAAGCATTTTTCTTTTCAGGAGATCCATTATTCTGTAGTACAGACTCCCGCGCAAATGTTTCCCTGAACAATAAGATCTGAACGTGTCTTTGGAAAAAAGTTCAAGTGTTATTAATCTTTATAATCTTCTCTGGTTACCGGTTGTCTTCTCGTTCATATCACACAACTCATCCAATAAATCTCTACCTTCGCTGACCCTTACATTGAATGAACTTTAGCATGAAAAAACAGTATATCCTCAGTTGAGTATTGTCTTTATTATCAGTTATGTTGTGTTAATCGTTTCACTCCCAATCAACGCGATAATGGCGCGGTAAGGATTCACAATGAATGAAAAAGAACGAGAAAAACTTCCTGAGACATAATAAGAACTGGACGATAAAGGAACATTCTTCAAATAGACAGAAGATGGCGATTGATGTTACGTTTATATTTTTGAAGATTGTAGGTGCCAGAGAAATATGAACTCAGAAGAGTGTTCAACAAGTGAGAAGTGCGAGAAAAGAGATTATTGTTATAGAAGTGGCTCTTGCTTCTAGCTAGTAAAGCAGTAATAACTAGTAGCCAGTCTAGTAGAACACTTAATTTCGTTGTAATAAGATACCAGGGAATAAAAGCTTATCAGAACAATTGCCATGAAAACTGTTTGGAGAAAGACAGGGTGAAGCCACGTCACGAGGGTGAAAAAAATGTCCCAATGCCTGGTCAAGATGGATTACATTGCAGACTCTTTTATCGAGATATTTTACAAAGATCGTATAGCGTCCTGGGTATGACGATAAACTACATCCGCGTCCTGGGTATGACGATAAACTACGTCCAACCAAAAGGCCATCGATCCGATCAATCGGCTGGTCATGTCATGCCCCATCACATCTAACCCATCCCAAAACAACTACAACTTACAATTAACTTTCCCTCCCAAACCCTACACTAAATATACTAACACCTTACCCCTAAAATGTGATGGGAAACAATGATGTTGCCAGCTATACGTTTTTGAAACGATGATGTAGCCAGCTATACGCTTTTGAAACGATGATGTTGCCAGCTATACGTTTTTGAAACGATGATGTTGCCAGCTATACGTTTTTGAAACGATGATGTTGCCAGCTATACGCTTTTGAAACGATGATGTTGCCAGCTATACGTTTTTGAAACGATGATGTTGCCAGCTATACGTTTTTGAAACGATGATGTTGCCAGCTTTACGCTTTTGAAACGATGATGTTGCCAGCTATACGTTTTTGAAACGATGATGTTGCCAGCTATACGCTTTTGAAACGATGATGTTGCCAGCTATACGCTTTTGAAACGATGATGTTCCCAGCTATACGTTTTTGAAACAATGATGTTGACAGCTATAAGCTTTTGAAACGATGATGTTGCCAACTATACGTTTTTGAAACAATGATGTTGCCAGCTATACGTTTTTGAAACAATGATGTTGACAGCTATAAGCTTTTGAAACGATGATGTTGCCAACTATACGTTTTTGAAACAATGATGTTGCCAGCTATACGTTTTTGAAACAATGATGTTGCCAGCTATACGTTTTTGAAACAATGATGTTTCCAGCTATACGTTTTTGATATATTTAGTAAATACTGGATCTGGCATTAAATAACCCTTAGTGGTTGATATGCCATAAAACCCCAAACAAACAAACTAACTAAGATCGTATTATGCTTGTAGTACTGATTAATAATAGTGTAAGAAAAACACTTGGGCAAAAGATTAAGTGGGGAATGGGTTTAAACACATAAGAGAGAAGGACTAATAATACAGCAATAGCGGATAGTGTAGTTTAGTTCCGCAATGCGTACGACTCAAGGGCCACGTCATACGACCCACTTTGAGACGACCATTCCTATGAGCAGACGATCTCCTCATAGAGGATGAACGAGGCCATGTTCCAAAATTAATGTAAAGAAGGAGAGCCGAACTTCTATACCACAATGTCTGCCCACCTCGTTTAAGATTAATTGCTGCTTTCATAGCCATGTTAGTATTGGTCAGCATGAATGATCAGCAGCTAAGGGTTATATACAGAAAAGAAAGACACGCTAAGAAAGAAAGAAAGAAAGAAAGAAAGAAAGAAAGAAAGAAAAGAAATATAAACAAAAAAAGACATACTAAAAAAGAAAGAGAGAAAGAAAAGAGAAATAAAGAGTAAGACAAACTAAGAAAGAAAGAAAGAAAGAAAGAAAGAAAGAAAAGAGAAATAAACAAAAAAGAAAGACAAACTAAAAATGAATAGAGAAAGAAAAGAAAAATAAAGACAAAATACAAACTAAGACAGAAAGAAAGAAACTAGATGGATTGAAAGAAAGAAAAAAGAAATAAAGAGAAATACAAACTGAGAAAGAAAGAAAGAAAGAAAGAAAGAAAAAAGAGAAATAAACAAAAAAGAAAGACAAACTAAAAAAGAAAGAGAGAAAGAAAAGGGAAATAAACAAAGAGAAAGACAAACTAAAAAAGGAAGAAAAGATAAATAAAGAGAAATACAAGCCAAGAAAGAAAGAAAAGAGAAATAAAGAGAAATACAAACCCAGAAAGAGAGAAAGAAAGAATAGAGAAATAAACAAAAAAGAAAGACAAACTAAAAAAGAAAGAGAGAAAGAAAAGGGAAATAAACAAAGAGAAAGACAAACTAAAAAAGGAAGAAAAGATAAATAAAGAGAAATACAAGCCAAGAAAGAAAGAAAAGAGAAATAAAGAGAAATACAACCAAAGAAAGAAAGAAAGAAAGAAAGAAAGAAAGAAAGAAAGAAAGAAAGAAAAGAAAAAGAAACAAAAAAGAAAGAAACAAGCAAAGCAACAAAGTCAACGAAAGAAAACAATACAGAAATAAAAAGAATACTGAATTAAAAACGTGTCAGGCCGAAAGACGGAATGAAAGAAAGAATGAATGAAATGCAAGCCAAAAAGAAAAATAAAAAAATAAGAAAGAATAAAAGAGAGAAATATTTCACTGTCAAAGAACAAAAAACCATTCCATATTAACCAGAGAATTGCCCGTTGGCAAATATGCTTCTTTTTTTACCATAGATTCTTTCCGGCTCATCTCTTCGTATTCCATTTTTAAATGAGTGTATGTCTGTTATAAAGGTTGTATAACGCTCGTAGTTCTAGTTAGGAATACTGTAAGGGAAACACTGGATCAAAAGGTTGAATCAGGAACAGGTTGGATCACATGAGAGCGACATGGATTAATAATACAGTAACAGAGAATACCGTAGTCTAGTGCGGCTATGCGTACGACTCAAACGCTACTTCTTGTGCCTTACTTTGAGACGCCCGTTCCTGTGATCAGGCACACTACCCATAGTGGGTGGATGAGTCCATGTTCAGCAATTAGTGGTAGAGATAACTTGGGTCCTGTCACTGGTCGATCTAACGCCTTTATCAAGGACGCATGGCATAGTGGATAAAGACGTTAGTTAGATCCAGTGACAGGACAAAAGAGTTGTGAGTTCAATACCCGTTTAAGGCAGTGGAGAACTTTCAGAGGGAAATTAGCAGAAGATAACTGATAACTGACATCCATTAAACATGGCACGTGGAACTAGAACAGTCTACTCCAGTGAGCGAAATAAAGGGTTCAGTTCGACATTCCAACCACCTGAAGAAGGCCGCAGTGCACAACGGCCGAAACGTTGTAATAAATATGGCGACAAAGGTGAGGACAATAGTCCGAATAATGTAAATAATGAAGAAAAAGAGAATCAACGCCAATATGGGTTTCAGCGGTGATCCCTTCACTCGTTTTAATAACCAGCAGCAGTCGGCCATCATGTTGGGTGGGGACAGACTTGATACTTCGATTCTATATCCAAATCTAAAATTCTCTCTTGCTTATCACTTACGGCACATATTATTTTATGTGCCGTCTCTCGTCAGTATGTAGGCGATCATGGCTCTTCACTATATCGTGTCTCTTGTAGCACTCAATAAGTTTTGTCTCTGTGTTATTTTCCCAGACCCTGTTCTTCCATTCATTTCCTTAAGCCCGTTAAGTATGACTAGCATTGCTTCCCCTTGTTCATCTTTTCCTCTATTCGACCTGTGAGTATCAGATTTTCTAAGCCCTCCTTTCTCTTTACGTGTCTCTTCCTGATTGGTGCTAAGTATACCTTTCCTCTCTGTCTGCATCCTCTCCAAAACGTCATCGCTTCTCAGGTGTTCAGTCCATGGTATCCTTAGCATCTGTTTCTCTAAAACCATAACTCTGTTGAATCGAGTCTCTTCTTCAACTTTGAATAGATCGTCCAACATTCGCTGCTATAAAGGAGGGTCGATATCACGTAGCAGTTCAGTACTCTTTTCTTTGTTACCAACGAAATCTTCCTGTCTCGTAATACCCTTCATAGCTTTTGGAATGCGTCTAATGACCATCACAATAAGTCTTCGGATCTCAGCTTCGCACTTGCTGTCTTTAAATTTCAACACCTGCTTGTAAGTCGCATTCCAGGCTCATCTTTGTACTGATAACATTCTGTCGTCTTGGAGTTTGTGCATAGTCCCTTCTTCTCGCTCTCCTTCTCTACCTTCTGTAAGATGTTTTGTCATTTCCTTTCTGTGTCCGCTATCTGTACCGTGTCTTTTGCGTATCTTATGTTGTTAAATCTCTTATATTTATAGATACAAAAATACTCATAATAATGAGACACAACAAAATGTGAAAGCTACAAAATGAATATTATTTATTATCTGGTTGCTATGTAGTGCTGGAGACGCGAGAAACAGTAATACTGAATAAAATTGTGAGTTTGGGGTCAATGAAGATCAAACATGGGTCAGAATCCGACAGAGAATGATAACATAAAGAACAATTAAAGTGTGTAGTGTCTTTCTCGTGTTATTTTATAGATGGGTGTAATGAGAGTCCAGAGAAATTTAGCATCCTTTTGTAACACCATAACTCTGTGGCCTGGAATCTGTTCTTCGTCTTTGAGGAGTCATTCCAACATTCTTTAACTTAAAGGAAGACAGATATCACGTAGCAGTTCGCTAGTCTTTTCTTTGTTTCCTGTCTCGTAATACTCTCCCACGCGTTTTGGAACGTAATACCTTACCACGCTTTTTGGAACGTAATACTCTGCCTCACTTTTTCGAACGTAATACTCTGCCTCGCTTTTTCGAACGTAATACCCTGCCTCGCCTTTTCGAACGTAATACCCTGCATCGCTTTTTCGAACGTAATACCCTAGCTCGCTCTTTGGAACGTAATACTCTGCCTCGATTTAACGAACGTAATACCCTGCATCGCTGTATGATCGTAATACCCTGCCTCGCTTTGTGGAACGTAATATTCTCCCTCGCTTTGTGGAACGTAAAACTCTTCCTCGCTTTTTGGAACGTAATACCCTGCCTCGCTTTTTCGAACGTAATACCCTACCTCGCTCTTTGGAACGTAATACTCTGCCTCAGTTTAACGAACGTAATACCCTGCCTCGCTTTTTGGTCTTTGGCAATCCCAGTATGCGAGAAACAGTAATACTGAATAAAATTGTGAGTTTAGATTCAAATGTAGATCAGACATGGGTGCGAATCCGGCAGAGAATGATAAGATAAAGACAAAGTTTATACAGACTTTCTCATGTTATTTTACAGATGGGTGCAATAAGAGACCAGAGATATTTAGCATCCTTCTGTAACACCATACCTCTGTGGCCTCGAGCCTCTTCTTCATCTTTGAGGAGACCGTCCAGCATTCGCTACCGTAAAGGACGACGGATATCACGTAGCATTTTGGTACTCTTTTCTTTGTTACAAACGAAATCCTCCTGTTTGTTTATACTCCGCATAGCTTTTGGAATGCGTTTTAGGCCATCCCAATACGTCTTCGGATCTCAGCGCCGCACTTACCGTCCTCTGCCAGAATACTTCTCATATATTTAAATTGCCGCACCTGTTTGATGTTCGTAGCCGCGACCTGTAAATCGCATTCCAGGCTCATCTTTTTACAGATGACATTCTGTCGTCTTGGAGTTTATGCATAGTCCCTTCTTCTCTCTCTCCTTCGCTACCTTCTGTAACATGTTTTGTCATTTCCTTTCTGTGTCCGCTATCTGTATCAAGTCTTTTGCGTATCTTATGTTGTTAAATCCCTTATATTTATAGATACAAAAATACTCATAATAAAGAGAAACAGCAAAATGTGGAAGCATCAAAACGAGTATTATTTATTATCTGGTTGTTATGTAGTGATGGAGACACGAGAAACAGTAAAACTGTGGGGGGTCAAATGTAGATCAAATATGGATAAGAATCCGACAGAAAATGATAAGATAAAGAACAAATAAACTAAACAGATCTTGTTATTTTATAGATTCGTGTAATGAGAGTTCAGAGAAATTTAGCATCCTTCTGTAGAACAATTCCTCTTTTGCCACGTGTCCGTTTCCATCTTTGATCATACCGTCTACCATTCGATGGCATAAAGGAGAACAGATATCACATAGCAGTTCGGTAGTATTTTCTTTGTTTCTTATGTAGCGCTGGAGACACGAGAAACAGTAAAATTGTGGGGGTCAAATTTAGATCAAATATGAATAGGAATCCGACAGAAAATGATAAGATAAAGAACAAATAAACTAAACAGATCTTGTTATTTTATAGATTCGTGTAATGAGAGTTCAGAGAAATTTAGCATCCTTCTGTAGAACAATTCCTCAGTTGCTTCGAGTCGGTCTCCATCTTTGAGGTGACCGTCTACCATTCGATGACATAAAGGAGGACAGATATCAGGAAGCAGTTTGGTAGTCTTTTCTTTGACTGGAATGCCTTAATTTAATAAATATGTCTACTGTAAAGAAAGGTGTCTGTTTCGTGCTAGAATTTTTTTTCTCATCAGAATCCATCTTTTTCTATATCTTTACAATTGTCAAATGTACATTTTAGAATACCAAAAATAATCTATTTTGACCGTTTCATTTTATATGCAATGCTCGTATTTTGACAACAGTTTGAATTACAGTTGGACTATTCTGAAACACTTTATGCATAGACGATAGATTGAATTATATTTTCTCTATTTTTTTCCTAAAAATGACCACATGCGAAAAATGCACTGTCTTGCAAATCCTTTGTGTCACCTTAGTAAATGAAATACTCTTTATTTGTTTAATCATTTATCTGGTTATTCTGTAGTGCTGGTGACACGAGAAACAGTAAAACTGTGTCAAATTGTGACTTTGGATTCAAATGTACATGAAATATGGATCAGAGTCCGACAGAGAATGATAAGATAAAGAAAACGTAAAATATATTCAGTCTTTCTAGGAGGTTATTTTATAGATGGGTGCAATGAGTGTTCAGATAAAAATGGAAAATGGTGGTCGATCTTCATTGCTTTCCCAAATATATCAAGGTTACTGAATAGTTCGAACATAGGTAAACGCCCTTCTTCATTTGCATTTTGCTCTTTCTGATAACATTCTAAGCACGAATCACTCGTTAAATGTCTTCCATGATAGCCTGCCATTATTATTTAACTGTCATATTCTATATCTTTGCAATTGTCCAATGTACATTTTAGAATACCAAAAATAATCTATTTTGACCATTTATAAGCAATGCTCGAATTTTAACAGCAGTTTGAATGACAATTTGACTATTCTGAAACACTTCATGGATAGACATTTTAGGCTATCGGGCCATGTCCGAAAACTTATAACGATAGATTGAATTATATTTTCTCTAATTGAAAATGACCACATAAGAAAAATAAACTGTCATCAAATCCTTTGGGTCACCTTAGTAAAATAAATATTCTTTATTTATTTAATCAGTCAGCTGGTTATTCTGTAGTGCTGGAGACACGAGAAACAGTAATACTGAGTCAAATTGCGAATTTGGATTCAAATGTAGATCAAATATGGATAAGAATCCGACAGAAAATGATAAGATAAAGAACAAATAAAGTAAAAAGAGTCTTGTTATTTTATAGATTCATGTAATGAGAGTTCAGAGAAATTTAGCATCCTTATGTAGAACAATTCCTCTTTTGCCACGTGTCCGTTTCCATCTTTGTCTACCATTCGTGACATACAGGAGGACAGATATCACGTAGCAGTTCGGTAGTATTTTCTTTGTTTCTTATGTAGCGCTGGGGACACGAGAAACAGTCTTTTCTTTGTTTCCCGTCTCTTAATACTTTGCCTCGCTTTTGGAACGCGTCTTTGGCCATCAAAATACGTCTTCTGATATCTGATCTCTTCTGATATTTAAATTTCCGCATCTGCTTGATTTTATTGTCCCCGACCTTTAAATCGCATTTTTGCTGATATTTCGCCCTAGATGACTTGCCCGTCGCGACTAAGAGCAAAGTCGCATGTTTAAGACAGAGTCACTTCTGTTCTGAGATTATTATACAAAAGTAAAATGCCTATCGAAACAGAAAAAAAAAACTACAAGAAGAAAAAAATCGATTACACATGTTGGAAGCTCTTCACATCAGAAGACATCAATAAACTTAGTTTTAAGGTCATTTATTCAGATGCCACTAAAATGCATTCTTCAGACACTGTTCATTTCAGGTCAGATCTCTTTCCAGATATTTAAATTTCAGCACCTGTTTGATGTTAGTGTTCCTGACCTGTAAATCGCATTTCGGCCTCATCTTTTTGCTGATACTTCTCCCGAGATGTCTGACCCGTCGTGACTAAGAGCAAAGACCCATGTATAAAGTTTAAGACGCAATCACTTTTGTTTTGAGATTATGACAGAGAATACAAAATAAAATACCTATCGAAATGGAAAAAAGCAACACAGAAGAAAAAAATCGATTACACATTTTGGAAGCTCTTTGTTTTAAGGTATTTTATTCAGATGACACTAAAATGTATTCTTCAGACACGATTCATTTCAAACTCTAGATTATCACACTGAGTAACTTATTGTAACATCTTGAGTTAACGTTTTCCTCTGACATGATGTGGAAACATTACATTGCATCAATTGCTAGGCCTGCTGATAGGAAAGTTGGGTCACTGACAATTTTTTCTCACCAGAATCTGTCTTACATATTTGTATGTTTAACATTCGCCCATGCACTGAATATTACTGTCATATCTTGATTGCTTCTTCTGCTTATGTATTTGGAGATTCTTGATAAAATTCAAAGAGTCTGCAATGTCTTAAGTCCTGACTTGGCATCTCGGCATTAGTGTATACCCATATTGGAGTAGCCATTCCGTTTGCTTTTAATTTGCATATTTATTCATTTTCGTCTACACGTCATTATATCCGAAAAATATTGCTGATGTTTCGCCCTAGAAAACTTGCCCGTCGCGACTAACAACGAAAGTCGCATGTATGATCTTTAAGAGAGAATCGCTTCTGTTCTGGGATTATGACTGAGAATACAAAAATAAAATGGCTATCGAAATAGAAAAAAAAACAACAAAGAAGAAAAAAATCGATTACACCTGTTGGAATCTCTTCACATCAGAAGACATCAATAAACTTTGTTTTAAGGTCATTTATTCAGATGCCACTAAAAAAGTATTCTTCCGACACTGTTCATTTCAAATTCTTGATTATCACACTGAGTAACTTATTGTACCTTCTTGAGTTAACGTTTTCTTCTGATATGATGTGGAAATATTACATTGCATCAATTGCTAGGTTTGCTGATAGGAAAGTTGAGTCACTGTGTTATACCAAACAATTTTTTCTCACCAGAATCTGTCTTTTTCTTCTTTTTTTTATAAGCGTTTCACCCCAAGTAAGGCGGGAAGCCACTAGCACGCAAGGGGTTACAGAGAGTTAGAGCGAGAGTAAAGAGAAGTGATAGAAGAAAAGGATGAAGAGAAGGTTAGGCATCTGGAGACGTCGATTGACATTACATTTGAATAGTCGGAGATTATAGCTATCAGGGAAACAGGAAAAGGAAAGGGAGTTCCACAGGCGAGGAGTGCGAGACATGAAGCTATTGGAGTAGAAGAGACGGCTACATTTAACAGTTTCGACAGAGAAAGTATGAGAGCGAGATGCCAGCTTAGTAGAACGCTTAAATTCAGGAATCTGGGAACCAGCGAAAGCAGCTCATCGGAACAGTTACCGATATGTAAAAAAGACAGAGAGTCGAGGGCACGTTTGTGAGAGAGCGACTGCAGACGAGATGCTAGATCAGGGCCAGTTATATTGCATATCCGTCACTGGATTTTATCAAGAACCTTGAGACTAACAGAAGGGGCTCCAGACTATATATGGCAGCAATACTCCATGCAAGGGCGAATGATTGTTTTGTAGATTTACATATTTGTTGATTTACATATCTATATGTTTAACATTCATCCATGCACTGAATATTGCTGTCACATCTTGATTGCTATTTCTGCTTATCTATTCGGAGATTCTTGACAAAATTTAAAGAAGAGTGTGCAATGTTATCAATCTTGACTTGGCATCTCGGCATCAGCCACTTTATCACAACGCTCTGGCCGTTGTGCCATTTAACCTTCATTATCTGTATAATCAACCCGGTAAGCTAAAAGAGATACCAAACTTGACACTTTATTTAATCTTCTGGGGTAGACTGTTCTTGTTACATTACTCATGGTATCACTTCTAGTTTTTAGTCCTGCAGAAATATTGTTCGTCCATTTCCCCTTAGACCAAGAAGGGATTGAACTCACAATTACTATGCCACCAGATTCACGCACCAACTCATTAATCCAGTAGGTTATTATGTTGTAGGACAATTATTTGTGCTACTTGGAGACTTAAACCTATCCTTCCTGCCTCCTGATGTGTGCTTCTTTCCAACATGCTTGATGGCACTTACCAAATTGTTCTCTTTTGTTTTATAGGTTCTTCTGCTGTTGAAGAAATTATTTATATTTTTTATATATACTTTTCTTTCTGGATTAACAGCTCCCATATGTTTCTATGCTAGGTCTACTAAGGAGATCCTAATTGGCTTGCATATGCGCTGATTCTTTCAAATTTCTATCTGTCCAGTGTTATTTAAGAAAGATTGCGACATGTTTTCATTGCGTTTGAGCGCTGAGCTGTTCTGTCATTTTAACAACCAGCCGTAGGCACCCATCATGATTCGGTTGAATCGGCCTTGATACTTTGATTTAGTCTCTGATATGCCCCGCTGGAATATTCTTCCGTTCTTATCGCTTACGTTATTCAGATCCACTAGATAGGAACTCAAGAAATGAATTTTAAGGCACTAACGGATTACATTTTTTTTAATCCGTTGTTAGAATTTTGTTAATTAAACCAACACATGTTTCCCGACAAAATACTACGGAATTAAAACAAATCTAAACGGCTTAAGTTGGTGAAATTTGCCACAGCAATGACATCAGTTCACTCCAAAAAAGGGATATTTATTAACCTGTTATCTAGAGTCCATGTGCATTTTATTTTCAATCATTTCTCACATTTCTTTATATATATATATATATATATATATATATATATATATATATATATAAATCTACTCTTAAGGTTTGCTTATGTGATAATGTGAGATTATAATGAGATTATGTGATAAAATGCTCAATATCAGAGATAGAGGTTGTGTAAACATAAAAGTGAACATTGAACATTTTCTCGGCTATTTACATATACGGGTCAGTGGTTCATTGTGGGTAGTCTATTTTGGCGGTTATTTTGCCGGAAGTCGTGTATTTGATTATTTACTTATTTATTTATTTAATTATTTATTTGGGTTAATTTATTTTGCTTGATTTTATTTATTTCTATTCTTTATTTTTTTTATATCTTGTTTTATATATTTATATATTTATTTTAATCTGTCTTTTATTGACATAGTAAATATTTGTTTATATCGCTTATTTAATACTTTTGTTTTGGTTTGGGAAGTTATTTCTTCAATATTCTTCTTTAGTACATTTGAACATGATCGAGTAGAAGTTATTTAAATTTAAAATATGTAGACTCTACCCATGGAAGTGAATAAAATAAACAAGCTGTTTCAAATGACATTCAACGCTTCAATTATATATTTGATAATTTCTAGATGATCCGTCTTGGGCTCAAATTATGTGAGCGTCACAGATGTAGATTTGGAGATTCCATTGATGAGTTTGGTTTGTATCCACTCTCCTGTCGTTGTAGTGCCGGCCGCTTTCCAAGACATACAGCAATGAACGACATCATCAGAATAGGTCTGGATTCAGCTGGGTTCCCTTCCCAAATCCAACCTGTAGGCCTCGACCGTAGTGATGGACAGCATTTTCCCTTTTAAAGTGGGGAAGTCGTTGATTTGGGATGCGACTTGTGCCGATACATTTTCGACCAATAATTTGATCACGTCCACGGTTGTGCCGGGGGTCTGTCACGCGGGACGGGGAGATAAAAAAATAGTTAAATATTCTTGCGGACAGATTTATTTTTACTCCATTGGCAGTGGAGACTTCTGGAATTATTGGCCCTCGTTCGATGGCGTTCCTTCGGAGTGTTGGCGGGATGTTGGAGGTAAGAAAAAATATTTTTGTTTATAGATACTTTGTTCAAATAAATATCCAACAATTGATTTTGCATTAATCCTGAGATGAATAAAATATCTGTCGAGAAGTAGAAATACTAAAAAACCGGTGTCACCCCCCCCCGACAAAAAACACGCACCTGAAGATTGCAGAAAGTATGAAACTCCGATGTCTTCAATCAGTTTAGGGTATTATGTATATTTTTTAATATATTAAATAGCTTTCTCATTTAACACTGAGCACCATTTCTTTTTACAATATATATATATATATATATATATATATATATATATATATATATATATATATATATATTTACATTTATTGTAGTGGTATTTTTAGTTAACTGTTATAAAGTTCGTATTCTGTACTGGAATTCCAGCAGTGAATGTGTTAACTCTGGAAATATTATTGCATAATATTGGGTGGGGCTATCTTTAGCACTGTTACCCCGCTGTTTTTATTTCAGAACGTGAATCTTTTTTTATCCCACTCTTTCGGTAAGTTAGTTCCTTCTGTGTAATGATAAAGTCACAAACAGCAAATCAAAATGAATGTATTTTAAGAAGTCTTTTATATATTTTTTATATTTTATATTTCAAGATTACCGTATATACTCGTGTATATGTCTGCTACACGTATACTGTGATTCTTTCGTATAGCACGTGTATAATGCGACCTCAGGTTCTGGACAATGCTAGGACGCCGACTGTAGTCAAATATTGCAGTGCTGTGCATCACCCGGGACATATTTGATAGCAAATAGTCTCCATACTTTTTTGAATAAAACTTTTATCTACCATTTTTTTTTGTTATCTCCCCTCAATTGAAATAGATAGCTTAGCCTATCGACCGGTTCACAACCCTCTCTGGTTATTTGAACAGGTGTAGAGGTTCATCCATTGTTCCATTTAATCAAGCTTGCAAGATTAATTATACATTATGTGCCCAAGAAAATTTCAAGCGTCTCCTCCTGTCCATTATAGCCCTTAATAAATTTTATCTTTTTCTTATCTCTCCTAAAACCTTGTTCTGCCATCCATTTAATCAAGCTTGCAAGATTAATTATACGTTGTGTTTCGCTGATCTTCTTGTCTTCAATCTTTCCTGCGAGTATCAGATTTTCTAAGCCCTCTTTCCTCATTAATATATACTTAAACAAATACTTCCATTCAAAGTTATTAAATGTTGGGATATTTCGGAAGCACGGAAAATGGAAACTTACCTAAAATCGAGGAATTTTGAAAGTTTATGAAATTTCGCTAGCTCGCAATATTTTGGGGTACGTGGAATATCGGAAAGCACGGATAATTTTTCGGAAATTGGTCAATTTGGTAGTTCTTAATATTTTGGAATAACGTTGGATTTCGGAACCTCTGGAAATATGGGGACTGTGGAAAATTCTGGAAATTGATGAAATTTCAGAAGATTCTTGCAAATTCCAAATTTCCAGAATTTCATAATCTCCTGTCGGAAATTTCGAAGTAGATGAAATTTTTGCAAGATCTTGAGTTTCGAAAACGCGTAGAATTTTGAAGTTCGGAAAATTTCAGAAGAATAAGTATTTCGAATTCTTCTGAAATATTGGAAATTTGGGAAATTGAGAACGTCCTAAAATTTCGGAATCCAGGGGAATTTGAAAAACTCTGGAAGTACTGGAAATTCTAAAATTCTAGAAATTTCCGAAATTCAATAAATGACAGAAGGTGTGAAATTTTGATTACGCGCATAATTTAGTTAACACGGTTAAATTCATAAATTTCAATAAACGGGAAAAATTGAGGAAGTTGGAAATTTTCAGAAACTCGGAAAATTTCAGAAGTTCGTAAGTTTTCAGAAGCTCGAAAATTTTAGTAATATTCTGACAGGATTTATCAAATATTATATTACAATTTATATTAGCCATGACTCCAGTGATTAATTTGTTTTCTACGGTTTATTAACCTTTGACAGGTTATTCAAAGCCAGACAAATATTTTTAAATTTTAAGACGTTTTAGAGATACCAATGATTTACGGATACAAGTCTTACTAATTAATCCATAGCTGGGGGAGAAGAGGTGGATTCATAAATATATCAGGGTAATTTCTGCGTAAGTGAATATAATACACCCGATTGAAATTGGAACTCGGCTATCTGATTAAAAATCCGAGATAATAATTGTTTAGTTATCCCTGTTTTATTAATCAAGCCAAAGCTGGGGGGGGGGGTAAAAGAGATGTATCCATAATTTCCCTAATAGGTATTTGCGCATAAGTAAATATAACAAAGCCAATGGGAAATTAAATCCGATTAACAATTCCGAGCCATTTTCCATTAAACCTCTCATTAACCATTAAGAACCATTCTCAAGATGTGACATGTTGCTTAAGTTCGATGATCGTACGAGAACTGGTGTTTCAACATGATACGGCCGCAAGCCACAACTGTTACGTTTTTTTGTGTGTACCGCTATATACTAGTGAGCCAACCAAAATGAGCTGACTCATTTTATAGTCCACCAATAGAAGTTAACCAATCCGAAGACTTGAAATATTCAATCCGGCGTGTATAAAGGCGGCCATTTTGTCTCCTCCGAATATTCACTGCCAACCTCTGATATGGAAGACCTTAAGAATTATTGAACAGCTGCTACTAGATATTGGTGTTGTTTCATTGAACAAATTACTTACGTTGGATTCTATATTCAGACTACGGTGAACATGTATAACAACAACAACAACAACTCCAGCATACAGCACTACAGGAAAACGACTGAAAGAGCATACGAAGGTCTGACCAAAGCTTTGTGAGGTAAAACAGTTTAGACGAAAATGTTTTTAAGGCATCGATAGTTGCACGGCGTCACCGAGATTTTGAGTGCCCAGCCCATGTTTTGAGTGTTAATTATGCTAGATTATACTCCAGCTCAGTATGGTTACAATGTGCTCCAGAAATGTGGGTTTATGACAAACAACAGTGTCCCTGAGCAAGATCCTACAGCAGGGATTAGCTAAACAGCTTTGTAAATATTTTTGTTCCAATGCTGCGCAAAAGAAGAAAAAAATAAAACAAACTGAAATATGCAATCATTTTAAAGCTAAATTCAAAATACATCATTTTTCTTTGCTTTTCCATTTTAAATAAAAATCCCCCAAAATATCCCTAACGTTTTCTTTATTTTTATTATTTTGTAATTTTATTTTCACAGCAACTTCTGCAAAAATATCAACGTAAAATAAGTGCATCATTTCAAAAATATTTCCAAAATAGATGCCAGACACCCTGGGCTGTTTTGTTTTTTTGATAGGAATTTTCAAATAAACGTAATACAAAAATAACTGCTTTATGTTAAACGCCATCTTGCATAAACTGTCTTCCTATTTCAGGTCGCGTACATCGGAGCTAAATCGAATTAGTATTGCCTGCAATAAAATTCACAAATAATGAGGACGTTTGGTACGTGTGATAAAACCCATATCGTCTGCTTTATTGAATTTGAAGTCATTTTTGTTTCTGTTAATCGCTTTCAAAGAATATACGTCTTTTACTCTTCCTTGTACTTTTGGCTTCAGTTTAGTGATAATTCCATTCTCCTTTGTTTCTTTCTTAACATGAGAGTATATATATATATATATATATATATATATATATATATATATATATATATATATGTATATGTGTGTGTGTGTGTGTGTGTGTATATATATATATACATACATACATACATATATGTATATATATATATATATAATACTACCGACCAACTAAGTAACGTCCACTGTCCAGTACAAACGATCCCATCTAAACAACATCCAAATATTCAGAAGCACTTCCAAAACCGCCATGGATGTAATCAGATCAATAAACACCTATAACAATAATATTTCAGAAGCAGGCATATATAAAATAAACTGCCAAAACTGTTCCTCACAATGCACTGGAGAAACATGCAGCAATTAAAAAAAACGCATTTAAGAGCACAAAAGAGACCACATAAATAGCAATTTCGCAGATTCAGTGGTCATACATATAAATAATTTCAACCACAATTTTGATTTTTAAAATCATAAAAAGGAAAATAATTCACTCAGAAGAAAAAGCCTCAAGAGTGCCGCCATTGAATATTATACTAACATTAATATATGTCCCGGCTTTTTACTCAATCCCACCTTTCCTAACAGAATCACTACTCTCCCAAACAAAAATATTCAACAAATATATCAAGAAACCAAATAAAAACGGTTGAATCCGTCAACGCAACAATACAAAAAATATTTCTATACAAGAAAAACTCACTTCAAACATACAAAGTAAATGACGCAATTTTTTTGTTGACCCAGTGAATATATATGAGCATTTCGAAATTTTTCGTATAAGAAACAAAATTTTGTCCTTATTTATATATACATTTTTCAAATTTATTTGAGCAAATTTCATTTCTTTTTTTGGGGGGTGGGGGTTTGAAGAAAATATTATTTGAACAAAAATAATTGAGTCCAAAAATTATTTGAACAAAATTCATTTCATTTTTTGCCTTGAAAAAGTCTGCAGTGGACGAAATGCCTCGGCTAAAACTACATACAGTTTTCATACTGTTTGTTTTCCTTTATACATATTTTCATTTTCTCCAGATTAATTCTGAGAAGTATATATATATACATACATACATATATATATATATATATATATATATATATATATATATATATGAAGACATTTTTATGTTTATACATTCTTTTTAAACATGCAAATATTTAAGTAAATACTGTTTTATAATAAACAGTATTTATAACATTTACCGGCCTGAATGTCCGAGAAATTTTCATACAAAATATTTGTCTTCCGAGAGGAATCGACCCTGTATCCTATACGGAACTGTCATTTAGCCTGACGTGCTCTTAACCGAACGAGCCACGAAGGATCGTTCGATTAGCAAGATCGAATTTACTGCCTTTAAAATGCAATCTTCCATGAATCTCTCATGTACATTCATATCTCCTCAAAGCGTTTCCAAATATAAACAAATGACGTGACATATTATGAAATGGACAAAGTCCGACAATTATTTTAAGACATTTTTGTTTACACATTCTTTTTCTAGGTATAAATATTTAAGTAAATGCTCTGTTTTTAAATATTTGTATCTATAAAAAGAATGTATAACCATAAAAATGTATTAAAATAATTCTCGGTCTTTGTCCATTTCATAATATATATACATATATATATATATATATATATATATATATGAAAATCAAAAAAAAAACGCGTGGAAATCCACTTTGGTTACAAGTTATTTTGTGAGTATTTTTATACTATTTACATTATTCGGACTATTGTCCTCATCTTTGTTGCCATATATATCACAACGTTTAGGTCATTGTACGCTCCGCCCTTGTTTCAGGTGGTTGGAAAATAGAACTGAACCCTTTATTTCTCTCGCAGGGGTAGACTGTTCTAGTTCCACGGGCCATGTCCAATGGATGTCAGTTATCAGTTAACTTGTGTTAATTCACCATTCCATGTTCTCCGCTGCATTAACCAGAAATTGAACACACAACACTTTGGGTGCTATCTCTGTATCTAATCAACGTCATTATCGACCGAGCTTATTAAGAACAATAATTGAGATAAATAAAGCGAAATAAATGGTTAAGTGCAGCATTCCAAACACCAGTAGAATGCTGAAGCGTACAACGACCGAAACGATGCGATAAATACGGCAACAACGATTAGGACAATAGTGCGAATAATGCAAATAATGTACATAATACCTCATCTCAGAAATATAGACAGATACTGAAGGGTCGAAATGTTGTGATAAATATGGCGACAAAGATGAGGACAATAGTGCGAATAATTTAAATAGTGTACATAATACCTCATCTCAGAAATATAGACAGATACTGAATGGCAGAAACGTTGTAATAAATATGACGACAAAGATGAGGACAATAGTCCGAATAATGTAAATAGTGTACATAATACCTCATCTCAGAAATATAGACAGATACTTAAAGGCAGAAACGTAATAAATATGACGACAAAGATGAGGACAATACTCCGAATAATGTAAATAGTGTACATAATACCTCATCTCAGAAATAAAGACAGATACTAAAGGGCCGAAACGTTGTGATAAATATGGCAACAAAGATGAGGACAATAGTCCGAATAATGTAAATAGTGTACATAATACCTCATCTCAGAAATATAGACAGATACTGGAAGGCCGAAACGTTGTAATAAATATGGCAACAAAGATGAGGACAATAGTCCGAATAATGTGAATAGTGTACATAATACCTCAACTCAGAAATATAGACAGATACTGAAAGGCCGAAACGTTGTAATAAATATGGCGACAAAGATGAGGACAATAGTCCGAATAATGTAAATAGTGTACATAATACCTCATCTCAAAAATATAGACAGATACTGAAGGTACGAAACGTTGTAATAAATATGGCGACAAAGATGAGGACAATAGTCCGAATAATGTAAATAATGTACATAATACCTCATCTCAGAAATATAGACACTAATATTTCTATATTCATCTCTTCATCATGGAGATAGTTTCTCTGGACTGATATACTAGATTAGCAGGTGGAACGGAATGCAAGAGTAAAGAAATGGGGAGAGGAAGAAAGAAAAATAAATTTTTGAATACAAATTTTTTTAAACATGAAGAGAGTGCGAGAGAAAGGGAGAGCGAGAGGGGGAGGGAGAAAGAATGAATGAAGCGAAAGGAAAGGCGGAAGAAATAAATGATTGGGTAATAGTAAAAATAAAATGATGTCCTGTGTAACCGGACTTGAATTTCAAACACATAAGAACAATTTTAAATTTCACTTCGACTTTGGGAGATATACACTTGAAATGTTAATCCTTTTATAGGTCTACTAGCTTACATACATACATATATATATATAGCGAAACATATATATATATATATATATATATATATATATATATATATATATATATATATATATATATATATATATATATATATATATATATATATATATATACATATATATATATATATACATATATATATACATATAAAATATATATATATATATATATATATATATATATATATATATATATATATATATATATATATATAGACAGCGAAACAGTCTGTCTGTGGATGACAATATATATATGTATATATATATATATATATATATATATATACATATATATATATATATACATACATATATATATATAGCGAAACATAGATAAATATATATATATACATATATATATATATACATATATATATACATATATATATATATAAATATATATATATATGTATATATATATATATATATATATATATATATATATATATATATATATATATATATATATATACAGCGAAACAGTCTGTCTGTGGATGACAATATATATATATATATATATATATATATATATATATATATATATATATATATATATATATATATATATATATATATATATATATATATATATATATATATATATATATATATATATATATATATATATATATATATATAATTGAGTCCCTGTCAGTCACTGTGTATTTATCTAAATGTAAAAATAAACTCACCTTCATGTAAATTCACCTTCATCCCTGCCGTGCGCCGGCTTAGTGGTAGAAGTTCCGACTGACGCAAATTCAGTCGGGTTTCGTTCCTAGATAGAGGCAACCGGACGTCTAGCCACACTGATGATCTGTGAAACAGCGAAACAGTCTGTCTGTGGATGACAATATATATATATATATATATATATATATATATATATATATATATATATATATATATATATATATATATATATATATATATATAACGTACATTTCCACGTATAAGGTTACATGTAAATCATAAAAATTACCCCCAAAATAGTGTCCCGTTTCAAAAGGTAACATTAAATCCTGTGTTATATCGGCACTGCTAAGTAGACTATTAGGATTACGCCATGAATAGCAGTAGGCTAAAAACTGTCTTACTATTGTAAATATCGATGCAAATATTTCTACCTGAAACAACTCACATTATAATTCTGTAGTACAGCTATAATTGTAATAAAACTATTTTTACTCCTTAATTTGCCATGAAAATGCAATATCAATGGACGATTACACAATAATTTCGCAGGGCAACACGTACAATTAACAAGTAACATAAACAAATCTTTTGTTCTTGATTTGTACAGCTATGTCTGCGTTCACACCAATCATTATTTCTCATAGCAGTGTTAAATAACGACATTTAAGATGACTGTTGTGGATTCCGGTCTGAAATCCGGTAGCAAATAATAACAAACGCCAAGAATGAATATAGTAAAATAAATGTATTAACGTAATAATACAAACTTCTAAATATGTGTGTGCATGTTTGTGTGTGTGTATATATATATATATATATATATATATATATATATATATATATATATATATATATGAAGAAATATAGTCTTAAAGTGTGCTATATTTATGGGATAAAGTGTTCAATATCAGAGATAGAGCGTGTGAAAATATAAAAGTGAACATAGAAGTCAACACTTAGAGGCGACAGTCTGCTACATCCTGGATGCAATCGCCAGGCCACGATGGTGAAGGAAAGTGGTCTGACGATTGCATCTAGCTTGAAACAGACTGTCGCCTCTAAGTATTGACTTTTATGTTCACTTTTACATACATACATAGAATGCCCCTTAAGAAAATGTGATCCTGATCAAACCAAACATATAAATAATTACATCCCTCTTGCTACGACATGCCTATCAAGACGACATAGGACACACCTATCCGGTCATAGCTCCACTAGAACTCATTTAAACACACGCAAAAACTACTAGATTTCACCCGAAATAGTACTAGTAGTAGAAATAAAAGCATAATAAGCTCATCTACATGTTAAAAAAGATTAAAAATAATGTAAGCCTTAACAGTAAAAAAGAAAAAGCCAAAACTCAATAATATTAAATAAGAATAGGGCCACAATGTTCTGACTGTGGTCGCAAAGTGAAACGCCACTATAACTCTAGATACATACACGCATCACATACAATCAGTAAATAAAAAAAAATAAAATCATCCTTGATAATGGAAGGCATCATATCAGAAAACTCTCGGAATTACAGAACAGTTTTTAAACACTTTGTGTTCAGAAAAGAAAACACTTGTTCGAACTGAAGAAATATATATATATATATATATATATATATATATATATATATATATATATATATTTAAGTAATTCATCGAGTCTGAAACCTCAACAGAATGCAGAAAGCACTGGACGGCCGTTTCGTCATATATTTGGGACTCATCAGCAGTGCGTATCCACTCCGATAATTGAAACCCTGACATTCAGTTTGTCAAACAAACAAAATACCAACTATTCCAACGGGCCTCGGTGACGAAGAGATAGCAAATCAGACTCAATATAGCGCCGGTCGCTCCCATATTCTGTGATGGAACTCTACTGAGATTCTTTTTAACCATAGGACTGTGTCCCATGGAGCCACGACTACTATCACCAAGCCGCTCACTCTAGAGCATTAGAAGCCGGTTCAAGCAATGATATACATATGACATTATTAGGAGAATTTGATAATTATATTTAAGTAATTAAGTGAGTCTGATTTGCTACCTCTTCGATACCGAGGCCCGTTGGAAAAGTTGGTATGGTGTTTGCTTGACAACCTAACTGTCAGGGTTTCAATTCTCGGTAGTGGATGCGCACTGCTGATGAGTCCCAAATATAGGACGAAACGGCCGTCCAGTGTTTTCTGTTGAGGTTTCAGACTCGATGAATTACTTAAATATAATTATCAAATTCTCCTAATAATTTCATATATATATATATATATATCGGTGTAAAAGCAAAATTGTCCAAATTGTGTAACAGTATAATTGCCCATCCTAGAAATGTTTAATATTTAAAAACCCTAAATTAATTCAGTTCCTTTTTCACAGGTCTTCAGATAATACGTTTCGCCATTTGTCATGAGAACCAACGATAAAACATTTCAGTTATTTCGCTAGAATGAGAAGAGTTTAATCTCATTTTGTGTCAGACCCACTGTTTTCACAAATTAGCAATGGGGAGGTGAAAAAGATAATTTAGGCCTTCAGTAATGGTACCAACATTAATACTCTGGCTTCCATCTTCGAAAATCCATTCACGGACCATCCAAAGTACGGTGAATAGGTTTAAAACAAGGGGGACTTGCAGAGAGAAAAACTGGATTACGAGGTCACAACAGGAAGAGGGATTATCATTTTAACTTAGAGCTAAAGAAATATATATATATATATATATATATATATATATTCATATGCATATATATAGAGAGCAGCCTCAGTTCGCGAATATCTCACATGTCGAACAAATGGGTTTTCGAACAGAATATTCAAGATCAATATGCCTCAGTTATCAAACAAAATTTCACTTTTCGGACAACATTGTCGAATCGATCCACGCCGAATTAACCCAACCCGAATCATTTCCTAGTCGACCGCTGTGTTGTAGACATTCTTTTCAATTTTATCGTTCTGTGTCTTTTTTTCTTCATTAGCCCTTAGTCATGGCTACAAAGAAAGCTAGCAGTGAAACTGGTAAAGGAAAAAAGAAAAAAGTTAAGAAAAAAAAAATTGTTTCATATGGCAAAAGCAACAATCTATACTTTACTTATAAATTACTTCCCCCCCCCTTTCCAAATATTAACATCTCTTTCCTTCACCTTCCACTTACGGCATCAACTCTCCTACATACAGGTACTCTGATTGAAGCGTTCATCCATATTTTTCTGTTTAGTATTGGATTTATTTATTTATTTCGTAGATTTTCATTAGTTTTGTGTATGAACTTGCCCACTCTTGTTAAAGTTTAAATTACTAACCATCTTGGGACCAGTAACGGATTAATCTATTTTACATTGATTCCTATTGGAAAAATAGTTTCGGTTTACGAACATTTCGGGTTGCGAACGAGTTTCAGGATAGAATTAAATTCGTTAATCGAGGTTCCATTCTCACGCATCCTCAGGTTTTTTTTCAACGTATGATTATGTTGCTGGTGTAAACAGCGTCTATGATTTTAAATGAATAATTTTAGTACTATTATTAATAAGTGTATCTTGATTAAATTTATGATTCTACGTTCTTTATTCTAAATTTGTTCTCTAAAATTATCTATATATTGAATTACGAAGGTCATTCAATAAATAAGGTGAGTTTTTTCGGTATAAGGACTTCTAATACAGATAGAAGCTTACTTTTTTAAATTTTTCAACGTAGTCTACCAGCACTGTCACACACTTTTCCCACCTGTGCACAAGCTTCCGTATTCCCTCAACGTAAAAATCTTTGGACTGATGTCTCAGCCAGTCGCTTACAACACTTTTGAATTCATATTCACTTTTAAACTTCGTGCCTCTCGTGAACGCTTTCAAGGGACCAAACAGGTGAAAGTCTGAAGGGGCAAGGTCTGGGCTGTAAGGGGGATGAGGGAGCAGTTTCCAGCCCATCTCGTTGATGGTTTGCACCGTTTGGGCTGCTGAGTGAGGCCTTGCGTTGTCAAGATCCAAGATGACTCCTTCTGACTGATGACCCCTGCGTTTGTCCCAACAGATAAGTCCTTGCAATGTCATCCACTGTCACCCTTCTGTCAGACTGAATGAGGTCATTGACTGATCCGATCACCTCAGGAGACCTCACTTCTGTGGGCCTCACAGGCCTGTCTTCATCCTCAACACTGCTCCGTCCTTCTTTAAACAATTTAGCCCACTTGTAGACATTTTTTGGGGTGAAACATGTGCACCATACACAGTTGACATTCTCCTATGAATTTCAACTGGTTTTCACCCTTCCGCAACCAAAAACTTGATAACTGACCGCTATTCAATCCTGGGGCATGCTTCTTGGCCGCCCATCTTTGTTAATCGTTAAAACTTTCAAAGTTTTTTTTTTAATCTGCTAAAGAAATTAAATCCATGTGAAAAAGAAGAGTAAGCTTCTATCTGTATTAGAAGTCTTTATACGGAAGCTTGTGCACAGATAAGAAAAGTGTGTGACAGTGCTGGGAGACTACGTTGAAACAAAAGTAAGCTTCTATCGGAATTAGAAGTTCTTATTCACCTTATTCATTGAATGACCCTCGTATTTACTTATCTTGTATTATGTTTTTATTAAAAAATCTTTTTTTTTATTAATATTATTATTATTATTATTATTGAATTTATGATTATAATTGATGACTAAATTAACAGGCGCTATCGGACAATTTGCTGTAACGCTTTCAAGTTCGATCACACACCAAATCACCCGTAGAATAAAATTGTTGAAACCTTTAAGGAAAGATGTCGAGGCCAGGCCATTCTATTTAATTTTACTACAAACTCATCGACGCGACACGGTGGAGTAAAGGATAACGTTTCGGATTAAGGAATCGGAGGAACGTTTTCGAATTCCAGTCGAATCCATTATATTCACTTGCGTGCTAATACCCTTGGGAAAAGTAACAATCCTCTTCTCCTACCCCAGCTATGGATAAATAGCAGGACAGACCGGGTTCTATAGCCTTGGATGGCAACTATTCCACCGCAGAAAGAAATGGGAATCTACTGCGAGGAAGTGTATCGCGCATAACTGACTGGCAAGCCAAATACATTTCTCTTCTCCCCGCCCCTCTCTCTTAAGTTTTAAAAAGAATTTTATATTCGAAAATCTATTATTTTGCTTTCCCCTCTCTCACTTTCTTATCTTCTCTCTTGCTTTTTTTTTTTTTTAAGCGTATCACCCCAAGCAAGAATGGAGGCCACTATCACGCATGAGGTTACAGAAGGGTTGGAGGAAGGAGCGGTAAAGGAGAGGATGTGGAAAAAGAGGACGACGGAGGGTCGATCAAGGCAAGGGGGTTACAGAAGAATTGGAGCGAGAGCAGATAGGAATGAAAGATGAAAGGATGGGGAGAAGGGAAGTGGATAGATCAAGGCAACTGGAGATGCCTTACTGTTAATCTAGTATATCTGTCCGGATGAATTGTTTTCATTTTTTTAGAACATTCAGTCTGAAGATATGAATATAACAATATTCACTAAATAAATTATAAGCAACATAGATTTTTAAGGTTTTATTCTTGATTTATTATAATGTTCTTTAACTTGAATTTACAAGTTTACAAGTTTACAATTTGAAATTTGTTATATATATATATATATATATATATATATATATATATATATATATATATATATATATATATATATATATATAATATCGCACATTTGGTGATGGTGTTAATAAAATAGTGCTTGATACTATATAAGTGAACTATAACTATATAGTAAGTAATAAATGTTTCCTCACCTGAAAAATATGTATATTTATTAATATATATATATATATATGCGTGTGTGTGTGTGTATGTGTGTACATACACACATATCAGTCTTTTCAGACACTTATATATATATATGTGTGTGTGTTTGTGTATGTGTGTGTGCGTGCATGCGTGTGTGTGTACCAAAGAGAGAGAATAAAAATAGAATTATATTGGATATGAGTGTGTATGAAAAGACTGATATGTCTGTATGCACACACACACACACACGCGCGCATATATATATATATATATATATATATATATATATATATATGTATATATATATATATTAATAAAAATGCTTATTTTTCTTTCCAAGGAGCCGACTCAGTTTCCTGGTCAACGCGATCTTCAGTTTCTGACTTAAGACTCAGGTGAGGAAACATATATATATATATATATATATATATATATATATATATATATATATAATCATTGGTTGTTTTCTACGGCTTACGAACACTGTGGACGTTATTTAAATCCAGATTTTTATTTTTACATTGTAAGGATGTTTTTGTGGTGGTGAGTTAATAATGATTTGATAAAGAAAGTTTCTTACTAATTATCCCATAGCTGGAGGGGAGCAGTGTGTAATTATTCTCAGATAGATTATAAAACTATACTTAGTTTAGGCAACGCATTTTGTCATTCGACAGATTTTATCAATGCAAAGAGTATGGTTTTATCTTGTAACAAGTATATATTTTACACTTACTCAAATATGCTGTGAACGTGTGGGCATGTGTGAGTGAGTGAGTGTGTGTATATATATATATATATATATATATATATATATATATATATATATATATATATATATATATATATATATATCCAGGCAGCTTATATGACTATATATATAGTGGTTAGAATGTTTGCTTTCTGACCATGTGAATCAAAATCTCTACACAATTGCATTCGTGTTTCAATGCACATACAACTCATAATTACATCGGTTACACAACTACATGCTTATCCAGACGTCTTACACCTATTCGACCACAGCTCCATTTGAATGCATTTAAACACGCAGACAGATTTACCAGACGCCATTAGAAACATACTAGTAGAAAACACATATATATTAACTGCTTCCATCTGCAAAAAAAAAAGTTTTAAAATAAAGGAGGTTTTAAGAAAAAAAGAGAAAAAGCCAACTCATAACAATATTAACTACGAACAAAGCCACAATGTGCTATCCGTATTCGGAAATTAAAAACATCCGTACCACACACTAAGACATACACATAATGCACACACTCAATTAAGCTGAAAATCGAATCATCCTTGATAATGGCTAAAGGTATAGCCGAAAGTGCTCGGAAACATAAAACATTTGAACTGTTCCTGCTCACCCTTTGTCCTGTAATGAAAGCTCTTGTTTGAACACAAGAAAAAATTAATTAAAAAACTCAATCGTAGTACCTTGTCTGTCGTTTTTAATGAAACATGCACATATATATTCATATATATATATACATATACATATATACTTGGAATTATCCCTACCAGTCATAAATTGGTATTAAATCCTCGAGAGTGCTGCCATTGAATATTTACCAATTATTAATCTACACCCAGATTTTTATCCCAATAATACCATTCCTAAGAAAATTACTACTCTCCCAAGTCAACGTACACAACTATATCAAGAAATCAAAAGAAAATGGTTGAATCCGTCAACACATCAATAAAAACAAGATTTCTACACGTGACAGTACTTGACGTAATTTTCAGTTGACAATATGAATACAATAGCGTATACTAAATTCCTTTAGTTGATAAGGACATTTTGTTTTGTTGTTAATAGTTACTTTGTTTTCAATAAATTTCTTTCGTTTTGGCCTTGAAAAAGTTAACATTGGACGAAACGCAATACATTTTTAAATATAACCAGGATTACACTTTATCGCAAAATGACCAACAACTTATTTTATATTAGCATTACCAACAATACATTTCGTAATAAAATGACCCGCAAGAATAATGTCTGACATTACGTTTTATAGTAAAATGAGCTACAATACATTTTGTAGTAGAAATACCAACAATACATTTAGAAATAAAATGACTCTTCAAGAACTATGTATGCGATTACATTTTATAACAAAATGAGCAACAATGAATTTTATAGAATTACCGACCATATATTTAATAATAGAATAACCTACAAGAATAATGTCTAGAAGTACCTTTTTATCGCAAAATGAAAACCAATATATTTTAAAATGTAATTACCAACAATACATTTAATAATAAAATGACAACAAGAATAATGCCGGACATTGCATTTTATAGTAAAGTGACCAATAATACAGCACTAAAATAGTATAAAAATACATTTTTGAATAAAATTACCAGCAATATATTTTTATAAAAAAAATATCAACAATACATTTTGTAGCGAAATTACCAGCAATACTTTTTATATTACCGACAAGCATTTTATTATCTATAAACTATATATCTAAAAAAGATACGTTTAATATAACGTACAACATTATTTACAAACTATCTTTAGTTGAAGGCATAAGATTACGTTCAAAATATTTGTAGCTTGGTCTTAACAAGGAAACATTTAGCTAGTGTTGGGGAAAGATTCCTTGGGACAGAATTTGAATAACATTTTTTTTAAAATGGAGAGAAAATAAAATTGTGTTCAAATAAAATTGTGTTTATTTAAACGCAGAATACACAAATTTTAACTGTAATTATCATGAAATGGATGTAGGAAATTTATTCTTTTTGACTCTAATGAAATTAACATGAATAATCTTTCAATGAGATAAAGAGAAAGTGGGAGACAAGATCAAAAGGAATCCGCCGTTGCTTTAATGAAAAAGACAAGACGACGAGGTTGACTCGTGTCTCTTTATGCCTGTTAGTCCTTCTACTGAGTTTATAGGATGTTTGCTTTTATGGTCTTGTGTCGGCTCCTGAGGCCGGTGTTTATTTTATTAGCGGGATCTGTTTTAATAGCCTATTTATCTTTATTCAACTGAAAAATTGAAGTATGTTTGAAACCCGGATGGCTGCCCGGAGGTTGATTTTCTGCTCAATTGGTAACTACTATAGTAGACGTTTCAAAGTTGCTGATAGTAGACCTATTCTTAATTTTGTATTACCACCCGTGCATTGTGACCATGTTTATAAGAGATGTTAGTTAAAGTATTTTTTTTTGTTTTGTTTTGTAAACGCTTTTTGCTGTGGGAGGTACTTATCAAATTTGTGAACTTGATTAGTATGTCATTTATTGAGGGTCGTAAAATGCCGTGCACTACATTCTAAACAGAGTTTTCTTACTAAAATATTACCAAATGTTCAGATATCATTATTTTTGTGTAAGTCTTATTGGACAGGATGTGCACCTTTCTGCACCCGCTTATATATATATATATATATATATATATATATATATATATATATATATATATATATATATTGTCATCCACAGGCAGATTGTTTCGCTGTTTCACAGCTCATCAGTGTGCCTAGACATCCAATTGCCTCAAGCCGGGATCAAAACCCGGCAGACTTGGTATCAGTTGGAGATTTTACCCATTGGCGCACGGCAGGGATGAAGGTGAATTTAGATGTATTTATTTTTAGACAACATTGACATTGACCGGAGAACTTGATTCGCCTTAACGAAGAGTCTTGCATCAGCAGTAATAAGAGTCACTGTTAACAAATTCACTTTTCCTCTTGAAGAGCTCAACCGAAATAATTTTTTTCAGGAGAATCTATATATTGTCATCTCTCTCTCTCTTTCTCTCTCTCTCTCTCTCTCTCTCTCTCTCTCTCTCTCTCTCCATATATATATATATATATATATATATTTATATATATATATATATATATATATATATATATATATATATTTGATTCTGCACATGTTACGAGACTATAGTTGTCGTTCTACACGAATATGTCCTGTATAATATTTAGACAATTCAATACACTCACTGGTTTTAGTCCCATGTCATCCAGAAAAAAACGTATCAATTGCCATTTCGAAATTATGCAGTAAGTACGAAACCCGACGATGTTGTTGTTCATATTATATGAAACAATACTTCAAACGGTGAATGCATTTCTGGAAATATATATATATATATATATATATATATATATATATGAATTTATGTACATATATTTTATGACGCTTTGGTACAACTTTACTTCTGCAAGTTTTGCTCTTAACTTTTAGCAATTAAATGCGTTATTCTGCGACATTGCCTGCAGTGAATAAATTGTTAAAGTGAAAATTTACATATGTAAATTTTTAAAAGAAATATTCGTGTTTCATTTTGCTTTTTCTTGGGTGTTTCTTCAATATTTATGTATTAATTTGAAAAAATCATTAGCAGAATCGAAGCCAACTGCTTAGAAGCGCCTACGTTCTACTAAAAGACAAAACTAGAAAAACCGAAGATGTTGAAGTCAATACACAAAATTACACCCACAACCACACCCACCCACACACACACAAATATATATATATATATATATATATATATATATATATATATATATATATTATGTAACGTAAATCATTGAAACGAAAAACAAATACTGAAGCTAGTTATATGGCGAGAATCACTCTCACAAACAATATTTAATAATAAATTACAACCAACTTCGAATCTGTTAATGAATGGTGTGATCCTTGTTCATAAATTCCGGGCTTATCTGGTGTTATTTTTTTGTACGAGCCGGCTTTCAGTCGTTCCGAACGACCATCCTCAGGTAGACATATTAGTGTGTTTTTGTTAAACTCCGAATAGTAATGCGACATCGAAAGATATTGTGGTCCGAAAGAGTGCTGTTTTAGTAATGAGATATTGTTAAATGTAAGAATAATTTTGGAGCGCTGCAGACACAACCTCAGCGTCTATATATATATATATATATATATATATATATATATATATATATATATATATATATATATATATATATAGTTGTAGAGAGAATCGTTCACCTCCTCTGCCATGATTAAAAATAAAATTGTAATACCTATAAATTTTCATGAAAAATTCCACATGCATTTATTCACAAATAATGGATTTGAAAGTATGTCTGGCATCTCGTCTTCAGTCGCTCTGTCACAGATATGCTGTCGCCTTCCTCTGTTTCTTTTTTCTACAAATACTCTCGCGGTAACTGCTCCGACAAGCTACTTTCGCTAGTTCCCAGACTGCATGAATTTAAACGTGCTACTAGGTTGGCATCTAGGTCCCACCCTTTCACTGTCGAAAAGGTTATAAATGGCCGCATCTTTTAATCCAATAGTTTCCTGTCTTGCTCATCCCACCAGTGGAATTCCCTTCCTATTACTTGTTCGCCTGATAGCTCTAATCTCCAACTATTCAAATGTAATGTCAGTCGACGTCTTCAGACGTCTTGATCTGTTCCCTGTCCTTCTCTACATCCTTTCCTCCATCACACCTCTTTACTCTCGCTCACACTCTGTAACTCCTTACGTACTAGTGGCATCCTGCCTTACTTGGCGTGAAATTCTTAAAAATAAATATTGAGCAGCAAGACACAGAATATTTTTTTTAAAATTTTAATGCCAAAAAATAATAAAAAAAACACTGAAGATTTTTAATATGGTAGAAAATTATTGCTCCTCTTGCCTTAATAAACGTCAACTTTCGTTTTTGTCAGTTCCATACAAGAGCAGTACACATATTTTCCTCTATTCTTCCTTGGCGATACATTCTAGTTGGCCACATTCGAAGGATACGTCTCCTACAATGTTTTCAAATATGCCCATAAATATACAGTAGGGTTTAGGCCATGGTGTTTTTAAGCATTTCACCCCAAGCAAGGCGGGAACCCACTAGCACGCAGGGGGTTACAGATGATTTAGAGCGATGGCAGAGTGATAGAGAAAAGGATGAAGAGAACGATGGTGGATAGATCACGGCAACTGGAGATGTCGATTGACATTACATTTGAATAGTTGGAGATTATAGCTATCAGGGAAACAAAAAAGGGGAGGGATTTCCACAAGCGAAAACTGCGAGACATCAAGCTATTGGAGTAGAAGAGACGGCTACATTTAACAGTTTCAACATTGAAAGGGTAATAGCGGGATTCCAGACTCGTAGGACGCTTGAATTCATGAAGTCTGGGAACCAGCGAAAGCAGCTCATCGGAGCAATCACCGTGAAAGTATTTGTAAAAAACCAGAGAGAGGCGAGGGTACGTCTGTGAGATAACGATTGCAGACGAGATGCCAGATCAGGACCAATTACATTGCATATCCGTCACTGGATCTTATCAAGAACCCCGAGACAAACAGAAGCGACTCCACACTATATATGGCAGCAATACTCCATGCAAGGGCGAACGGTTGATTTTTAGATTTGAAGGATCGATTTCCGAGAGGAAAATTTCCTGGCACGTCACAGGGAGCCAATTTGCGGAGGACGAAGCAACTGGCTCAATGTATTTCTTCCATCTCAGATCAGCAGTCAGCGTGAGACCGAGCAGTCGCAGAGAGGTGCTCTCGAGAAGTTGAGCGTCAGACATTCTAATGGGAGGCAGGGAAGGATCTCTGTGGTGATTAATAGAGAGCACTTTTGTTTTTTAGTTGTTAAAGTTAACCAGCCAATTCCTGCCCCAGATCACAACCGATTGGAGGTCATTTTCGATACGAAAGGCTAGGTTAGATTTATCAGCGACACTTGATTTCTTTTTGAGGCAGGACTAAATTGTAGTGTCGTGGGTTGCGGCAATACTTTAATTTTTCTGTCATCTAAGTATTTTGTAACAATTTGTATCGTGTGTTTCAGGTCATTGTCATGTTGTAACTTCGAAGGGCGCCCCAAAGACAGTTTTCGTGCACTTTTCTTTTTTATATTATTTTTCAGTATAGCCAAATACCACTCTTTATCCATGATATTCTTCACACTCACTAGTTCTCCTGGTCCATGTAGAGAGAAGAGGACGACCAAGGAGACGGGACCTATGAAAGTAGTTCACCGGATGAAAACCTGGTGAATGTAAAACAATATAAATACGGGCCAAACAACACTCGGACATTCCATTTCACACTGCGCGACGAAGCAGTCCATAAACAGGAAAGCATCCCCCAGAGCAAAGTTCCACAACCGTGCTTAATGGTAGGGAGGGTATTTTTTGATTTGTGAGCTTCTTTCCTACATGATTAACGGGTGGCCATTTGACCAAATAATTCTTGGTTGCTTTCATCTGCCCATAAAATAGTGTTCCAATATTTACTCCCGTGTTCTATATGGCTTCTAGCATAAGCTAATCTCCATTTTAGGTATTTATCCTTAAGCAAGGGAATTTTGCATGGTCGAAAAGCTCGATGAAAGCGTCTAGAGACTGTCTCCGTCGATACATTCAGTCCCAATGTTTTTACTTAATTGACAATTGTTTTCTTCTTAAGTAAGGATTCTTTGGGATATACCTCTGACAATTTTCTTCCATATTCAGTGTGGCGAATAATTCTGTACACAATTGTATCTGCGTAGAATTATATGAGCTTATGGCTATATCAGGTTGAAACACCGGCTCACCGGCTATCAGTGAAGTTAAGCAACGCCGAGTCTTGTGAATAACAGGTGCTGTATGCCTGGATATATGTCGATGGTGGAATGGATAATATGCGAAATTGTTAAGCAGAGAGATAACAAGTTCCAATGCCCGTTGGGTAGATCATATTAATTTACGTGCAAATACGTTTTGGAAAGGTATATGATATTGACTTACATGCAAATACCTGCATGCACCTGTGGTCCCGTCCAGCTATGGGTTAATTAGTAAGAAACTTTATTCATCAAATCATTATTAATTCACCACCACAAAAAAATCCTTACAATATAAAAAAACCCAAAAAAAACAATCTGGATTAAACAAACTTCTACAGTCTTCGTAAGCCGTAGAAAAGCAACCAATGTTCATATATATATATATATATATATATATATATATATATATATATATGTGTGTGTGTGTGTGTGTGTGTGTGTGTGTGTGTATGTGTGTGTGCGTGCGAGTGTGTAACAAAGAGAGAGAATAAAAATAGAATTATATTGGATATGAGTGTGTATGAAAAGACTGATATGTGTGTATGCACACACACACGCGCGCGCGCACAAACACACATATATATATATATATATATATATATATATAAATATACATATTTTTCTTCACAAGGAGACGACTCAGTTTTATGGTCAACGCGATCTTCAGTTGCTGACTTAAGACTCAGATGAGGAAACATATTTATTACTTACTATAGAGTTATAGTTCAATTATATAGTATCAAGCACTATTTTATTAACACCATCACTCAATGTGCGATATATATATATATATATATATATATATATATATATATATATATATATATATATATATATATATATGTATGTATGTATTAAGGCAAATATGATTGAATAATTTGTCTTTTTCAATAACTTGTCTAAATTATTAAAATAAATTTAACTCAATGAAAACATGCTGCCAAAATACACACACAATACACACACACATACACACACACACACACACACATATATATATATATATATATATATATATATATATATATATATATATATATATACATACATATATAAAAATCTCAAACACTAATATTCCATGGTTATAATGTATTACATTGGAATCGTAATCACGATTCAATTCGTCAGACCTACAAATTCAAAGAGAAATCGGAAAATATAGCTCCGGGTATAAAAAACAAAGTTTTAATGAGAGTGTATGTGTGGGAGTGGGAAACAAGTGTGAGAAGGAAATGTATGAAAGCTCTAGATAGGGGTGTAATAGAAGAAAGAAGAACAGGAAGACCTAAAGGTGAAGGTGGGGATTAAAATTTAACAGTGAGAAGTTTTTAAGTGAGGAGTTAAATAACGGTTTAAATGAGTGAGATACAGATAAATAGGAATTATTTTTCGATGCATAATTCGCTACCGATTCGCTGACCTAAAATTAAAATTAGAAAAATTTGCCTCACTTGAAAATGGGTAAACTAATTTATTACGTTCCGTATTATATCTATTTTGTAATAGGGCGTTCACTTTTATTGTTGAGAAAGCACGTGTTTATGCTCGTTGTTTTTTTTAGATGGGGTGAAGTCAATGTTTTATTATGAGTGTCTATCAATACATCAATAAATGGAATTTTACTGTCGGTGTTAAGTTCGTATGTGAAATTAAGTACGGAGTTTTTGAACGTTTTTTGTAGTTCATGTATTTTGTCTATGTTTTTGAGAATGTCATCTACATATCTCAGGTAAACGGAGTTTTTTTTGTGGTATTTTTTTGTGGTATTCTAACTTGAACCGAGTTTAAATGTGAATTAATTTTAAGCGTTTAATGATGTTTTTCTTTTTCTTTAAGATTTAACAATTTAAGTCTGGCAATTTGAACCATGGAAAGATTAATAATCTAACAACGTGTCAAAGTTAATTATTGGCTTATCTATCGGAAGGCATCTTTCGTTATCTCAGGCCTGGAACATCTCAAGAAAAATTAGGTGTTCTTCCGCATCTGTAACACCCGCTGAAAAGGCATGAACTAATTTGAATAACAGATGAGTGCAAATAAATCTCCTTTCGTTAAGCCATGCTAATAAATGGTGTTCTAATATATTGGAATGATTTCAAATGTGAAATAACTTTAAGCGTCTAATGATTTTTCTCTTTTTCTTTCAGATTTAACAACTTAAGTCTTTGGCAATTTCAACCATGGAAAGATTAACAATCAAACAACGTGTTAAAGTTATCGAAGCCTATTACGAAAATGGACGTCAAATTTATAAATATACGTTCCAATGGTTCCGCTAGCAAAAAACTGTACACCAAACAGTGACCTTTTGTGGATGTAGTGGCTTTTCAACAATTTTCCTTGGATTTTTATCAGTCCAAATGTGACAATTCTGCTTATTAACGAATGTTCGCAGAAATAGAGAGAATGCCCAACACATCCGCAGCAAATAGGCACAACAGAATAAAAGAAATAAATACCTCTTATAATCAAAGGAAGGGTTCCAGCTGATACAAAAATAAATAATACAACAAAGGTGGAAAGTATACTTCTAAAAACATTCTTATAATTCGAGAGAAAAACCTGTACTGGGAAATAAATATGGGCCAGAAATACTGAAATGAGATACAAGATCAACACTGGTATTAACAGGAACAATGTAGTAAACGATGTTCTAATAACTTGGACCGATTTTAAATGTGAATTAAGTTTAAGCGTCTAATGTATTTTTTTCTTTCAGATTTAACAACTCAAGTCTTTGGTAAGTTCAACGATGAAAAGATTAACAATCAAACAACATGTTAAAGTTTCAAGAATGCAATTGAAAAAAAAATTGTCTATAAATTCAAATATACTGAGTCGGTGGCAGATGTGAAAGGAACGAATGGATGACAGAGAGAATTCTGTTGATGATGTAAAAGCGACAAGAATCAATGACAAGAAACGGTAATGAATACCGAACCCAGAAATTAAAAACTAATGTCGACAGGCGAAAGAGAAACTGTGCAATGAAAAATTCGCAGAAACAGGGACAATGTCCAACACAAACGCGGCAAATATACACAATAGAATAAAAGAAATAAAGGTCTCTTAAAATCAAAGGATGGATCCCAGTTGATACGAAAATAAATAAAACAACAAAGGTGGAAAGTATACATTTAAGAACTTTTTCGCAATGCAAGGGACAAATCTATGCTGGGAAATACAGATGGACCCGAAATACTGAAAGGTGATACAAGATCAACACTGGTATTAATGAACAAGAACAAAGTAGTAAACGGTGTTCTAATAACGTGGACCGATTTTAAATGTGAATTAATAAATAGAATTTATTAGAATTTTAAGCGTCTAATTTTTTTTCCTTTTTCTTTCAGATTTAAGTCTTTTGGCAATTTCAACCATGGAAAGATTAACGATCATACAACGTGTTAAAGTTATCGAAGCCTATTACGGATATGGACGTTCAAATTTATAAATATACGGCACAAGGACTCCACTAGCAATATATATATATATATATATATATATATATTCAAACGTAATGTCAATCGACATGTCCGAATGCCTTGGTCTTGATCTCCATCCTTCTCTTTATCCTTTCCTCAAACCCTCCCTCTTAACTCTTACTTTCACTCTCTGTAACCACTTCCTCTTTACTCTTACTTTCACTCTCAGTAACCCCTTCCTCTTTAATCTTACTTTCACTCTCTGTAACCACTTCCTCTTTACTCTTACTTTCACTCTCTGTAACCCCTTCCTCTTTAATCTTACTTTCACCCTCTGTAACACCTTCCTCTTTAATCTTACCTTCACTCTCTGTAACCCCTTCCTCTTTAATCTTACTTTCACTCTCTGTAACCCCTTCCTCTTTAATCTTACTTTCACTCTCAGTAACACCTTCCTCTTTAATCTTACTTTCACTCTCTGTAACCACTTCCTCTTTAATCTTACTTTCACTCTCTGTAACCACTTCCTCTTTAATCTTACTTTCACCCTCTGTAACACCTTCCTCTTTAATCTTACTTTCACTCTCTGTAACATCTTCCTCTTTAATCTTACTTTCACTCTCTGTAACCCCTTCCTCTTTAATCTTACTTTCACTCTCTGTAACCCCTTCCTCTTTAATCTTACTTTCACTCTCAGTAACCCCTTCCTCTTTAATCTTACTTTCACTCTCTGTAACCTCTTCCTCTTTAATCTTACTTTCACTCTCTGTAACTCCTTCCTCTTTACTCTTACTTTCACTCTCTGTAACCACTTCCACTTTACTCTTACTTTCACTCTCTGTAACCCCTTCCTCTTTAATCTTACTTTCACTCTCTGTAACCCCTTCCTCTTTAATCTTACTTTCACTCTCTGTAACCCCTTCCTCTTTACTCTTACTTTCACTCTCTGTAACCACTTCCTCTTTAATCTTACTTTCACTCTCTGTAACTCCTTCCTCTTTACTCTTACTTTCACTCTCTGTAACCACTTCCTCTTTACTCTTACTTTCACTCTCTGTAACCACTTCCTCTTTAATCTTACTTTCACTCTCTGTAACCCCTTCCTCTTTACTCTTACTTTCACTCGCTGTAACCCCTTCCTCTTTACTCTTACTTTCACTCTCTGTAACCCCTTCCTCTTTAATCTTACTTTCACTCTCTGTAACCCCTTCCTCTTTAATCTTACTTTCACTCTCTGTAACCCCTTCCTCTTTACTCTTACTTTCACTCTCTGTAACCACTTCCTCTTTAATCTTACTTTCACTCTCTGTAACTCCTTCCTCTTTACTCTTACTTTCACTCTCTGTAACCACTTCCTCTTTACTCTTACTTTCACTCTCAGTAACCCCTTCCTCTTTAATCTTACTTTCACTCTCTGTAACCACTTCCTCTTTACTCTTACTTTCACTCTCTGTAACCCATTCCTCTTTAATCTTACTTTCACCCTCTGTAACACCTTCCTCTTTAATCTTACTTTCACTCTCTGTAACATCTTCCTCTTTAATCTTACTTTCACTCTCTGTAACCCCTTCCTCTTTAATCTTACTTTCACTCTCTGTAACCACTTCCTCTTTAATCTTACTTTCACTCTCAGTAACACCTTCCTCTTTAATCTTACTTTCACTCTCTGTAACCACTTCCTCTTTACTCTAACTTTCACTCTCTGTAACCCCTTCCTCTTTAATCTTACTTTCACCCTCTGTAACACCTTCCTCTTTAATCTTACTTTCACTCTCTGTAACATCTTCCTCTTTAATCTTACTTTCACTCTCTGTAACCCCTTCCTCTTTAATCTTACTTTCACTCTCTGTAACCCCTTCCTCTTTAATCTTACTTTCACTCTCAGTAACCCCTTCCTCTTTAATCTTACTTTCACTCTCTGTAACCTCTTCCTCTTTAATCTTACTTTCACTCTCTGTAACTCCTTCCTCTTTACTCTTACTTTCACTCTCTGTCACCACTTCCTCTTTACTCTTACTTTCACTCTCTGTAACCCCTTCCTCTTTAATCTTACTTTCACTCTCTGTAACCCCTTCCTGTTTAATCTTACTTTCACTCTCTGTAACCCCTTCCTCTTTACTCTTACTTTCACTCTCTGTAACCACTTCCTCTTTAATCTTACTTTCACTCTCTGTAACTCCTTCCTCTTTACTCTTACTTTCACTCTCTGTAACCACTTCCTCTTTACTCTTACTTTCACTCTCAGTAACCCCTTCCTCTTTAATCTTACTTTCACTCTCTGTAACCACTTCCTCTTTACTCTTACTTTCACTCTCTGTAACCCCTTCCTCTTTAATCTTACTTTCACCCTCTGTAACACCTTCCTCTTTAATCTTACTTTCACTCTCTGTAACATCTTCCTCTTTAATCTTACTTTCACTCTCTGTAACCCCTTCCTCTTTAATCTTACTTTCACTCTCTGTAACCACTTCCTCTTTAATCTTACTTTCACTCTCAGTAACACCTTCCTCTTTAATCTTACTTTCACTCTCTGTAACCACTTCCTCTTTACTCTTACTTTCACTCTCTGTAACCCCTTCCTCTTTAATCTTACTTTCACCCTCTGTAACACCTTCCTCTTTAATCTTACTTTCACTCTCTGTAACATCTTCCTCTTTAATCTTACTTTCACTCTCTGTAACCCCTTCCTCTTTAATCTTACTTTCACTCTCTGTAACCCCTTCCTCTTTAATCTTACTTTCACTCTCAGTAACCCCTTCCTCTTTAATCTTACTTTCACTCTCTGTAACCTCTTCCTCTTTAATCTTACTTTCACTCTCTGTAACTCCTTCCTCTTTACTCTTACTTTCACTCTCTGTCACCACTTCCTCTTTACTCTTACTTTCACTCTCTGTAACCCCTTCCTCTTTAATCTTACTTTCACTCTCTGTAACCCCTTCCTCTTTAATCTTACTTTCACTCTCTGTAACCCCTCCCTCTTAACTCTTACTTTCACTCTCTGTAACCACTTCCTCTTTACTCTTACTTTCACTCTCAGTAACCCCTTCCTCTTTAATCTTACTTTCACTCTCTGTAACCACTTCCTCTTTACTCTTACTTTCACTCTCTGTAACCCCTTCCTCTTTAATCTTACTTTCACCCTCTGTAACACCTTCCTCTTTAATCTTACCTTCACTCTCTGTAACCCCTTCCTCTTTAATCTTACTTTCACTCTCTGTAACCCCTTCCTCTTTAATCTTACTTTCACTCTCAGTAACACCTTCCTCTTTAATCTTACTTTCACTCTCTGTAACCACTTCCTCTTTAATCTTACTTTCACCCTCTGTAACACCTTCCTCTTTAATCTTACTTTCACTCTCTGTAACATCTTCCTCTTTAATCTTACTTTCACTCTCTGTAACCCCTTCCTCTTTAATCTTACTTTCACTCTCTGTAACCCCTTCCTCTTTAATCTTACTTTCACTCTCAGTAACCCCTTCCTCTTTAATCTTACTTTCACTCTCTGTAACCTCTTCCTCTTTAATCTTACTTTCACTCTCTGTAACTCCTTCCTCTTTACTCTTACTTTCACTCTCTGTAACCACTTCCACTTTACTCTTACTTTCACTCTCTGTAACCCCTTCCTCTTTAATCTTACTTTCACTCTCTGTAACCCCTTCCTCTTTAATCTTACTTTCACTCTCTGTAACCCCTTCCTCTTTACTCTTACTTTCACTCTCTGTAACCACTTCCTCTTTAATCTTACTTTCACTCTCTGTAACTCCTTCCTCTTTACTCTTACTTTCACTCTCTGTAACCACTTCCTCTTTACTCTTACTTTCACTCTCTGTAACCACTTCCTCTTTAATCTTACTTTCACTCTCTGTAACCCCTTCCTCTTTACTCTTACTTTCACTCGCTGTAACCCCTTCCTCTTTACTCTTACTTTCACTCTCTGTAACCCCTTCCTCTTTAATCTTACTTTCACTCTCTGTAACCCCTTCCTCTTTAATCTTACTTTCACTCTCTGTAACCCCTTCCTCTTTACTCTTACTTTCACTCTCTGTAACCACTTCCTCTTTAATCTTACTTTCACTCTCTGTAACTCCTTCCTCTTTACTCTTACTTTCACTCTCTGTAACCACTTCCTCTTTACTCTTACTTTCACTCTCAGTAACCCCTTCCTCTTTAATCTTACTTTCACTCTCTGTAACCACTTCCTCTTTACTCTTACTTTCACTCTCTGTAACCCCTTCCTCTTTAATCTTACTTTCACCCTCTGTAACACCTTCCTCTTTAATCTTACTTTCACTCTCTGTAACATCTTCCTCTTTAATCTTACTTTCACTCTCTGTAACCCCTTCCTCTTTAATCTTACTTTCACTCTCTGTAACCACTTCCTCTTTAATCTTACTTTCACTCTCAGTAACACCTTCCTCTTTAATCTTACTTTCACTCTCTGTAACCACTTCCTCTTTACTCTTACTTTCACTCTCTGTAACCCCTTCCTCTTTAATCTTACTTTCACCCTCTGTAACACCTTCCTCTTTAATCTTACTTTCACTCTCTGTAACATCTTCCTCTTTAATCTTACTTTCACTCTCTGTAACCCCTTCCTCTTTAATCTTACTTTCACTCTCTGTAACCCCTTCCTCTTTAATCTTACTTTCACTCTCAGTAACCCCTTCCTCTTTAATCTTACTTTCACTCTCTGTAACCTCTTTCTCTTTAATCTTACTTTCACTCTCTGTAACTCCTTCCTCTTTACTCTTACTTTCACTCTCTGTCACCACTTCCTCTTTACTCTTACTTTCACTCTCTGTAACCCCTTCCTCTTTAATCTTACTTTCACTCTCTGTAACCCCTTCCTCTTTAATCTTACTTTCACTCTCTGTAACCCCTTCCTCTTTACTCTTACTTTCACTCTCTGTAACCACTTCCTCTTTAATCTTACTTTCACTCTCTGTAACTCCTTCCTCTTTACTCTTACTTTCACTCTCTGTAACCACTTCCTCTTTACTCTTACTTTCACTCTCTGTAACCACTTCCTCTTTAATCTTACTTTCACTCTCTGTAACCCCTTCCTCTTTACTCTTACTTTCACTCTCTGTAACCCCTTCCTCTTTACTCTTACTTTCACTCTCTGTAACCACTTCCTCTTTAATCTTACTTTCACTCTCTGTAACTCCTTCCTCTTTACTCTTACTTTCACTCTCTGTAACCACTTCCCCTTTACTCTTACTTTCACTCTCTGTAACCACTTCCTCTTTAATCTTACTTTCACTCTCTGTAACCCCTTCCTCTTTACTCTTACTTTCACTCGCTGTAACCCCTTCCTCTTTACTCTTACTTTCACTCTCTGTAACCCCTTCCTCTTTAATCTTACTTTCACTCTCTGTAACCCCTTCCTCTTTAATCTTACTTTCACTCTCTGTAACCCCTTCCTCTTTACTCTTACTTTCACTCTCTGTAACCACTTCCTCTTTAATCTTACTTTCACTCTCTGTAACTCCTTCCTCTTTACTCTTACTTTCACTCTCTGTAACCACTTCCTCTTTACTCTTACTTTCACTCTCTGTAACCACTTCCTCTTTAATCTTACTTTCACTCTCTGTAACCACTTCCTCTTTACTCTAACTTTCACTCTCTGTAACCACTTCCTCTTTAATCTTACTTTCACTCTCTGTAACACCTTCCTCTTTACTCTTACTTTCACTCGCTGTAACCCCTTCCTCTTTACTCTTACTTTCACTCTCTGTAACCACTTCCTCTTTAATCTTACTTTCACTCTCTGTAACTCCTTCCTCTTTACTCTTACTTTCACTCTCTGTAACCACTTCCTTTTTAGTCTTACTTTCACTCTCTGTAACCCCTTCCTCTTTAATCTTATTTTCACTCTCTGTAACCCCTTCCTCTTTAATCTTACTTTCACTCTCTGTAACCCCTTCCTCTTTAATCTTACTTTCACTCTCTGTAACTCCTTCCTCTTTACTCTTACTTTCACTCTCTATAACCACTTCCTCTTTACTCTTACTTTCACTCACTGTAACCCCTTCCTCTTTAATCTTACTTTCACTCTCTGTAACCCCTTCCTCTTTAATCTTACTTTCACTCTCTGTAACCCCTTCCTCTTTAATCTTACTTTCACTCACTGTAACCCCTTCCTCTTTAATCTTACTTTCACTCTCTGTAACCCCTTCCTCTTTAATATTACTTTCAGTCTCTGCAACCCCTTGCTCTTTACTCTTACTTTCACTCTCTGTAACCCCTTCCTCTTTAATCTTACTTTTACTCTCTGTAACCCCTTCCGCTTTAATCTTACTTTCACTCTCTGTAACCCCTTCCTCTTTAATCTTACTTTCACTCTCTGTAACCCCTTCCTCTTTACTCTAACTTTCACTCGCTGTAACCCCTTCCTCTTTACTCTTACTTTCACTCTCTGTAACCACTTCCTCTTTAATCTTACTTTCACTCTCTGTAACTCCTTCCTCTTTACTCTTACTTTCACTCTCTGTAACCACTTCCTCTTTAGTCTTACTTTCACTCTCTGTAACCCCTTCCTCTTTAATCTTACTTTCACTCTATGTAACCCCTTCCTCTTTAATCTTACTTTCACTCACTGTAACCCCTTCCTCTTTAAACTTACTTTCACTCTCTGTAACCCCTTCCTCTTTAATCTTACTTTCACTCTATGTAACCCCTCCCTCTTTAATCTTACTTTCACTCACTGTAACCCCTTCCTCTTTAATCTTACTTTCACTCTCTGTAACCCCTTCCTCTTTAATCTTACTTTTACTCTCTGTAACCCCTTCCTCTTTAATCTTACTTTCACTCTCTGTAACCACTTCCTCTTTACTCTTACTTCCACTATCTGTAACCCCTTCCTCTTTAATCTTACTTTCACTCTCTGTAACCACTTCCTCTTTAATCTTACTTTCACTCTCTGTAACCCCTTCCTCTTTAATTTTACTTTCACTCTCTGTAACCCCTTCCTCTTTAATCTTACTTTCACTCTCTGTAACCCCTTCCTCTTTACTCTTACTTTCATCTCTGTAACCCCTTCCTCTTTAATCTTACTTTCACTCTCTGTAACCCCTTCCTCTTTAATCTTACTTTCACTCTCTGTAACCACTTCCTCTTTAATCTTACTTTCACTCTCTGTAACCCCTTCCTCTTTACTCTTACTTTCACTCGCTGTAACCCCTTCCTCTTTACTCTTACTTTCACTCTCTGTAACCCCTTCCTCTTTAATCTTACTTTCACTCTCTGTAACCCCTTCCTCTTTACTCTTACTTTCACTCGCTGTAACCCCTTCCTCTTTACTCTTACTTTCACTCTCTGTAACCACTTCCTCTTTAATCTTACTTTCACTCTCTGTAACTCCTTCCTCTTTACTCTTACTTTCACTCTCTGTAACCACTTCCTCTTTAGTCTTACTTTCACTCTCTGTAACCCCTTCCTCTTTAATCTTACTTTCACTCTCTGTAACCCCTTCCTCTTTAATCTTACTTTCACTCACTGTAACCCCTTCCTCTTTAATCTTACTTTCACTCTCTGTAACCTTTTCCTCTTTAATATTACTTTCACTCACTGTAACCCCTTCCTCTTTAATCTTACTTTCACTCTCTGTAACCCCTTCCTCTTTAATCTTACTTTCACTCTCTGTAACTCCTTCCTCTTTACTCTTACTTTCACTCTCTGTAACCACTTCCTCTTTACTCTTACTTTCACTCTCTGTAACCCCTTCCTCTTTAATCTTACTTTCACTCTCTGTAACCCCTTCCTATTTAATCTTACTTTCACTCACTGTAACCCCTTCCTCTTTAATCTTACTTTCACTCTCTGTAACCCCTTCCTCTTTAAACTTACTTTCACTCACTGTAACCCCTTCCTCTTTAATCTTACTTTCACTCTCTGTAACCCCTTCCTCTTTAATATTACTTTCAGTCTCTGCAACCCCTTGCTCTTTACTCTTACTTTCACTCTCTGTAACCCCTTCCTCTTTAATCTTACTTTTACTCTCTGTAACCCCTTCCTCTTTAATCTTACTTTCACTCTCTGTAACCCCTTCCTCTTTAATCTTACTTTCACTCTCTGTAACCCCTTCCTCTTTACTCTTACTTTCACTCGCTGTAACCCCTTCCTCTTTACTCTTACTTTCACTCTCTGTAACCACTTCCTCTTTAATCTTACTTTCACTCTCTGTAACTCCTTCCTCTTTACTCTTACTTTCACTCTCTGTAACCACTTCCTCTTTAGTCTTACTTTCACTCACTGTAACCCCTTCCTCTTTAATCTTACTTTCACTCTCTGTAACCTTTTCCTCTTTAATATTACTTTCACTCACTGTAACCCCTTCCTCTTTAATCTTACTTTCACTCTCTGTAACCCCTTCCTCTTTAATCTTACTTTTACTCTCTGTAACCCCTTCCTCTTTAATCTTACTTTCACTCTCTGTAACCCCTTCCTCTTTACTCTTACTTCCACTCTCTGTAACCCCTTCCTCTTTAATCTTACTTTCACTCTCTGTAACCACTTCCTCTTTAATCTTACTTTCACTCTCTGTAACCCATCCTCTTTAATCTTACTTTCACTCTCTGTAACCCCTTCCTCTTTAATCTTACTTTCACTCTCTGTAACCCCTTCCTCTTTACTCTTACTTTCACTCTCTGTAACCCCTTCCTCTTTAATCTTACTTTCACTCTCTGTAACCCCTTCCTCTTTAATCTTACTTTCACTCTCTGTAACCCCTTCCTCTTTAATATTACTTTCAGTCTCTGTAACCCCTTCCTCTTTACTCTTACTTTCACTCTCTGTAACCCCTTCCTCTTTAATCTTACTTTCACTCTCTGTAACCCCTTCCTCTTTAATCTTACTTTCACTCTCTGTAACCCCTTCCTCTTTACTCTTACTTTCACTCTCTGTAACCACTTCCTCTTTAATCTTACTTTCACTCTCTGTAACTCCTTCCTCTTTACTCTTACTTTCACTCTCTGTAACCACTTCCTCTTTACTCTTACTTTCACTCTCTGTAACCACTTCCTCTTTAATCTTACTTTCACTCTCTGTAACCCCTTCCTCTTTACTCTTACTTTCACTCTCTGTAACCCCTTCCTCTTTACTCTTACTTTCACTCTCTGTAACCACTTCCTCTTTAATCTTACTTTCACTCTCTGTAACTCCTTCCTCTTTACTCTTACTTTCACTCTCTGTAACCACTTCCCCTTTACTCTTACTTTCACTCTCTGTAACCACTTCCTCTTTAATCTTACTTTCACTCTCTGTAACCCCTTCCTCTTTACTCTTACTTTCACTTGCTGTAACCCCTTCCTCTTTACTCTTACTTTCACTCTCTGTAACCCCTTCCTCTTTAATCTTACTTTCACTCTCTGTAACCCCTTCCTCTTTAATCTTACTTTCACTCTCTGTAACCCCTTCCTCTTTACTCTTACTTTCACTCTCTGTAACCACTTCCTCTTTAATCTTACTTTCACTCTCTGTAACTCCTTCCTCTTTACTCTTACTTTCACTCTCTGTAACCACTTCCTCTTTACTCTTACTTTCACTCTCTGTAACCACTTCCTCTTTAATCTTACTTTCACTCTCTGTAACCCCTTCCTCTTTACTCTTACTTTCACTCTCTGTAACCCCTTCCTCTTTACTCTTACTTTCACTCTCTGTAACCACTTCCTCTTTAATCTTACTTTCACTCTCTGTAACTCCTTCCTCTTTACTCTTACTTTCACTCTCTGTAACCACTTCCTCTTTACTCTTACTTTCACTCTCTGTAACCACTTCCTCTTTAATCTTACTTTCACTCTCTGTAACACCTTCCTCTTTACTCTTACTTTCACTCGCTGTAACCCCTTCCTCTTTACTCTTACTTTCACTCTCTGTAACCACTTCCTCTTTAATCTTACTTTCACTCTCTGTAACTCCTTCCTCTTTACTCTTACTTTCACTCTCTGTAACCACTTCCTTTTTAGTCTTACTTTCACTCTCTGTAACCCCTTCCTCTTTAATCTTATTTTCACTCTCTGTAACCCCTTCCTCTTTAATCTTACTTTCACTCTCTGTAACCCCTTCCTCTTTAATCTTACTTTCACTCTCTGTAACTCCTTCCTCTTTACTCTTACTTTCACTCTCTATAACCACTTCCTCTTTACTCTTACTTTCACTCACTGTAACCCCTTCCTCTTTAATCTTACTTTCACTCTCTGTAACCCCTTCCTCTTTAATCTTACTTTCACTCTCTGTAACCCCTTCCTCTTTAATCTTACTTTCACTCACTGTAACCCCTTCCTCTTTAATCTTACTTTCACTCTCTGTAACCCCTTCCTCTTTAATATTACTTTCAGTCTCTGCAACCCCTTGCTCTTTACTCTTACTTTCACTCTCTGTAACCCCTTCCTCTTTAATCTTACTTTTACTCTCTGTAACCCCTTCCGCTTTAATCTTACTTTCACTCTCTGTAACCCCTTCCTCTTTAATCTTACTTTCACTCTCTGTAACCCCTTCCTCTTTACTCTAACTTTCACTCGCTGTAACCCCTTCCTCTTTACTCTTACTTTCACTCTCTGTAACCACTTCCTCTTTAATCTTACTTTCACTCTCTGTAACTCCTTCCTCTTTACTCTTACTTTCACTCTCTGTAACCACTTCCTCTTTAGTCTTACTTTCACTCTCTGTAACCCCTTCCTCTTTAATCTTACTTTCACTCTATGTAACCCCTTCCTCTTTAATCTTACTTTCACTCACTGTAACCCCTTCCTCTTTAAACTTACTTTCACTCTCTGTAACCCCTTCCTCTTTAATCTTACTTTCACTCTATGTAACCCCTCCCTCTTTAATCTTACTTTCACTCACTGTAACCCCTTCCTCTTTAATCTTACTTTCACTCTCTGTAACCCCTTCCTCTTTAATCTTACTTTTACTCTCTGTAACCCCTTCCTCTTTAATCTTACTTTCACTCTCTGTAACCACTTCCTCTTTACTCTTACTTCCACTATCTGTAACCCCTTCCTCTTTAATCTTACTTTCACTCTCTGTAACCACTTCCTCTTTAATCTTACTTTCACTCTCTGTAACCCCTTCCTCTTTAATCTTACTTTCACTCTCTGTAACCCCTTCCTCTTTAATCTTACTTTCACTCTCTGTAACCCCTTCCTCTTTACTCTTACTTTCATCTCTGTAACCCCTTCCTCTTTAATCTTACTTTCACTCTCTGTAACCCCTTCCTCTTTA
>OZ038514.1:55659740-55689740 GCA_964036315.1 Acanthosepion esculentum | reverse complement strand
CCCTCAGGGAGGACCTATGACTTGATCCCCTATTAGGATTACACTCAACCCAGACAACAAGTGGAACTCGCTAAAGATGCAAGGAAAATGGTCGATTCCCGGTAGCGCTCCAGCAATTACCTCACTCCTCCTTCCATCTTCGAGCCAGATCCGGCCAAAAATGGAGGCCTGCTCACATATGTGGCCGAAGTATTTTTCCACGCCGTAACCCCTTTAACACAGAGTAGACGTTGTAAGTCTCTCACTGATTTATCGCGATTTCCATATTGAGTATTCAGATGACCTTAGTTCTTCCAGTCCTAACCTTTACGGCTAAGACCCTCCATTCCACGCACATTGTAATAAAGCACCAGCATCCCCTTTATATTCTCCTGGTGATATGTAATTTCCACACAAGCTGCTCCTTCCCATGAACAGCTACATTGTGGAACCTTCTCCCAAGGGGCTGATTCTCCGATCACTACAATCTTAACCTGTTCAAGTCTACTGTTAACCGTTACCTTCCACACATCAGCTTACATCTTATTATATATGGCTTTTTTTTCTACACTACAGTGGACTATGATAAGCTTTTAGCCACCCTTGCTTACAGCAATTTGACTAGTGTAATAACATATCTTCTTTTCTTTCCGATAATACCGTGTTAGTCTCCCGCTATTCTAATCTATGAACGATAGTCGACTTATAATTTGCAACGAAAGTTCGCGGAAGTAAGGGAATTGGTGAATTTCAACGAGGGAAAATAATAGGATGGCATCAGTGTGGCAAATCAAATAGAGAAATTGCTACGTTTTTTTTTCTAGGTTAATCATCAAACGCTTAATAATATTGTCAAGAAATCTAATAAAGAAGGCCATTGTCGTATGGAACAACGTTTAGGAAGATCAAGCATCGTGTCTGAGTGAACGAAAAGGGCGCTGAAGAGGGAAGTCATCAGAAATTGTCGTCAGAGCGTTAAAGATGTCGCCAACAGCATAGATACGTCACGATATGCGATGAGAAGGACTCTGAAAGAGCTAGACTATCAAAGTGGAGTTGCAAGAAAGAAGCCCTTGATTTCAGAGGTTAACAAGAACAGGAGAATGGACTGGGCAAGATAATTCGAGAGAAAATATTAAGAATTTTGGCAGTTTGTAATTTGGTCAGATGAAAGTAAATTCTGCCAATATTCGAATTCTAGACAGGTTTGTGTTTGGAGAAGTCAGAATGATACTTGGAACACTGAATTTCTGCAGCCCACCGTGAAACATGGAGCTATTGGAGTAATGGTGTGGGGCGCTGTCTGTTTTGGAGGGACACCTGAGCTGATTTTGTTGACGAGCGGTTGAATGGTCCAAAATACTGTCAGATATTAGAGAAAGCTTTACTCCCACTATTTGAACCCAATCAGATTGACAAGACTGTCTACTTTTTTCAAAAAGATGGAAGGCAATGTGATACGAGCAAAGTAGCAAAGGCTTTGAAGGAATCGCAAGGAATCATGTCACTGCCATGGGTAGCCCAATGTCCTGACCTGAATCCAATAGAGCAGGTTTGGAAGCACCTTTACTGAAAACTACGATAGCGGGCAACCAAAATCACGTCAGTGGAAACCCTTAAGGTAATATTTGCTAAAGGAGTGGCAAAATATGGATCAGACGATTGTTGATAACTTGATCAAATCCATGAAAAATCGAATACAAGTATTGAAACTCGCAAATGGAGGACCTACACGATACTAGTTCCAAATACTGTTTATTTATGTTGAGTTTGGATTACGTTATTAAATATTGAAATTGGATGTAGTTTTTTTTTCTCCTGGCTAAAAACATTTCTTAGACCACTGTAGGAGGTACCTCTTACTCTGCAACTCTACCTCCAGTGGCCTCAGGTTCTTGTACAGAGAGAACACCACTGTAAAAAAGTGCCAATCTTCCCCATCTATGTCCACCCGTACTACTTCCACTAAACTGAAGCTTCCGAGATCAACAGTTCATAAAGTACTTCATACGTATCCGAGTGCTTCAATCCAATTGTTGCAATTAAGGTAAGTGACAAAATGCAATCTTGCGAAAAATCGAAGAGGATAACTTTCTAAAACGAATTCGCTTTACGGGTGCGGAGACCTTCCATATGTTTGGAAGACATAACAAGTATAATGAAAGAATTGTGTGACCGGGAAATCCATATATTACTTGGGAAATCGAACGTGTCAGCCCGAAGGTCAATCTGTGTTGTGATATTTTGTGCAACAAAATTATTGGTATTTTTTTTTCTTTTCGGAAAAGACAATAAAAGCTGATATTTACCTTGATGTTTCAAGAGAATATGTTGTGACACAAATAGAAAACCCATCCTGAGTATGACGATAAACTACATCCGGCAGCAAGGCCCCTGCTCGTGAGGTTTTGAGGAGCGTGGAACTGTCTCTTAATTGACGTTATTCCCAGGTCCTCCCTGACCCGGTTGGTCGCACTCATTAGGGTCCCAGCTGTGGGCAAGTAGTTAACTGCCAAACTGGGGTTAAAACACCATGAAAATGTAGAAGTGGGGTTTTATAGTAAAATTACCAGCAATACATTTCGAAAAAAAAATTACCAGCAATATATTTTTTTTTAAAAAAAAGAAAAAATTAACATCAATATACTTTTGGAAAGAAAACCAAAAAAATATTATCAGCAAAACATTTTTGGAAAAAACAAAAACCCTCTTTAAAAAATTCTTTAATGAAATCTGATCTACAATTAAAAGATGTTATACTGATATTTTTTACTAGTATGTTTCTGATGGAGTTTGGTAGGTTTGTGTGTGTGTCTTTAAAAAAAGAAATATTATGAAGAAATACACCGTCCCAGTTGTCCAGAACAAAAAATCAAATTAATTAGTTATGAAAAAAAAAGTAAAAACAGTTAAACCTATCTTCAAAATTAACAACACACCTGCAAAATCAAAAGTACAAATAACGAATATTATTTACAAGTTAGAATGCCCCTTAAGAAAATGTGATCCTGATCAAACCAAACATATAAATAATTACATCGCTCTCGCTACGACATGCCTATCAAGACGACTTAGGACACACCTACCCGGCCATAGCTCCACTAGAACTCATTTAAACACACGCAAAAACTACTAGATTTCACCCGAAACATATGAGTAGAAAATAAAAGCATAATAAGCTCATCTACATGTTAAAAAAGATTAAAAATAATGTAAGCCTTAACAGTAAAAAAGAAAAAGCCAAAACTCAATAATATTAAATAAGAATAGGGCCACAATGTTCTGACTGTGGTCGCAAAGTGAAACGCCACTATAACTCTAGATACATACACGCATCACATACAATCAGTAAATAAAAAAAAATAAAATCATCCTTGATAATGGAAGGCATCATATCAGAAAACTCTCGGAATTGCAGAACAGTTTTTACACACTTTGGGTTCAGAAAAGAAAACACTTGTTCGAACTGAAGAAATATATATATATATATATATATATATATATATATATATATATATATATTTAAGTAATTCATCGAGTCTGAAACCTCAACAGAATGCAGAAAGCACTGGACGGCCGTTTCGTCATATATTTGGGACTCATCAGCAGTGCGTATCCACTCCGATAATTGAAACCCTGACATTCAGTTTGTCAAACAAACAAAATACCAACTATTCCAACGGGCCTCGGTGACGAAGAGATAGCAAATCAGACTCAATATAGCGCCGGTCGCTCCCATATTCTGTGATGGAACTCTACTGAGATTCTTTTTAACCATAGGACTGTGTCCCATGGAGCCACGACTACTATCACCAAGCCGCTCACTCTAGAGCATTAGAAGCCGGTTCAAGCAATGATATACATATGACATTATTAGGAGAATTTGATAATTATATTTAAGTAATTAAGTGAGTCTGATTTGCTACCTCTTCGATACCGAGGCCCGTTGGAAAAGTTGGTATGGTGTTTGCTTGACAACCTAACTGTCAGGGTTTCAATTCTCGGTAGTGGATGCGCACTGCTGATGAGTCCCAAATATAGGACGAAACGGCCGTCCAGTGTTTTCTGTTGAGGTTTCAGACTCGATGAATTACTTAAATATAATTATCAAATTCTCCTAATAATTTCATATATATATATATATATATCGGTGTAAAAGCAAAATTGTCCAAATTGTGTAACAGTATAATTGCCCATCCTAGAAATGTTTAATATTTAAAAACCCTAAATTAATTCAGTTCCTTTTTCACAGGTCTTCAGATAATACGTTTCGCCATTTGTCATGAGAACCAACGATAAAACATTTCAGTTATTTCGCTAGAATGAGAAGAGTTTAATCTCATTTTGTGTCAGACCCACTGTTTTCACAAATTAGCAATGGGGAGGTGAAAAAGATAATTTAGGCCTTCAGTAATGGTACCAACATTAATACTCTGGCTTCCATCTTCGAAAATCCATTCACGGACCATCCAAAGTACGGTGAATAGGTTTAAAACAAGGGGGACTTGCAGAGAGAAAAACTGGATTACGAGGTCACAACAGGAAGAGGGATTATCATTTTAACTTAGAGCTAAAGAGATCAATTAGAAAAGATCCAACTCAGTTCGTAAGAGGTTTGACACGTGAGAGAGGAGTTTCAGCTATGACAGTGAAATCGAACGTGAAAATTGTGAGGGTCCTCTTTACTCCAGTACAGAAAATTAGGAGATTAGAGTTGACGAGGATCATCTTGAATAAGATGAATATGATCCTGGAATAATATTAATAATTATAATAATAATAATAATAATAATGATAATATATATATATATAATTTGAACTTGATTTCAATCATCTATGGGCTTCCGATCCTTAGCTATGATCAATTAAAGTTATTTTCGTTTATGTTTGATTTCATCACGACTCTTCTGTTAAGCTTGGTCAGTAATTCTGAATTCTTACTGCTCAAATCAGAGTCCAATAGTGTTATAAAAAACTCGAAAATTCCCGTAAGATACCTTTAATCATTTCTAAGATACAACGGTTCTGATTTTAATCTAACAATTTGACAATTTTGCTTTTACACAATATATATATATATATATATATATATATATATATATATATATATATATATATATATATATATATATATATATATATAAATAAATGACAATAGGAAAACAGTAATTGCTGACGCGTTTCGTCCTATGCGGACTTTTTCAAAGCAAGAAACGAAATGAATTTAATTAAACAAAGAAAATTAATAAAAACAAAAAACAGAGTGTTCTTAGCAACTGGAATGTAGAGAACGGTATTTTCATATTGTTAACTGAAAATAATGTCAGTTAATGTCACGCGTGGAGAACATTATCATTAATCTGTGTTGATGGATTCAACCATTATCTTTTGATTTTAATGTTTTTGTGTACATTTGTTTGTGAGAGCAGTAATTTTGTTAGAAAAGGTGAAATAGGGAAAAGGCCAGGGCGTAGATTAATATTTGGGTATTGTTCTATGGCGGCACTCTCTAGAATTTTCCTTCTGAGTGAGTTATTTTCTTTTTTTATAAGTATATATATACATTATGAAATGGACAAATTCCGACAATTATTTAAAGACATTTTTATGTTTATACATTCTTTTTATAGATACACATATTTAAGTAAATGCTGTTTTATAATAAACAGTATTAAACAACATTTACCGGCCTGAATGAAAATTGCTCGGACATCAAGTGTAAATGAATGATATATATATATATATATATATATATATATATATATATATATATATATATATATATATATATATGCATACATACAACCGAGGCATTTTCATGTAGAATTTTCTGTTGGAAAATCGATTTCTTTCATATGTGAGACGTTCGACAACCGGGGTTGGTCTATTTGTATATACATATACAAATATATATATATACATATATGCACACACACACACACACATACACACACACACACAAATATATATATATATATATGTACATATATATATATATATATATATACATGTATATATAAAAGTGAACATAGAAGTCAATACTTAGAGGCGAAAGTCTGTCTCATGCTAGATGCAATCGTCAGATGCTCTGTATGTATTTATTGATTTGGGCCGTTAGTTTGTCCCCTACTGCTATCTAAATTAAATTCAAACCCCCTGATTCCGAGACAGTCATTCTAGGGCTGAAGAAGCTGGCATAATGTTGTGCCAGTTTGAAATAGACTATACCCATATGAGGTAATTTGGGATTTTTTTACTGTATAATACATACATACATACATATATATATATATATATATATATATATATATATATATATATATATGCGGCTGTGGATGTGTGCGGCTGTGTGTTTTTATATTTAGAGATATAACCATGTCGATGACAAGAGATTTATCTCGCCTTTAAATAAATTGACTTGACAACATCCGGACAGTTTTCTCTTCTGCCAGTACGGCTAAGACTGATGCAATTCTAGTCCGGACCAATGTCCATGTATTGAACGACACGACCAGCAATCCCGGGAGAATTTGGCATCTTTCCTCTCACCCTATATGTAAACACGCTCTTGACAACACGGAAGGTGTCATCGGAAAAATAATTGACCATCGAAATCGAGGGAGATAACCCTGTCCTTCCCACGCGAAAGCATCTCTGCGATCATAGAATTCGAAGGTAGATAATGTCGGATAAACAATCAATAGGCAGGCGTAGTAATGTTAAACTTCGCTCCTATCAAATTAGACTGAATATTTTATCTGGTCCGTTATTTGAATTCTGCATTAGGACGATGGGGAATTTAGCGCCGGTCGCAAAGACAGAAACGAGCCAAGATTCTGTATTCAGAGATGCTGGGGGATTATGAAGTTAATAATATTACAGTTATGCAATAGATTGAATGATATCTTCTGCGAGATTGTTTTCGTTATTTTAATTATGGCGACAAGAATATGAAGCTTTTTGTGAGGTAAATATAATAGGCGTATCTTCATAACAAGTACTTCATGTAAACAAGTGCGCAAATTACCGACAACTAGCAGCGTTGGGCAGCGCATTCCGTATATATATATATATATATATATATATATATATATATATATTAATTGATTTAAAATATGTTTCTTTCACTACACAGTGATACCATGTTTCAGAAATTGAAGCTAAAGCCTCTGAATTTAATTTTATTAAACCAAAGACATTAGTTCCATTTCCTCGTCAAGCGAATTTTGGAGTAACTTATTTTTTTAATTTTTAAAATTTATGGTTGTTAAAGGCACGGCAAAGATTCATAATTGAGGATTTCCAAGGATACCGATAAATCCATTCATCTAGGCAAGAAGTGGTAGGGGGTTCAAATTTTAATTTTCGTTGGATCAGTTAATAGTTACATTCGAAAGCGGGGTTATGTTTGGAGATCCGGGTAGGGATGTATCTTTCAACAAATTCTGACATCCGCTATATTCAGGTCGTCTGGTTGTTTTTTTTTGTTTTTTTTTGCTAACGGCAAAAATTCTTACGGTACTTTTTCTATTTGTATATTTAAAGATTTTGAGGGACTGTTTAGGCTAGAATATGTTTTAACCTCATTTCTAAAAAAAATATTTTTAATATTTAATATACTATATTTCTTTTTTAAAACCAAGTAAATGTATTAGAATTACTTACAGTATGTAAAATTATTTTTTCTTATCGAGTATAAATAAATATGTATATTGCCAGATTAAATTATTTTTTTATCTTTTATGTAAACTTTATGACAATGACGGCAAAGGTGGCTAAATTATTTCACTAATTCAGTAAACTTTTATTTTTTAATATATATATATATATATATATATATATATATATATATATATATATATATATATATATATACGTTACGAAAAACTAGGTAATCCGTATGGGTAGACTCAAGTAATGTAAATTCTATTACTATTTTTCTAATCGACTATTTCAAATAAAATCCCCCAAATTTTTGTAATAAATTTAAAAAACAAAAAACTTAAATCGCTAACAAACATCAAATTAAATTACTTACAGACTGTTTAAACATTCAATGTTATATCAAACATTATAATATTTATGAACTCTCAAAGTAAAGCAAAACAACAGCGTCTATTTCGGGCCTTTCATTCCAAAGAAAGTTAGTGACACTTTCTCTCATGACTTCTTTCTCTCTTTTTCTCTTTAGGTCTTTTTTCTCCTCTCCCCCTTCTATATCAATATATAACTTCCGTTAAGTTAACCGATTTAATGTGTCAATGTCTGTATTTCCTCAAACAATATTAAATTTTGAAAGAATAGAAATTTTACATCTAATCCAATCATGTCTCTCTCCCCCCTCACTCCCTCACTTCGTTAATTTATATATGCTTAGTACTGCCCGTCAGAAATGTGTAAATTTCTTTTCATTCTTAGTTTCAACCTTTGGAAGTAAAGTCTGATGATCCGCGATCCTTTAAAAGGGCTGTGGTGAAATAATTTATTACATGGAACCTTAAAGTGGTCGGTTTTCATTTTTATTTTATATATATATATATATATATATCTGTGTGTTTGTGTTTCTGATTATAGGTTATTTTTATAGTTACAAGTTTTTAAGTAAATATATTAAGTTTATAATAAACAGTACTAACAACATTTCCCGGTGAGCTCATTTTATTTGCTAAGATTTCTCGAAGGTGCTGACCTACAGACGTAAAACACTAATAAATAAAAATTGGCGGTGCATTTAAATTAAATTCGCTCTACTCTGTATTGAATACTCTTTTAAGAATAGTGATTTTTGCCATCGAAATTTACTCCCCGTATATCAATCCTGTACTTGTATATATATATATATATATAAATATATATATATATATATGTTTACACACTCTCATATATATATATATATATATATATATATATATATATATATATATATATAGGCAACATATTTTCATTTAGATACTTTTGAAAGCACTTTGTTACATTTCAGATACGAAAGTTTCCATATATGAAGTTTTCTATAACATCATCTGCGAGGTGAGGATGCGCCTTGTTTAAAAAAGGGAAATTTTAAACCTAGTGGCGAAACGGTAAAGCATATTTCTCGAATGCGCAGACCAACAGACGTAAAACACTGTTTAATAAATAAAAATTGGTCGTCTAGTTTAAATACGAATTTCCATTATAATAACGCTTGAAGAAAGGAAAATATCGGATTAAAAATAAATCCATTACTTCTTAAATACAGTACAAGTATTTTTTTAAAAATTTATTTTCATTCCAAGAAAGACAATAACGTCACTAAATCGCAACGGGTTACTGAGTGTGAGTGAATATGAGAAATAAAAACACTGTTAAGGAGAAATAAAACAATAAAAGATGAATTATGTAGACTTAAAATAATGATTGACATTGCATTTACATTTTGAATATTCTCTTTAATTACTGTGACAACATTAAATGTGATTTTAAAGTTTGCGACACACGCATCGACAGTGAACGCGCATTAAATTTGGTCTAAATTTTGGACATTGCGTCTACGGGTTACTGTTGTTCAGATTTACACGTATTTCAGTGTTGATTCATTGACACGTTGAAAGTCGGTTTGTGATTGCTTCAAACACGGCCAGGGATCCGTTGGAAGTATTCCAAGATCTGCAAAGGGCTACGTCACGCAGGACATGCAAATACCGTAAGGAAGAGAATTAGAGTAAATGCCGCTTATCCTACGGAATATACGTGAAGCTATCTATCCATTGTGTATATCGCACCTGCCCGATCAGAACCTCTCGTGAGGGGCGTTCTGATAAAATTTTGCAAGATTCAGATGTGTTGGTACCCACCACCACAACGTATTAAATATTTGGTTTCTTGCCATTTCAGAAGGTGGGTGAGACTAAAGACTACGAGACATAGCAGTTATTGGCGATTAAGAATAAATTATTAAATGATGACTTACGAAGAATACACGTTGGCAGTAATGGATAGCGGCTCGGATTGAGTAATCGGAGAGCCGAGTTCGAATTCCAGTCGAATTCATTACACTCACTTACGTGCTAATATTCTTGGGAAAGGTATAAATCCTCTTCTAGATTTTCCCGGAGGAGTAATGGATAGCGGCTCGGATTGAGCAATCGGAGAGCCGAGTTCGAATTCCAGTCGAATCCATTACATTTACTTAAGTGCTAATACCCTTGGGAAAGGTATGAATCCTCTTCTAGATTTTCCAGGAAGAGTAATGGATAGCGGCTCGGATTGAGTAATCGGAGAGCCGAGTTCGAATTCCAGTCGAATCCATTACATTCACTTACGTGCTAATACCCTTGGGAAAGGTATGAATCCTCTTCTAGATTTTCCAGGAAGAGTAATGGATAGCGGCTCGGAATGAGGAATCGGAGAGCCGAGTTCGAATTCCAGTCGAATCCATTACATTCACTCACGTGCTAATACCCTTGGGAAAGGTATGAATCCTCTCCTTATCCACAGATATGTCAATAAGCATAGACTTCCTGAATTTCTTGTCTTTTATTATAATCAGGACTGTTGGTTTTTATATCCTTGTCAGTTTTAATTGTCATGTCCCAGAGGATAGGTAAATAGCAGTACAGACCGGGTTCTGTAGCCTTGGATGGCAACTGGTCTAACGCAGACAACGGGAATAAATCTGACTCGTCAGTCATGTATCTTTCGATACATGATTGCCTAAGCGTGTACCGTGTTATGGGCACATAACTGACTATATATGAATATAGTTTACGAGACATCTGGGGCTAAAAGAGAACATTTATTAAGAGCTACATAGTTCTGAGGAGATCTATGATCACTAACGTTCTAAACAGATACAATAAATAGAAGAGGAATATATTGGCACTTACTCATGTCAGAAACATGTAATGTACTTTTTGCGATTCTATGATCCATATTTAATCTGATATATCGGTTTGTATAAGATGTATTTCAGGGGAAAAGAGTTTTACAAAACGGAAAATGTTTTCATGTGACGCATTTTCTCAATTAGGACTTCGTAGGACGAAATATATATTTACCTTAATGCGGATAAACGTGTGCACAAGGCCGACGGTTAAACACCGGTCCCCGTACAATCATTAAATTAAGCAACGTCGTCACTTGTCAGTACCTAGATGGGTGATCGTTTGGGAATATCAGATGATGTAATCTTGCATGTGCGAGTGATGTAATAGATAATTACACCGGAATTGTTCATTGTAGAGTCGAGTTCCAATTGGGTTCGTTATATTAACTTACGAGCAAATATGCTTGTGAAAGATATCAATCAACTTTTTCTCCCTCCAGTTATGAGTTAATTAATAAGAATTGGATCGCAAAATCATTATTACCAACCCACAACCTACCAAAATGCTTACAATCTATAAATATTTTCTGGCATTAAATGACTTGTGAATGGTTGATAAACCGTAAATAATGAATCAATCAACAGTTGAAGTACCTCTTACATATTTATAAGTCTACCATTCGTTATTATTATGGCTTCCATTTTTATCTAAAAAAAAAAAATCTAAAAGTATTTATTGGCTTTAAATAACCTTCAAAGCCGTAGAAAACGAATAATTACAAAATTGAATTGAATGGGGTTCGTTTGAACATCGTGAGAATGGAATTCTGAGAGTGATATATTGCCTTTATATATATATATATATATATATATATATATATATATATATATATATATATATATATATATATATATACATATGAAGAAATATAGTCTTAAAGTGTGCTATATTTATGGGATAAAGTGCTCAATATCAGAGATAGAGCGTGTGTAAATATAAAAGTGGACATGGAAGACAGCACTTAGAGGCGACAGTCTGTTTCATGCTAGTGCAATATATATATATATATATATATATATATATATATATATATATATATATATATATATACTCAAGCATAGGATTGATGTATACGGAATAAATTCCAATAACCAACAAATACTATTCTTAAAAGAGTGCTCAATACAGAGTAGAGCAAATACAATTATTTATTCGATAATTCTAACATAAATATGTTATAAATTCACTACAAAATAGCCACTTTGTTTCAACACTTCTGGTGTCTTATCAAGTGGTGATGTTGAATGTAGAATAAAGGGTTTAAAAAGGTTCAAATCAATCAAACACCCCTCGGTAAGGGGAAACACTGTTACATAAGCTGGAATGACCAATCTAAATACAAGTATACGAGAAGTCAAAAAACTTGACAACCAACTAAGGTTATAATAATTATTTAATGGTTTAATGTTGGGGTTAAACACCAGAAGTGTTGAAACAAAATGGCTATTTTTGTAGTGATTTTATAACATATTTATGTTATAATTTTCGAATAAATAATGATATATATATATATATATATATATATATATATATATATATATATATATATATATATATATATAATATTAGTGGTAAATATACACATACATATGCAATTATATACACATATATATATGTATAAAAATAATTCCAAGAGGATAGAATCCAGGTAGAACTCAATGTCCAGGACAGAGTAAGGAATTAATAAAAAGAATTGAACACTAATATTCCATGGCCATAATTTATTCCATTGGAATCGTAAAAACGATCCAATTCATGGAATCCTAAAATCTTTCTAATGTTATCTTCTCTAAACTTTTCCATTCTCTCAATTATAGCGAATTTAGCATGGGTTTTGAAATCGTTTTTTCTAGGCGTGTGTGTGTATATATATATATATATATATATATATATATATATATATATATATATATATATATATATATATATATATATAGCTGTGTGTGAGTATGTGTGTGTATGTATGTGTTGTAGGTGTCTGGAGGGGAGTATAAGATTTTATCGCCTATGGGGTGTGTATGTCGCCAAGAAATTTATACAATCTTCCGGTATATCTTCGGACGTTTGAAAATACGCATATTTTTCTCACTGAAACCCTTCTTTAAATCTTCTCTTTGTTAAATTTTAATGCCCCCTCCATCTTTGGATCTCCCTGCCTCTCCCATCTGTTACCCCTCTATATAGATCTCATGTCCTCCCACACTCTCACACATATACTCTTACTAATATTTTCCCGGAGTTGTTTTTTCTGTTTTCTTTTTTAATCTGTAGGTCTGATGAATTGGATCGTTTTTACGATTCCAATGGAATAAATTATGACCATGGAATATTAGTGTTCAATTCTTTTTATTATATATATATATATATATATATATATATATATATATATATATATATATATATATATATATCAGACGTAAAGGGCGCGAGGACATTCGACGATTAAAAAAATTAGAACGGTCAAAATAACTCCCGCACCCAGATTCCTTAGTCAGGCAAGGCAGTACGTAGTGTTAAGAATATACTAAATCCATTGCTAGGGCTGCTCCTAAGAAAGTGGGTTCACTGTGTCGTGCCAGACATTTTTTTCTGTACAAAATACGTCCTCCATTCAACCATGCCTTGAATATTGCTGCCACTTATGGACACCTGCTCTAGAGATTCTTGATAAAAATTTTCAAGAGATTTTTTTCTTTCCAGAATGTATCTTACATGGTGAATAAATTTTATCCAACCAATTGACATGGAGCCTCTCGGATATCTCCCTCTTCCTTCCCCCTTGAAATAATGCTACAAGTATAGACCGTCATAAGATGAAGTGAGATTTTAAAAAAATGCAATAACAATACCCATACCTGATGCAGTCTATAATGCAGCATTGTGAGCCTGAGAACTTGCGTCAGAGACGACACAAAACTCAACACGACATCGTTACCACTTTGAACCAGATAGAAGGGTTTACTTCCATCTAAAACGTGACAATATGCAACCGAATATTTGAGGACTTACCAAATCTCACCTGTTAAATTTAGTTAACCTCTAGGAGAGTGACTAGTTGTGCCTTGTCGGACAAAAGTTTTTTCTGCCGACATAAATTTAAAAGATTATACGTAATCCATTGCTAGGCTTGCTTCTAAGAAAGTGGGTTCACTGTGTAGTGCTATGCATTTTTTTCTCTCGCGAATCTATCTTATAAATAAGTCTACCTTTCATCCGTACCTTGAATATTGCTGCCGCATATGGTCTGGTAATCCTGTTGAATATCTAGTGATTCTTGATAAAATTTTTACAGCATTGAATCAGAGTTGAAGCTTGTATATACTAAAGAAATGCGTGTAACAGCATGTATAAGCTGACCTTGAATGGCAAACTACTGGTCATAATTTTGATGACTTGTACTCAGTGGGTCAGTATCTAGATGAGTGACCGTTTAGGAATACTATGTGCTGTATACTTGGTGTGAGGTTGATGTAATGGATAATGGCTCGGAATACTTAATCGGAGAGCCGAGTTCAAATTCCCGTTGGGTTCGTTATATTCACTTACTCGCAAATACCTTCACAATAAGCATCAAACACTTCTTGCTCTAAGCTATGGTGTAATTAATAACATTTGTATCACTAAACCATTATTATATAGAGAATAAAATTATTATAATGTAAAATATTTTCTGGCTTTAAATAACCTGCAAAGGGTTGATAAACCGTAGAAAACGAAGGAATAAATCATGTGAGATGCCCCTCTCTGATTCGCGTTAGCATGGCTGATGCTAACCGCCCGGAGAGTGACTCATTGCGCCTTATCGGGTAAAAATTCTCTGCTGTGATGAAGTGTTTAGAATATACCGAATCCATTGCGAGGGCTGCTCCTAAGAAAGTGTGTTCACTGTGTCGAACTAGACATTTTTTCTGTCCAGAATCTATTTTACGTATTTATACGTATACCGTTCATCCATGCCTTGAATATTGCTGCAACTTATGGACACCTGCTCTAGAGATTCTTGATAAAAGATTTTCAAGACATTTTCTCTCTCCAGAATCTATCTTACATATTTATAAGCTTACCATTCTTCATAATTATCTCAAAGAAAATTCTGCCATTATTATCTAATTTTTTTTTTCAAATTCTTACAATCTAAATGTATTTTCTGGCTTTAATTAACCCGCAAAGCCGTAGAAAACGAATCAATAAAAATTGAACTGAATAGGAGTAGGTTTGAAACCTGTGAGAGTGGAATTCTGACAGTGATACATTTCCTTTGTTTATTTTTTATGTATAAGAAGGAAAGTTTGCGAAATAATCTCAGAAGACTAAAAGAATTAGAATGGTCAAAATAGCTTCCGCACCCAGTTTCCTTAGCGAGGCAAGTCAGTACGTAGCGATTAAAATTTAGCCAACTAATTGACATGCACCCCTCGAAAAACGAGGCTACTCGAAATGTTATTACTTAACCACTTACTTTGTCACAACAATATATATATATATATATATATATATATATATATATATATATATATATATATATATATATATATATATATATGTTTGAATTTTGATAAATAATTATATATATATATATATATATATATATATATATATATATATATATATATATATATATATTATTAGAATTCAAACATTATATTCAAAAGGAGGATTAAATAATTTAGAAAGAGACAACCTTAAGTTTCAATGACTATAATTCAATGACTATAATTTATTTCCTCTGGAAATATATTTTTCCTGTTTTATAACTATTTGTATGAAGCATGATGCATACTTGGATGGTTATATCTCTTTTCTGTGTCTGTCTATATTTCTGAGATGAGGTATTATGTACACTATTTACATTGTTCGGACTATCACCCTCATCTATTTTGCCGTATTTATCACAACGTTTAGGCCGTTCAGGTTGTTGGAATGTCGAACTGGGATAGACTGTTCTAGTTCCACGTGCCATGTCTAATGGATTTCAGTTATCAGTTATCTCCTGTTAATTATCCTCTAAAAGTTATCCACTGCCTTAACCGGGTATTAAATTCACACTCTTTGGGTCCTGTCACTGGATCTACCTAACGGCTTTATCCACTGTGCCATGTATTCCTGAGGATATCTGTGTATGAATTTCTGGGTATTATAAACCTAATGTCTTCAGCAACCATTTTTACCAGTTCTCATATTCCAATGTTTGCTGTTAAAGAAGGCCGGAGCGTACAACGGCCGAAACGTTGTGATAAATATGGCAACAAAGATAAGGATGATAGTCCGAACAATGTAAATATTATATGTCTTTACAATTCTTGATTTACTTGGCAGAAGAATTCCCACGGTAGGCTACCGTTACTTACAGCAGTAGACTGGTTGCCAAATCTATCAAATCCAGTCTGTCCATGTATTTAAACCATAGCTGAAGGGGAAGGGTATTTGCTTGTAAGGGAGCATAACGAACTCAGTTGGAATTCAAAATCTCGTATTTGTCATTCAAAGTTGTTAGTCATTCTAAGTTGCCATCCATTTTGGTATTGAAACAATATTCTCAAGTGTCAGCTGTATACAGCCGCTTATTAAGATCAATGGTGAAAAAAAAACTTTGAGCAAATAAATAAACCTCTTTGAACATTGTAAACTGGCGCTACAGATTCACATACAAGGAACTGTCTCAAGTAACATAAATTATATCAATTGAGGACCCCCAACAGCAGACACAACTAAAATGGATAGCACATTTAACTCAAAGGCAAGCTAATGATACACTCAAGACGTATGTTTTCCACACCACTTCAAACAACAGGTCAGGTAGGAAACTCCCATCAATATTGGAAAGATCGAAAAGAGCTACTATGAAAACGCGACTTTAAAGACCCCTTCCTAAAACTTCAGGTTTTGAAATTAGTAAATACTAAACACTTCAGACAACTCAGCATATAGGTAATTATAACAAATTAAGTATAGTAGAAAAAGAATTCGAACCTGGAATAGACCGCACCAGAGATAGTTTCCCCCAATACCGCAAACTGCTACTAACCCAAAACATCAACCTGAAAGCTACAGCCGTGTTCTTAACTAGCCTCCTCAGATCAAGACTTTCGTATGGATGTCATGCATGGTGTTAAACTCATTCAGCAATATTTCAACTGTCATCTGTATACAACCGCTTCCTAAGATCAATGTTGAAAAAAAGGCAAATAAAGGTTGAGAGTCTTGTCAAGGGCTAAAATTCTTTGAACATTGTGGACTTGGCGCTACAGATTCACATACAATGAACTGTATCAAGTAACAGAAATCACATCATTTGAGGACTACCAACAGTAGAAACAATTAAAATGGATAGCACATGTAAATCGGAGAAAAAATAATGACCTAAGATGTCAACATTCCACGCGGATTCAAACAAAATGTTAGGAAGCCAACCCCCCAACAATACTGGAAAAAGCGATAACAGACATTGGACTTGAGAAGGCTGTTTTCTTGAAAATTTGTCTCATGAGAAAGATTTTATCAATATCAGCCGAAAACAGCACGGGCTGGTCGGTCAATGAATACCAAATGTTTACTTGTAGGGAAACGGCATTACCGTCTGCCGAACATAAAAATGCAATACTTGAGATGAAGTGAAATTATTCTGAAGGAAACACCCTCTTCAGTATTGAAAATAGCGAAAACACCTACTGGACTTGAGAAAGATTTCCTGAAAAGATTTTAATGAGAATGTCTTTATCAATGTCAAATGAAAACGGCACTGGGTGGTCGGTTAATGAATGCCAAATGTTTCCTTATAGGGAAACGGCTAATATTACCATTATCGTCCGCCGGCCATAGAAATGAAATAATTGAGATCAAGAGAAAATGTTCCGAGGGAACTCCTGTTCAGTACTTGAAATAGCGAAAACAGCTACTGGACTTGAGAAAGCTGTTTCCTAAAAAAAAGTGTTTTGAGATAAAATATACAACAGTAAACACCACCGACTGGTCGCTCAATGAATGCCAAACCTTTCCTTATAGGGAAACGGCTAATATCACCATTGTCGCCCGCAACTGAGGTGATGATGCCAAAGTTAAATTAAATGAAATAGAGTTGCCTATATTTGTAACGCTTATTTAAGACCGAAGAGGGAACAAGAGATAAATAAAGGAAGTTAAGGAAGAAGAAAATGAAGCAAATCGGTGGAAGATTGCGGCGTCAAAGACAGCCGTACAGATAGCAATGTTTCCATTCCATGTGTATTTCGAAGGAAAGAGAACATTTTAGAACGACATACACCTGAAGATTTCCAATAATATAATATTCTTCTAAAATAAACATAAAATGAATCAATTTCTCCATCTCCACCCTCGCCGCTTACTTCTTCTTTATCTTAATTTCTTGTTTTCTTCTAAGATTTAATATGTATATGGGGATGACAAAAAATATCAACTGTGCAAATTCCTTCCTTAATATATATATATATATATATATATATATATATATATATATATGTGAAGGAAGGAATTTACACAGTTGATATATATATATATATATATATATATATATATATATATATATATATATATATATATATATATAATGTATATGTGGCCAATGTTTTTTCTAAATCAATTTTGTGTTGACATATAGTGTTAAACATTTTTCCTTCCTTTATTTTAAATTACTTCAATTTTTCAAATATTGATTCGCTCTGTGTAATATATATATATATATATATATATATATATATATATATATATATATATATATATATATATATGTATATGTATGTAGATGTATATATGTGTGTGTGTTTGTGTGTGTGCCCTTGTGTGTGTGTGTGTTTACCATTAAAGATGATATTTATTTGGATAACATAATGAAAAAAATAAACAGTTTGCGGGGAAACAAATATTGTCATGTTATAAATTGATATATATATTTATATATATATATATATATATATATATATATATATATATATATATATGCGTGTGTGTGTGTGTGTGTGTGTGTGTGTTTATTTATGTGTTATTTATGAGTCCTGTTTGAACGAAAAAGGAAAAAAAAAAAAGAAGAAAAAAAAGGAAAAAAATATTAAATAAAATTAAAAGAAAAAGGTCCGGCTTGTCATCTCGGTGAAGGACAGAATTGATTTCAAGACGAACGTAAAATTCAACCACTCAGCATCAATTGATGTGATATCTAACTTTAAATTACTGTTAAAAAGAAAATATTTCAAAATATTTCCATTTTTCAAGTCGATAAATTATCCCAAGAGATGCATATTCGAAATCTATTTACATTTATATAGTTATAGTTTTAAATGAAACAGACAAGCCTAAACACAAACACACACACACACACACGAAAACACGCGCGCACAAACACTCACACACACACACACACACACACACATACACATATATATGTATATGTATAGATAGATAGATAAATACATACATACGTACATGCATATGTGCGTGTGTATATATACATGTGTGTATATATATATGTATTTATGTTTCTTTATATATATATATATACGTTTATATATATGTGTGTGTGTGTTTGTGTGTGTGTGTGTATGTGTGTGTGTGTTTGTCTAGAGGAGTATTAGATGAATTGGTCACACTCCGAGCAGTCTTCCAAATATGACCAAATTTAGATGCAGTAAGAGAATGCATTATCTAAATGAATAAAGTTAAAAATATATCAGCACCTACACGTGTACAACATCCGTCACTCACACATATGATACGTGTGCGTGAATATATATATATATATATATATATATATATATATATATATAGATAGATAGATAGATAGATAGATAGATAGATAGATAGATAGATAGATATATCGGTGCCATTTCTAATATTAGGCATTACCGCTTCCCATACTTAATACTTAAACTTCTTGTTTTCACTCACATGTCACGTGTGACGTCACGAGCCGCGATGCGATTTTCGTTTCCGCGTCTCGTATACACATAATGACTTATGTAAGCCGAAAGCTTAGATTGGATTTAAACATGTATCAATATGGTGTTTTCCTTTCGCCTTTCAGTGATAATGTGATTAAGCTTATCAGAAAATATGAAAGGAACTTACTTAAAATAAATCGACTAAACTTGTCTATATTTTTAATGAAACATTCATGAATGAAAAATTTCTGCTTATATATATATATATATATATATATATATATATATATATATATATATATATATATAATGAAATGGACAAAATCCGACAATTATTTTAAAGACATTTTTTAAGTTTATAAGTTCTTTTTATACATACAAATATTTAAGTAAATGCTCTGTTTATAATAAACAGTATTAACAACATTTACCGGCCTGAATGTCCGAGAAATTCTCATAGAAAATATGCGTCCTCCGACAGGAATCAAATCTGTATCCTATACGGAACCGTAGTATTGCCTGACGTGCTTTTACCGATTGAGCCACAGAAGAGCGTTTCGGGTAGCAAGGTCGATTTTACTGTTTTTAGACTACAATTCTCCATGATTTCCTCGCGTACATTCATATCTGCTCGATGCGTATCCAAATGTAAACAAATGACGTCCCTCATTATGAAAAGAACGTATAAACATAAAAAAATATCTTAAAAATAATTGTCGGATTTTTGTCCATTTCATATACATATACCAAAGAATACTTGCTGATTAAAGAATATATTTACTAAAAGGCGTAAAATAGATCAATGTTAACCTATAGTCTCAAGTATAAAATAGACTACAGTTTACCTATAAATTGAACAATAAATCCAGTCACCATTTATCCACAAAAACAAGCATATGTAGTAACATTTTTTTATTTATAGATACACATATAAATTCGACCATTGTTTACCGATAGACTCATCTGTATAACAATGAATGTTTATCTATAGGCTCAAGTATAAACCAGAGTAATAACCATAAATTCTATACGAACAGTTTATTTTCTCGCACTTATCGCTTGTAGAATTCCCGTCCGTCTTCCTTCTTTCCAGCCAACATTAATCTGGAAAAATTTAAATGCAATCCTTATCAGCTGTTCTACTGGTTCCTCTTTCTCTTTTCTCTTTTCTCTCTCCATATATTTACAATTATTTTGCCTTTTCTCATAAATACTTTCATACTTATTCTTCCGAAGAGCACTTCCCTGTGGTTTTTAATTTAAGCGCGCCTCTAGACTGGCGTCGAGATCGCGTCAGTTTACACTTGAGCTAGCTAGATGTATCGCTTGTGGAACTCCTTTCCGGCTCCAGACTTTCCAGACAATTTTAATCTGCAAAAATCTAAGTGAAATGTCACCCGCTGTCCGCTACCCTCTTGATTACTCCTTGTTAAAATCCAAAGAAGAATCGGCAATATTGATGGCCTGATCTGACATCACAGTTTCAGTCCATTTCCCACCGCTGTAAGGTTACCTCCCTTTGCTTTTTTTTTTTATTAATAATTTCTGGGTAATTGTTTGAATGAATTCTTTGTTATGGTTGGGTTTTTTTTCACCTTGTACAAATTCTGGGGGGTAGAGGTAGAGGGTTAAATTAAGGAGTGGTTTATATGTATAGGAGGTGAAGATAATAGTTGATCCTAGACTTGAACAGGTTAAGATTGAAGTGATCAGGGAAGCATCCTCTTGGGACTATGTTCCACAGAACTATAGTGGCAAGACTCTTTGAATTTACACTCAGTACTAGGCTAGCGAGGTCTCATCAATTTACGGTTGAGCTGGCAAAATGTAGCCATAAATCCTACGCTAATAGTTTCTTTTCTCACACTTACTGATTGTGGGACTCAGTTCCAGTTACATGTTTTCCAGTTGATTTTAATCTTAAATGAAATGCCAATCACTATCTGCTGTCTCCTGATTATTCTGGCTCCTTAGCAATGTTCCTGTTTCTAACTCTTCCACACCCAGTAACCCCTTGTATCTCGGTGGCTTTACTGCCTTACTTGGAGTGAACACAATTTTAAAAAAAGAAAATGAACATGTGGCATATTGAGAAACAGTAATGAAAATATAGTCTCTTCTACAGATTCTTTCTTATTTTGGTTTTGTGAACAAAGATCTCGGAATGGGTCTGTCCATGTCTGCTGTAGGCTCTCCCATGGTTTACCAATTCAATATTGAATAGGCTGATCTAGCCACAGTGGAGAAGGTTGGATTTGAGTTATACAGTTGGCAGAGTTTTCCGTCTTGTCCATCCCTGTTATAGTGATTTCTTCAGAGAGCTTTGTATCTTTTTGGAGCTGCCTCACAGTCACCTTGTCTAGTGGAGAGCTCATCATGCAGTAGAATTTTCAGCCAGTATTAGTCATCTTCAGCAGTATGATAGACAAAAATTAAGATTTTCATAGCATTTGCCGAGAAATAAATAAAACTGATAAGTAAGGATTTTTTTTTATATATTGGGTTCCCATTCTCCCAATAAAAAAAACAGACAAGATAGAATTAGGCATCTGCTTGATTAAAATGCAAAGAGAAATTATCAGTTACTCTCGAGTTTTAATGAAGAGACTTGGTAGAAATTATTGACCTTTTGACCATTTTATTTTCACAATGGCTATCCCTCATAATAAACTCAAATAAAACTGCTGCTACTATAGCAATTTTCCAAGCGTTGATAGATGTGGCACAAGGCCGAAAGTAGAGGGCACCCAGTGCGGATCGAACTCATTACGCAGTCGTAATTGTTGTAGCGAGACAAGCTTGATAACCACTACGCCGCCTCGAGGTGGCCTATATAGTGATTTTCCAAGAGTAGCTTTGATGTGGCACAAAGTCGAATCTAGAGGGCACCCAGTGAGGATGGAACTCACTACTCAGTTGTAATTGTTCTTGCAAGACAAGCTTGCTAACCATTACACCGCCTCGTGGTGGCCTAAAACTGCTGCTACTAAAACAACCTGCCAATCTGGGCACAGATTATAAAGCTCTGAGATTTTGAGTCCATTAAGAACTGTAGGGGAGATAAATATGCTGCTGTTGCTACTATAAGGACCTACCATGTTATGAGCGGAGAACTTAATCTAACAGCAGTAGAACAATAACAGATACAGCATAATCTGTTCTTGCTCCTTAGCAATGTTGCTGTTTCTAAATATTCCGCATCAAGTAACCCATTGCATCTCGTTAGCTTTACTCTCTTGCTTGGGGTGATTTAATCGAATAAAATCTAAATAAATATCGACTGGAATTCGAACTCAGCTTTCTAAAATGTGTAAGTAAAATTCTTGTATAATATTCATAAAAAAAAGATTTTGAGATTTAAAACCTTTTAAAATGCCACAAGTCCGTGTTTTTTAACAGGAGTAGAGGTTTATCCCTTGTTTCCTGTTAAGGATTGGGTTCCAGGTTCCTTCTATAATCTGCTTCAAGTTTATACTTCTAACATCTCCGCCTAAACTCTGAAATGCTATTTATTTTCTTCCTTCAGTAGAAGTAGATAGTTTTTTTTAATAGGAGTAGAGGTTTATCCCTTGTTTCCTGTTTAATATTGGGTTTACAGTGCCTTCTAAAAGATTTTCATTCTCTTTCACACACAGTAACGCGTTTTGTTTTAGGGTTATTATAGCCTTGCTTTGCGGGAATTGATTAAAAATATATCCAACAACCCAGTACATTCTAGCTCATAGTTTGAAATCGATATATATTCAAGAATTGGTTTGAATCCACAAGAATGCATATCTTCGCAAGTAAATATATTGCAAGTTCTGAATCCCTGAAACATTCGACAGAAGTGGCAGGTCTTCATAAAACTGGTTTCCTGGGCTGTGTATTGCGCAGTCCACAAGGAGAAAAATTATCGACCACGTTTTACATTTCCTATTAATCTTAATGTTTTTAGGATTTAATTAATTTTCGAATCAATAGTCGAGCCTCTGCTGTCAAAAGAAGATTCCGATACGACTGGATGCCTGATCGTGCGGATGAAGGAATTACTGGAGAAGATGAAGGCATTTCGATTTGCTTTATTATTATTGTTATTATTTGGGTCGATATAGCAGAATGAAAGATGGCTGGCGCTTTTTGTGGGTGATTGACCGGGTATGGAATAGATAACTTTTTGTGCAAAATATACACAAACGGAGCTAATTATTTGGCAGAAATTTTCGTTATAAGATTTGCTATTCGGACGAGAATGATTTTGGACCGACTAGGAACTTTAGCATTGGTTGGCAACCCATCTAAGAAAAGGAAAACTCTGTATTCGAACATCATGGAACTGCTCGGACCGCACTACGTTAAAAGGGTGTATACTAGCGGCCGGGGACAACTTGTGATCCAAATTGCCACAAGAAAAAAACACCTACTAGGTTTGTCTAGTATTTACATTATTTACATCATTCTTACTTCTGCCCTCATCTTCATTATCATATTAGATGATAACTTTACACTCTGGCTCCACCAGGAAGAGGTCTCCAGCTACTACTGGACCATGTGAACTCAATAAGTTTATGGATACAGTTTAAAATGGAGAGAGAAAAAAAAACGAAAATTATCAATCCTGGATGTACTAATATCTCAAACATAGCAAAGACATCCGTATACCGCAAGCCCACATTCACCGGACAATACCTCAAATTCAACTGCCACCACCATACAGTGTAACAAAGGGATCGTCTTCTGCTTACAACATCGAGCAAAAAGTCATAAGTGAAGATCCAGGGATATATGATGAGAAATGATCAATAAAATCAGTACCCAACAACGTAACATCTACCCTGGGTACATGACAGCAGACCCCACAAACTGGGATAGAAGGTTACAAGGTGATAACACTCAGAAAACAGCCTCGATCTGCGTATCCTATGTGAAAGGCTTATCAGAAAAGATACAAAACATCTGTGATGCATTTAACATCAGGGCAAATTTCAGTGGTGTTTCAATACTACGCAGATATCTCTTCCGAGTAAGACCACACATGCAGCAGAACATGATTAAGGATTGTGTCTGCGACATCCCGTGCAGTTGTGGTCTGAAATATAAAGGGGAAACAGGTCGCGTCCTTAAAATAAGACTGCTGTAGCATCGTAAAGCCGTTATACTAGAGAATAAAATCAGGCATATATGGAGGAAAAAGAGGTATCACTGCCCTCTGGGGGATGAAACTAAAATAATAGACAGAGAACATCACTGGAAAATATGAAAACCTAAAGGATCAGCACATATGCTAGGCCACAGAAATCTTCTAAATCGATCAAGAATAGACATGAATACAATATGGGAACCAGTTACAGAGGGAAATAGAGAAAAACAACAATAACAAAAAAAAATGTAATATGAACACAGGTAAAAAAAACAACAAATGAGACTGGGATATTAGGTTTATAAGTGTCAAAAATTTACTTCTGGTATCTTCATGGTCATATGGCTCAGTGGGCACAAGAGTTGGTTATAGTAATCGAAAAAATGAGTTGACCACAGAGTTGTGAGTTCAATACCTGGCGCAAAAGTTGACTTACTAAAGGGTAAAAAGAAAGAGTTAAAAATAAATAAAGCAATCCATGTTATGGGAATTAGAATAATCACCCACCACCCCGGTTCAAAATTTCAACGTATATAACCTGGAGGAAGTCGGAGTGTACAATAACCTAAACGTCGTCAATATGGCAATAAAGCTGAAGTCTAACAATCCGAACGATTTATTCCCGTTCAAATATAAAAGTCCTTGCTTGGTTAGCTCTTAATTGTGTTTTTGGTCACCTATTCGTTCACTTGGTTAACTTTCATTCGAGATGAGGCAGATACGTTTGCCGGAGCTTGCACAACCGTTCCAGAGTGATTGCAACAAGAAATCATGATCATCTTGCCTTACTGCATTTCATTTTGTTAATGATTTCTTTCTCTATGCTCTAACATTATGAGAGACAGACATAAAAATGGAGTACTGCTACCATATAGAGACAGGAAATCCTGAGTCTTCAATTTCGCAGATGACAGAGTTAAATAGCGTCTCCGCATCATTGTGGGTCAGGAATTATTTTCCTCCCTACAATTACCTCTCCCATCGACAAAACACCACAAGCCTCTTGCTGCTTTATCGCTATTTTTATCGCTATTTTTATGAAGAGGCTTCCATAAGTTTTAACTAACACCAACCATGTTAAGCACATTGTAGCGAACCACACTCACCCTTCGTACTCCCTTAGTAATATGCAAGTACCACTCAAGTAGCCTCTTCCCACAGACCGCTGCTTTGTGGAATCAACTCCCAAGAGGATGCTTCTCCGATGACGAAATTCTTAACCTGTTCAAGTCTAGCTCTCATATATGCACACCTTCTTATCCGAAATGTAACAAAGTGTCTTCGAAAGTATCTGAATGAAAATATGTTGCCTACACACACACACACACACACACACACACACACACATATATATTGCATGTATTTTGGCAGCAGGCTTGCACAAGTTTTTTTTTTCTTTTTTAAAATATTTAGATATCACAAGTTTATATATGTGTCTACATGATAAAATTTAAAATTGTAGAGTGCATAACCTTAGCGTTTTTCACTCCACACGTAAACATTTAATTTTTCAGATGAACACAACCAATTTCTGTCTTAAAAAAAACAAGTCCCTGATGACGACATTGTGCTAATGTCGAATGTACTCGAAATAAGTTGAATATGCATCAACATGGTAATATTCTTTACTACTTTAATAAAGATACTGAGGAACTTGTCCGTAAATATGAGAGGATCCTATATATATATATATATATATATATATATATATATATATATATATATATATATATATATATATATATTAAAGAAAAACCGACCATTTAAGGCTCCATGTAATAATTTATTTCACCATAGCCCCTTTTATGGCCCCTGGATCATCAGACTGCACTTTCAAAAGGTGAAACGAAAAATGAAATCAACATTTACACTTTTGAGGGGTAGTATTATGTTTATGTAATTTAATATATAGGCAACATCTTTTAATTCAGATACTTTTGAAATCACTTTGTTAAATTTTAGATACAAAAGTATGCATATATGAAGCTTTGGCAAAGCAATATTCTTTATTCCTTGAATAATGACACTAAGGAACCTCTGCGTAAATATGAGAGGATCCTATATATATATATATATATATATATATATATATATATATATATATATATATATATATATATATATATATATATATATATATATTTAAAAATTGGGCGTCTATGTAAATTAGATTATACGTTCTACTCTGTATTGAACACACTTTTAAGAATAGTGATTTTTGCCATAGGAATTTATTCTACGTACACACACACACACACACACACACACACACATATATATATATATATATATATATATATATATATATATATATATATATATTCAGGTAGATATATATATATAGGCAACCTATTTTAATTCAGATACTTTTGAAAATTGTGTGTGTGTGTCTTACTCTTGTCCCACATTTGTCTTCTGCCTGGGTGAGGCCTTCCAAAAAGAAGAAAAAAACCCTTCACTGGATCATTCATTCCATAAGTCCGTATTTCTAAGAAAGATCCTTAGTCAAATAGAACTTGGAAATAGACTGAATTCATTGATTGATTCGTTTTTTTACGGTTTAACAACCTTTTACAGTTTAATCAAAGCCAGAAAATAGTTTTAGATTGAAAGAATTGTTTCTGAGATAATAATGGTTTAGTGATACATGTCTTACTAATTAACCCATAGCTGAGGGGAGAAGAGGTAGATTAATGCTTAATCAGAATTTATTAACAACAAATTATAATGTCGGTGTTCGATTCCATACTGCAATCAATATGTAAACTGAGCCCTCACTTTTTAGGCTGTGATAGTTTCTGTACATTTATAAAACAAGAGAAAGTAAATAAATCTAAAAGACATGCCGGTGTAGCTAATAAACATTTGTCAGGATGGGTTCCATTGTAGATCCATCTTCGAATTTTGCCCACAATCTCGAGATATATAGCATAGCAGAAGCAGCAGACCAGATATCGTTCTCATTAAAGAAAATGTTGAACTTCGCAGCTTCGTATCTAGGAGATAGGGACGATGTCAACACGTGCTTCTTCCCCTGGTTTACTTGGCATCGGTCTAAATTTCTCACATGACAGCAAGAGTTCCTTGGAAGCGGTTGCCAAGAACCACAATTCTGTTTGGCAACACCATGACAGAGGATCGATTAGTGAAATGGGCATAACAATTACATAAGTAAATACAGACACGGTAAATACCGGGCCTTATGTAAATGTACTGTTAACCCTTAAACACACCAGCGCATACATTCATACATATATACATACATAGGTATTTGGCGTATTCGAACAGAAGATTCTCATTTATACAAGTTTGTATATATTATCTTACGCTTGAGTAATTTTGTCTCGTGTTGACCTCCAACAGTTTACAGTGGCTTTTTACACTTTACTTGATATTGCACAGTTGGGTGTGTTCATCAGGGTTCGATAATGGTAAACCCGAGCCGAAAGAACTCGGAAACAGGAAATGGTTCAAATATCTACGTAAAGAGTAAAGAAAATAATGAGGAATAGTGAAAATATATATATATATATATATATATATATATATATATATATATATATAGATAGATAGATAGATAGATAGATAAATAGATAATATTAGTTGTCAATACACACACACACACACACACATATATATATATATATATATATATATATATATATATATATATATATATATATATATATATACATATATATATATATATATATATATATATATATATCAATTTCCAAGAGGATAGAATCCAGGTAGAACTCAATGTACATGACAGAGTAAGAATATAATATAAAAGACTCAAACACTAATATTCCATGGTTATAATTTATTACATTGGAATCGTACTAACGATACAATTCATCAGACATAGAAATTGATATATTTATATATATATATATATATATATATATATATATATATATATATATATATATATATATATATATATATAAAGTGAACATAGTCAACACTTAGAGGCGACAGTCTGTTTCATGCTAGATGCTATCAGCAGCAGACACACACACACATATATATATCTATATCTATATATATATAATTTATCTTCTCCCTTTTGCCCATTATGTCCTCTTATATGTTACAATATTCATTGCAATATTTATTTTCTGTACTATTGTATTCATGTTTTGAACACTGAAATCTTACACATCGTTCTTTTAAATTTGTACACACACACATACATATATATATATATATATATATATATATATATATATATATATATATATATATATGAAGAAATATAGTCTTAAAGTGTGCTATATTTATGGGATAAAGTGCTCAATATCAGAGATAGAGCGTGTGTAAATATAAAAGTGGACATGGAAGTCAGCACTTAGAGGCGACAGTCTGTTTCATGCTAGTGCAATCGTCAGGCGACGATTGAACAAGCATGAAATAGACTGTCGCCTCGAAGTGCTGACTTCCATGTCCACTTTTATATATATATATATATATATATATATATATATATATATATATATATATATATATATATATATATATATATTCACCGTTGTCAAGTTTTTCGAATTCTCATATACTTGTATTTTGATTGGTCATTCCAGCATATCTAACAGCGATTCTCCTAGCGAGGGCTGTTGTTTGACTGATTTGAACCTTTTAAAACACCTTATTCTACATTCAACACCATTCTTTAAAAAAGCTAGAATAGCTGTTAGCGTTTGATTGGGAGGGGGAATCAGAGATTGGTGACGGGGTGTATTATGTTGAAAGACCCGAAACTCCCTGAAGAACCCAGTCAAATTACATCACAGATGACCCCCTCCGGCGCCTACTTAAGAGCCTATTTTGGAATTATGAATTATATTTTTATATATATATATATATATATATATATATATATATATATATATATATATTCAAAGGCTTTAGCTTCCATTTTTGAAACATGGTTATCACTGTGTAGCGAAAAAACATTTTAAATCAATTAATTTATAATATTAATGCTCTGTAAATTTACATTGAGCACTATTGTGTAAAAATAAAAAATATCTATACGAACACCGGATTTTATATCTTACTGTTCTTTCTTTATATATATATATATATATATATATATATATATATATATATATATATATATATATATATATATATATATATA
>OZ038514.1:55652240-55654740 GCA_964036315.1 Acanthosepion esculentum | reverse complement strand
TAAATATATCGACAGATAAGTATAAACCATTGGATATATACAGCTACGAAACAATGAACCAAATGATATAGATGGGTAGATAAATTGATGGATAAATTTAAGCTGAAAAGCCTGGTTTTGAACAGAATTAGATATACGTGAGTATAATAAAAATATACTTTTAAAGCTATTCTATATTCATGGATTAAAATACTCAATATCATGTTAGGACCTATATATATATATAAATATGAAAGTGTGCATTGTCATCACCAACCACCGCTGACAGTCTGTTTCAGGCTTAAACAGACTCTTCCGATCTCTATATATATTGACTCATAATAAAATTCATTTCCAATGCATTCGTATAGGAAAATAATAGCCAATGCATTCTTTCTACAGTTATAATCGTATTCCTCTGGTACAATTATTACCATAGCAATCCTATGGTATATATTATTGATATGATATTTCTAAAGGAAACTAATATTCCATGCAAATCCAATATCAAAATAAAAACTATTGATAATGCATTTCTATACTAAAATAAATTTTCTCTGTATATCTGTAGTCAAAATGTTTGGCAATGCATTTATGTGTTAAAAATCTTCACCAATGTAATCCTGTAATCAAAACTGTTGGAAATGCATTCGTATAGTCTAAATCGTTGTTAATGCACATCTAGTAAAAGCAAACATTGTGAATGCATTCCTATCGTCAAAACGTTGGCTATGCAATATCTATAGTAAAAAAAAACCGTTGCCAATGCATATCTATTGTAAAACCGTTGGCAATGCATAACTATAGCAAAAAACGCGAGCAATGTAAATCTATAGTAAAAATCGTCGGCAATGTTATGCTATAGCCAAAATCGTTGGCAATGTATTCCTATAGCAAAAACTGTTGGCAATTCATTTCTACAGTAAAAGCGTTGACAATTCAGTCCTATAGCGAAAACAATGGGCAATGTATCCCTATAGTCAAAATAGTTTACAATGCATTTCTATAGTAAAAACAGTTGGTTATGCATTCCTGTAGTCAAAATTGTTGCCTATAGTAAAATCCTTGGTAACTGTATATCTATAGTAAAATCATCAGCAATGTAAATCTATATTAATTTCGTCGGCAATATAAACCTATAGCTAAAATCCTTGGCAATGCATACCTATAGCAAAAACTGTTGGCAATTCATTTCTACAGTAAAAGCGTTGACAATTCAGTCCTATGGCGAAAACAATGGGCAATGTATCTTTATAGTCAAAATAGTTTACAATCCATTTCTATAGTAAAAACAGTTGGTAATGCATTCCTGTAGTCAAAATTGTTGCCAATGTATATCTATAGTAAAATCGTTGGAAATGCATATCTATAGTAAATCATCAGCAATGTAATCTTATAGTAAATATCTTCGGCAATTTAAATCTATATCCAAATCCTTGGCAATGCATACATATAGAAAACTGTTGGCAATTCATTTCTACAGTAAAAGCGTTGGCAATTCAGTCCTATAGCGAAAACAATGGGCAATGTATCCCTATAGTCAAAATAGTTTACAATACATTCCTATAGTAAAAACAGTTGACAATGCATTTCTGTAGTCAAAATAGTTGGCAATGCATATCTATAGTAAAAACATGCATTCCTATAATAAAAGCCAAACAATCCTATTTATTCCAATACTAAAATCATTAACAATGCATTTCACGGGTGAAGTCATTTCGAATTCACCCCGTTAAAACGCGCATCCCTCGCTTTATTGTTGCGAGACATCACGGATTTTAATTCTTCCATCCATACATGGAATGATTTGTTTAGGCTAATGAATTAATAATGTCTCCTTTTCCTTCTGAGATGCGCAACTGAACGTAATACACCACGTCTTATAAATAATTAAGAATGCATAAGGCTTCTTAATAAGCTAGATCTGGTATTAAGTGATGAACTGCTTACACAGTTCGAGAGGTTTATTATCGATGTGAAAAGAACGTAGGCCAGCGTTAGGATATTAAGCAAGGGTCAAGCTCATATTTCTCCATATCCCAAGGCTAATGTCCCGAAGGGAGAAAAATGGCTAAATGTTCCGGAGCAGAACGACAAAGGCAATATTTGACAATGTCGCCATAGAAAAGAACGCTTGCAGCTTTCCCTCTCTTTCCGGTCCTTAAAGTCAAGAATTCTGTATAACCTTGCAGAGCCCTCCCACCGTCAATGCATGTTCACTTTCCCTCGCTAAACAAATCGACCATTCTTTGAGTCCATGTTAAATTTCTCTTCATTGCAGTCGAGCGACAATTTCTACGGCTCCATCGAAAAGCTTTTGATACTTAAAAAAACAGTCTTTTATATATTTTTTTTTTTAAATTCATTTCACAGAGTACAAGGCTTGGGCGCTTTTTATTCAAATAATATGTGCATATGGTTGGAAGGAAAATTTTTTAATTGATTTATATGTTTTCTAAAGCTTATCAACACTTTACAGGTTATTTAAAGCCAGGAAATATTGTTAGAACGCAAGACTCCC
>OZ038514.1:55647240-55649740 GCA_964036315.1 Acanthosepion esculentum | reverse complement strand
ATATATATATTCAAAGGCTTTGCTTCCATTTTCGAAACATGGTTATCACTGTCTAGCGAAAACCATATTTTAAATCAATTAATTTATAATATTAATGCTCTGTAAATTTACATTGAGCACTATTGTGTAAAAATAAAAAAAAAATATCTATAAGAACACCAGATTTTATATCTTACTGTTTTTCTTTATTATATATATATATATATATATATATATATATATATATATATATATATATATATATATATATATATATATATGTACATATAAGAGACCAGGCAATTTGACCTCTTAAATAAGGTTTTAGACAGGAAAAGGAAAAAGAAGAAAATTATAAATCAGGGGAGGGGGAAAAAGAAGAAGAATGAAGAAAGAAATGTGAAACAAGGGGCGGGGAAGAAGAATGAAAGAGTTAATTATCATATGCAGGCATATCGCGGTGATATTCGAAAAACTCACATCAATACAATTTATAATCAACACATAACAAAATATTAAAGATTGCCAACGAAGTTCGAATAACATAAAATATATTAATAATATTGTTAATAATATTATTTATCTTGATTAATACAATTTTTAGTTAACACAGGACAATATATCAAAAACTATTAACAATATAATAATAAAAAATTTAAAGCTTTTTATAAAAAGAAAATTTATAAAATTTAATAATATTAACAAAAAAACAATATGAAGTTTAAAAATAAAATTAAATTCAAAATTTAAAATTTTAAAATTTTAAATTTTAAAATTTTAAATTAAAAAATTATAAATATCTAATATCTAATTTTAATAATCAGATTACTACACTACTACTACTAATATTATATATATATATATATATATATATATGTGCGTGTGTGTGACAGCCTGTTCATATATATATATAATATATATATATATATATATATATATATATATATATATATATATATATCAGCCTGCTCATATCCACCCATGATTAATCGTTCCTATTATTATTTTATCTCATTTTAGGTTATATATATGATGAAATACAGTTTTAAGGTATGCTATATTTACGGGTTAAATTGCTCAATATCAGGGATAAAGCGTATGTAAATATGAAAGTGGACATTGAAGTCAAACACCCAGAAACGAGAATCTGGTTCACGGTAAACGCAATCGTCAGACCATGTACGTTGTATTTTTGCTCGACGTTTTATACATACAGGTCAGTAATTCAATGTGGGTATTCTATGGAATTGTGTGTAGTATATTGCATTATAGTAACGGTTATTTTGGTGGGTGTGTTTTTTTTTTAAATTTGTTCATTATTTACTTAGTTTGTTTATTATTCTTTTGTTTGGATTAATTTATTTTACTTTTTTTTCTTTTTTTTTTCTCATTTATTTTGGTTGTTCTCAGTTTTTGAGTTTTAAGTAACGCAGTAAAAGTTGGTTTTCGTCTGTTTATTTGGAGAGGAGTTCTGATCGTCTATTTAATACTTTGTTTTAGTCTGGGAAAATAATCATAGCTATTTCTTCCACGAAGCACATTTTAGAATTTTGCTTTGATTGCTGTAGACTGATGTTCATATCTTTATTTCCCATTATATTTTTGGTGTGATTTGCTTTTGCTTTTAATCTCCCAGATATGATTAGAAAGTATAGCACTGTTCTCGTATTTACTATATTTTTCTGTGCATAGTTTCTTTGTTTCCAGGGTCCTTCAGTTACTCCTATATATAATTCTTCTTCGTTATCTTCTGATTTTACAGTGGCTTGGTATATTACATAGTTTTACAAGCAATTGCCGTTCAAGGGACATGCCTTCTTCATTCCGCACTAAAACGTGGGTTTAATTTGTTCATGTGCTTTGTGGCTTTGTTTTTCCTTTTCTGCTTTTTTATTATCTGAGTCATGTTCTCAGTGTAGCTGTAATTGATTTTTATTGTGTTTTTGTTGATACTCGGCTTTTAGTGATTTTTGCTGATATTTTTTTTGTGAAGAGCACTTAACGCGGGGAGATGTTTATGTACATCATTAATGAATATTTTCCCACGTTTGTTTTTACGTTTTATTGTGCGGTGGATTGAACCATATGATATTTCTCTTCATGTTGGCTTTTTTTAGCTGTTTGGTGTGTATGTGAGTACTGAGTATTTTACAGCTATAGTCTTTCTTAGCTTCGTTGTATATGGTTTCATTGGAAGTATTATAGGGAAGCATGCGGGTTATTAATTGTGGTATCTGCTTGATTATAGGTAGCAGGTGGTTGGAAGATGTATGCATATAAAGCCTGTTATCATGGGTTTTTTGTGTGGTTTATGTGTAGCTTTTCTTTGGTTCAATGTGACGTCTAGAAAGCCTAATTGTTTAGTTAGCTTTTATCTGCATGTCGAATTCTATATAGATTGTTTTCTAGTTTTCTCAGTGTTTTGTATGTTTCATTTTCTTAAGATTACGAGACTGTCGACCCTGTAGGATCCCGTATCAATTCTACAGAGTATTTTACTTAGTTTATAGCAAAAATATAC
>OZ038514.1:55584694-55647040 GCA_964036315.1 Acanthosepion esculentum | reverse complement strand
ATTCTTCGAATTGGGATTACCCCTACTTTTTTATTCCTCGTCACGTTGAAAAACGACAGGAGCGTGTCCGAAATTTCCGACTTTAAAATCTCTCTCTTCCCGCATCTGTTTAGTGAAAAGGTTAATATATAATTAATATCATCAATTTTATTGTCAATATTATCATTTTATTGGCTTTTTATTCCTAAAATTTCGTTAAAGGCTTATTAAATCCACCCATATGTATAATGAAATGGATTAAATCCGACAAATCTCATATATAAATACAGTGTGTGTTTGTGTGTGTCCTCGAAACTCTTCCGCTTCCACTGGGACGATTTCAATGATTCCTAGCTCATTCAAAAGCCATAGAAATATTAGGCACAAGGAACGATTTTCGTTGAGTTCAGATTCAAGGTTGCCAGATTATGCGAGGTTAAAAATATATATTAATATCTTATACTAGCCATTGTCGTTGCTTTCATGGTTCAAAGGGTGTATATATTATTTTCCTTTTGTATCCAAAATTGCAGCTCGCTTAAAAGTTTAAGCTAGATTGAAATCGAGCGGCATTTAAGCTAGCTCTGTGGAGCACTCTTGGTTTGGCCATCATCACAATAGCTAGGGAGGAGTAGATACGATAGGCATCAATAAACTATAGCAGAACTCAAAATTGATCACTGCATTTAAGTATTGACTTAATGTTTAAGCTTGCCTTATAAAGGTTCAACGTTAATTCTTCTGCTGCCACTTAATTTAAACACGACTTAATAGATGTAGATCCTTACTTTCTGTACAAACAATTATTTTTATTTCATGGGTGACAGAAGAGGGGATAAAATTAATATAGTGTAACAATGGTAAAATACAAGTTAAAATTAGATATGCATTCAGCATTTGAAGAGATAGAGAAAACTAATAGCTAATTAAATAATTAATGCCGCACTCTTGTGCACTGGGAGGACGGGTGTGTGTGTGTTTGTGCGCGTGTGGGTTCAAGCATGTCCTTCGCTCCCACTGGTCCGATTTCAATGATTCATAGCTCATTCAAAAGCCTTAGAAAAGTTACACACAGGGAACGATTTTCGTTGAGCTCAGATTCAGGGTTGCCAAATTATGCGAAGTTAAAATATATATATTATACGAGCCAAGGGGAGTATCTCTTATTTTCCTTTTGTGTCCAACATTGCAGCTAGCTTAAAATTTTAATTTTGCTGAAAAAATCATGTGCAGGACACTTAGTTTAGCTATGATCACAATAGCCAGAAAGAAGTAGATGCGATAGGCATCAATAAAATACAGAAGAACTAAAAATTGACCACTGCATTTAAGTATTGACTTAATGTTTAAGCTTGCTTTTAAAAGTCCAACGATAATTCTGCTATGTAGATCCTTACTTTCTGTACAAACAATTATTTTTATTTCACGGATGACAGAAGAGGGGATAGTTCATAAGATAAAAACAATAAAGTGTAAAGATGGGAAAACAGAAGTTAAAATTAGTTATGAATTCAATATTTGAAGAGTTAGAGAAACATAATATCTAATTAAATAAAACATTTATTATAAGAATAAATGCGAAATTGGAGCTCAGTGCTCCCATGAAGTCTGAGATTAAAAAAGCCCCAGCTCTACTTTATAGTAATTTGTATTTACTCAACCTCCCACGATGTCAGGTTATGACACAAGGTCGGTTTAATGTGTAGATCCCGAGCACATACACCCGGGCTAGGAACAAAAATTGCCAGAGCCCCGCAACCGTCGGTTGCGCTATCCTCGGTGCGAGCACCGATCCCATTCACTAGTGCAAAGAGAGGGTGTATCCACGGGTTGCTGTTCCTCGGGACAGGCACCTCTCGGTACAATTTTCCTGAGTTGTGATTCTGGCCTTCCATAGACCTGTCCCTGTGCGTATTCTGGCCAAAGACAGAGACGCAATTGAGAGATGATAAATAAACGTGTTAAAAACGAGGTATTTACTCTGTCTCCCCACTAAGACAAGTTGTGACACCAGGTCATATTTTTAACTTGGGGACCGGAGCGCGTACACCCGGACCAGGAACAAAAATTGCCCGCAGCCCACGCAAACCGTCGGTTGCGCGGCCTCGGTGCAAGCACTGATCCCTCTCTTTGGTGCAATGAAAGGGCTCGGCCTCGGGCAGTTGTTCCCAGTTCCTCAGTTGCGACTTTCAGCGCACTCTGCACAAAGACAGAGTCGGAACTGAGAGATAAGTAAACACGTTACAAACTAATCGAGAGAGCAATTGACACTGTATTTACTTGACACCCCACTCAGGTTGTGACTAAAGGTCGGTTGTTAACGTGGAGTGTCTTCACTTGAACCGCTGGTCTTAGATCGTCATAGCTTGTCCAAGCTGGTCAGAGCTGGGCTAAGCCAGTCTTAGATGGTAAGAACCGGTAAAAGCTAGTCATAACTGTGATACTACCAGCGCAGGGACGGATCCCTGTAACTGATATATGTATGTGTTTCATTCCATCTCTTTTCTTTGTTTGTTTGTATGTTTCTTTCTTTCTTTCTTTCATTCTTTCTTTCTTTCTTTCTTTCGTATGTATTTCATTACTTTTCTTTTCTTTCTTTATTTCTTCCTTCTGTATTTTTAAAAAAATTTCTTTCTTTCTTTCTTTCTTTCTTTCCTTCTTTCTTTTGTATGTATTTAATTCCTTCTCTGTTCTTTCTTTATTTCTTCCTTCTGTATTTTAAAAAAATTATTTCTTTCTTTTTTCTTTCTTTCTTTCTTTCTTTCCTTCTTTCTTTTGTATGTATTTCATTCCTTCTCTTTTCTTTCTTTCTTTATTCCTTCTGTATTTTTAAAAAATTATTTCTTTTTTCTTTCTTTCCTTCTTTCGTTTGTATGTATTTCATTCCTTCTCTTTTCTTTCTTTATTTCTTTCTTTGTATTTTTAAAAATTTCTTTCTTTCTTTCTTTCTTTCTTTCCTTCTTTCTTTTGTATGTATTTAATTCCTTCTCTGTTCTTTTTTTTATTTCTTCCTTCTGTATTTTTAAAAAATTCTTTCTTTCTTTTTTCTTTCTTTCTTTTTTCTTTCTTTCTTTCTTTCTTTTGTATGTATTTCATTCCTTCTCTTTTCTTTCTTTATTTTTTCCTTCTGTATTTTTTAAATTTCTTTCTTTCCTTCTTTCTTTCTTTCTTTCTTTCTTTCTTTCTTTCTTTCTTTCTGTTATACGCATTCTTTTATTCCTTCTTTTGTGTCCCTTTCTAATCCTTTCTCTACCTTTTTCTTTCTTTTTTTCATTTCATTCCTTCTTTCACCCTCGCTAGCCATTTGATTTCTTCCAAGACCCAGTCAGCATTTTACTTCCATTTGTTTTCTAATCATTAGTGAAATAATCTGTGTCCTTCCTTCTCCTTCTCTGCTCCCATCTTTCAGCCATTCCAATATGACCCGCGTTTCTCATTTCACGCACTTTTGAAAATCTCATCTGAAAAATCTCGCTGGCGCAAGGCCTCCGCGAATTAGTTTCCCAAAGATGGGTGCTTGACAGGAACAGGTCAGCCTACGGGGAGTTTCAAGTCAAGCAAAAACCAGCTCTGAACGGAATATTTATAATCTGCAAAATACGTTCTGATTGGTAAGGTGAGACGTTCCAAGAATTTCTCGGTTTCAAACCAGGTATCTTACCATTATTTGGTTACTTAAATAATTACTTCGGTTTGTTTCGGAAAAAAAAAGCACGCACACCGACTTCCTTAGGCAACGCTAACAGTGAATGTATCATCATGTACTATCCAAAGAAAGAAGGGAACAGGCAAGTGTACGCAAAATCGGTTATATATATATATATTTATGTTTATACATTTTTTTTATAGATGCAAATATTTAAGTAAATGCTCTGTTTATAATAAACAGTATTAACAGAAATTACCGGCCTAAATGTCCGAGAAATTTAGATAGAAAATATGCGACCTCCAACAGGAATCGAACCTGTATCCTATAAGGAACCGTCATATAGCCTGTCGTGCTTTTACCGATTTCGCCACATAAGAGCGTTTCGGTCAACAAGGTCGATTTTATTATTTTTAAAATAAAATTTTACATGATTTACTCACGTACATTCATATCTGCTCGATGCGTATCCAAATGTAAACAAATGACGTCACACATATCTCTCACGTACATTCATTGTCGGACTTTATCCATTTCATAATGTGTGACGTCATTTGTTTACATTTGGATACGCTTTGAGCAGATATGAATGTACGTGAGAGACTCATGGAAAATTGAAGTTTAAAAACAGTAAAATCGACCTTGCTGATCGAACGATTCTCCGTGGCTCGATTGGTTAAGGGAACGTCAGGCTAAATTACGGTTTCGTATAGGATACAGGTTCGATTCTTGTCGCAGAACGAACATTTTCTATGAAAATTTCTCGGACATTCAGACCCGTAAATGTTATTAATAATGTATCTTATAAAACAGAGCATTTACTTAAATATTTGTATCTATAAAAAGAATGTATAAACATAAAAATGTCTTTAAAATAATTGTCGGACTTTGTCCATTTCCTAACGTGTGACATATATATATATATATATATATATATATATATACCGGCTGTGACTATAATGTTGCTCTTTTCAATATTTTCCAGCTGATTCTTGGTGTGATGTTTCTGTCTTTTAGATGCCATATGTATGTGGATAGTGTAGTGCTGCTCGAGTATTTTTTATTAGTGAATGAAAGGGTGTGGTTGAAAGAGCACCTGCCTACAGCAACATTACAAAAAAATGCCTACTTTGCCTACACGAAAAAGTAGCAATAATATCTCATAACCTGCAAAAGAATTTACTATACAAAAGATCAGAGACAATTTCCAAAATAAATGTCTATTAGCATAATTTATACTAAACAGATAAAAAGAAGACACCAACAATCACTCTCTAGTTCAAGCTACCATCACAATAATTACATTTATTGTTATTATCATACCACCACCATTACTAATCACTTCTACCACTTTACAATAACTATTTGCTACTAATATTATTAGTACCCCCCACAACACGATTACTACCACATCACAACTACTCTTACCATATTAGTCCGCTATAATTATTAACGTAATTAACCCAGCAAAATTTAACACCAAGAATTAAAAACCAATAAGGATTACGAACTGCAATTTCTACCAGTTACATATACGCAGTCATAAAATAAAACCAAGCAAATAACCAGCTTTAAAATAAAAACAAATCAACCTTAAAAAAATTTAAAATAATAGCAATTTTTACCTATCATATTTTTACACAGACCCCACCACACTTATATAGGTGCGTGAAAGGAAATATTATTCAGCGGAAAAATAGAGAAATGGTCTGATTGTTGACATGGCTACATTCAAACGAGAGATGGATACACATTCCATCATTGAAATTCAACAATCAAAAGCGTATGTATGTAGACAACGGCACAAATATACATACATATGTCAAGTCTCGTACTTTTCACATATATTTGTGTGCGCTCCGGCGGGCGAGCGCGTGTGTATGTGTGCCTGCGTACCTGAATGGGTGTACGGGCATGCATCTACGTTTGCGTTAGCATGAGTGACATCACGACGACGAATTCCTTCCGCTTCCGTAGCAAACACCAATATACGCAATCTACATCAATCCAAAATTTAAAAAAAATGAATCAGTTTGTCTGACGATCGCAAAAGCTTGAAACCCAGGGTCACAAACTCACATCAATCCAACCAAATATGTTAGCTCTATCTCTGATATTGAGCGCTTTCTAATAAGTACCGCGCATATAATATATAAATAATAATATATAAAATACACACACAAACACGCACACACGCACACACACACATGTATATATATATATATATATATATATATATATATATATATATATATATATATATATATATATATATATATATATATATATATACACACTTTTCATATATATATATATATATATATAAAAGTGAACATAGAAGTCAACACTTAGAGGCGACAGTCTGTTTCATGCTAGATGCAATCATCGGGCCACCGACGATTGCATCTAGCATGAAACAGACTGTCGCCTCTAAGTGTTGACTTCTATGTTCACTTTTATATTTAAACACACTCTATCTCTGATATTGAGCACTTTATCCCTTAAATATAGCACACTTTAAGACTATATTTCTTCATATATATATATATATATATATATATATATATATATATATATATATATATATATATATATATATAAGTCTAGTCGCACTGAGGAGCTGTGATACAGCGAAACAGTACTGTCTGTGAATGACATAATTTATCTCTTGAAAATATATTTCAATTGACCCGTGTTGAGTGATAAGCTAATTCTATAAACAACAGCCACCTGCACTAATGCAAAGCTCTTCATTAAAATGAATGGAGCACTTTGGCTGATTGGCATTTGTTTACATTTGTAAAAACAATACGCTAGATTTAGTTGTGTAACTCTACCGAGTGAATATACCTCTGACTGACACAAAATTAGTTGTGTTTCAATCCTGGCTTGAGGCATTCGGAAGTCTAGTCGCACTGAGGAGCTGTGATACAGCGAAACAGTACTGTCTGTGAATGACACATATATATATATATATATATATATATATATATATATATATTATTCCAAGATCAATTTCTAAATTATTCAAGATTATATTAACCGTCTCTAACTTTCTAAATTTCTGTTCTGGAGTAACAAGTTGCATCGCAAGTTTCACGTCTTTTTCATTGATTTTTAGACTGTCATAACGTCTGATACATTGAGTTGGATCTTTTCTAATCGATCTCTTCAGCTTTAAGTTGAAATGATGATCCCTATTCCTGTTGTAATCTCCTCATCCAGTTTTTTCTCTCTTCTGTTCCCTTTTTTTAAAGTTATTCACCGTTCTCTTGATACTTCTTGAATGCACTTTGAAGGTGGAAGCCAGATCATGAATGTTAGTGTCATTGCTGAAGGCCTGAATGATATTTTCCACTCACCATTGCTCATTTTGGAAGATAGTGGGTGTGACACAAAACGGTTATAACCTGTTCTCTTTCCTTAATATTTATTCTGTATCTTTTCTTTATAATTTTTAGTTAAATTTCTTTAATCACGAGAAACGCCAACCTTGGAGAAAAGTACTGTGATTTATACACAAAAATACACACACATTTCTTTCTTTCGTAATCACATACACACATACACACATATATACATACATACATACATATATATATATATATATATATATATATATATATATATATATATATATATATATAGGCATGTCTGATTGAATAAATTACAGACATTATGTATGCTAATTTTTAATAAAATCCATTCATACTCACGAATAGCTTTCCGTGTATTGATGTTAAAAGATGAGAGAAATGTGCTATAATTGTCCAAATTTCTTTAATTTTCATTTCTCAAGTATTTTCGATCTTTATCCAAGATCATCTTCAGGAGTCATCAGAATCATCCACCATATTCATCTGACCTTACTCCTTCTGAGTATCACTTGTTTCGCGGACTATCGAATCATTTAGATGGTATTAGGCTGACATCGAGAGAAGAGGTTGAAAATAAGTTTGATTTATATTTTGCTTCAAGAGCTAAAGAATTGTCCAGGCGTCGCAATTATAAGCTTGTTAACAGATGGTATAATGCTGTAGAAAGCAAACGATGTTATGTTAATGAATAAATATTTTTATAATCATGAGATTTTTCATTTTTAATATATAAAAGGCTCAAACACTAATATTCCATGGTTATAATTTATAATATTGGAATCGTAATCACGATCCAAATCATAGTTTTTGATTTTGTAGGTCTGAACCTACAAAATCAAAAAGTATTTGTAGGTCTACCCGGATTCTATCCTCTTGGGAATTTATATATATATTGACCACTAATATTATATATATATATATATATATATATATATATATATATATATATATATATATATATATATATAAATTATGTAGTGCGTGTTCAATTTATATAACGTAAATGTTTTTCGTATGAATGATTTACGTTATATATATATATATATATATATATATATATATATATATATATATATATATATATATATATAATGCTAGTGGCCAATATATATAAATATATATATATATATTCTTTAAATTATAAGCTTTAAATTTTCATTGAGCTCTCAGGATTTCATCCTCCTTGGGACTACCTATACGGATTACCAAATTTTTCTTAACTTATATATATATATATATATATATAGTGTATTGGGCAGCAGATCATTATTTAAACATATATTATTAAATATAACACACTATGTCTAATAAGAAGCCGTTCTAATGTTTGAATATTTCCTTTAATCTCTGGTGAAAATAAAGACAAAAATTAAATTGATCCTAAGCTTTCGAATCAAATTACCCATCCTCAGAGTGGTTATGCAGACATGAAACAAAGGTATCTACCGTCAAAGATAATATTTTGTTATTTTGACATAGAAAATTGCATCCATTACCATATCTGCCTGCTCCCGATATGAATACCCTGCTATTGTCAAACAGAACACTTCTCAGTTAACTACTTCACACGTTAAACATTGAAAACAAACTGGCCACAAATGTACACGAATGACAAATGTAACCTAGTCCTAATGACAACCCAGCGTCACCTACCGTAAAGTTTCTTTAAACATAATAGCATAAAAACTAAGAATTTGCGGACATATATTTCGGTTTGGTGTGATGAAAGTCGCCCCAAATATTTGTAAATATTTCTTTCATACACCCAGTATATATATATATACATATATATATATATATATATATATATATATATATATATATATATATATATATATATATATATATACTGGTTGTGCGATGGGTAATTGTGGACATTTTATATTTTAAATTTCGTGTACGCACGTTGATTGTTTTTTATTATGTCTACTGCACAGCATAGTAAGTATTCAGTTGGACACCGTCTATGAGAAAAAAATCACGATGACCCAATTCACTCCACCAGAAATTTGGAAATGGCATTGTTTATTGCTTGGCATTAGCGCGCATTTCAGAGTGTTTGGGTCAGCAATATGAGTCTAATGGCGATTTCGAAGGTTTTTTGGAGTCTTCACTAGTGATGGGAACGTTATTCCTCCATTCATTTTCTTACAGGGCCTCAAACTCAACACGACGGTACACATCAAGTGCAATGTGGAGCTAATGCTGCCCTGGTTCAAGAGGGTGGCCGCCGGAACACCCAGTGTCTAGCAACATGACTCTGCACTATGTCACACAAGCAGGAGAACCAAGTCACTGCTCCTAACATCTGGGCACCTAACTCCTCAGACTGCAACAGCCTTCATTGTTATATGTGTTATTGACTGAGAGGCCAGCAAACTTTATTGCAAAACCAAAGATAAACTGAAGGCAACGATTACGGCAGCATTCACCAACTTAAACAAGGAAACAGTCCAGAAGGTCTGCAGAAAAATCTAAAGTCGTCTGGATTTCGTCGTTGCAGCAAATGGAAATTGTGCGGAATAAATTTACTCTTTAGTGTTTCAAGATATTTTCGTGTAATTTTGGTAAATATATGTCTTAAAAGAAGTCATTTAGAAGACAATTTATCCATCGCACCCTGTATGTATACACAGGTTTTCGCAATTCTTTGAAGACCCGTGTTTTAATAGCTCTAAATCTTATTTCTTTTCAAATAAAATATGGGAAGCGTGAAGCCAGCTCAACAAACAAAAGGGCACGCTCTGATCTTTGCCTTAAAGGCAGAATGTAGTGCTTTAAAGATTTCGCGCTTCCTGAAAATGTCAGGGTCGCTTGACGGGATTTTACATATATATATATATATATATATGTGTGTGTGTGTGTGTGTGTGTGTGTGTGTGTGTGTGTGTGTGTGTGTGTGTACAGTGGACTCTTATATATGTATGTAAAACAAATACATATGGGCCGTACTACGATCAGAGCACAAACATGTGTACGAAAGGTACAGAGATCTATCGATAAGACCACCAGAAAGTCAATTAATTGCATTGCTAATGAGCACAAGTTTTCTGGGCTGAATTGGGATCGTGTGAGAAAAGTCCTTGATCAGGACCAAAAGGTCAAGAGTTCAGATGTCACGTCGACAACTTCATCTCGTATACAAGAATTTAATTTTGTTTTTTACTGAAAGCGTCCTAGATGGCAATGATGGCGAAGTAGACCAATTCTTGCATGGAAGATAGGTCTTGATGTGGCATCTTGTCTACAGTCGCTTTCTCACAGACATACAGTGGTTTCCTTCTATCGCTTCTAAAAGTATTTTCAAGGCACATGTTTCGACGAGCTACTTGCGCTGGTTCCCAGACTCTATAAATTTAAGCGTGCTACTAGGATGGCATCTCGGTCCCACCCTTTCATTGTCGAAACGGTTAAATTTAACAGTCTCTTCTACACAAACAGCTTCTTTTCTCGCACTTCCCGTCTGTGGGACTCCCTCTTTATGCTTTCCCGATAACTATACTCTTCAAATATTCAAGTGTATTGCCAGTTGACATCATCCCTTGATCTTGTTCACCGTCCGTCTCTGTATCCTCAAACATGCCTCTTTACTTTTGTTCTCAATCCTCTGTAACCCCTTGCGTCCTAGTGGCATTCCCGAATTGCTTGGGGTGAATTGCTTTAAGAAAAATAGAGACGATGACATTGGCTACATAGAAATGTTGGCGGAGGTGGTCCATTTTGTCGAGCTTTTCTTTCTTGTCGTTTTGCTTTTTCCTTTTTACTTCTGGTGCCTTCGAAGATTTTAGTTTCGGGGCACAAATGCAGTGGCTTTCGATTAGGTTTTGAGTTGATCCTTGTATCTTCGTAGGGAGCAAACTCGTGGTTTTTTTTCGTGAAGTGAGCTCACTGAATAAGTCTTGATGTGGGAACCTTGGCTCTTTCTTTCGTGCTACACGTCCTGACCATCGAAGCCAGTGGACTCTCATATATGTATGTATATATATATATATATATATATATATATATATATATATATATATATATGTATGTATGTATGTATGTATGTATGTGTGTGTACAGTGGACTCTCATATATGTATGTATATATATATATATATATATATATATACATATATGTGTGTGTGTGTGTGTGTGTGTGTGTGTGTGTGTGTGTGTGTGTGTGTGTGTGTGTGTGTGTGTGTGTGTACAGTGGACTCTCATAGCCAAGATGAGCGTGCGCTACACGTCTTTACCCTTTCGACACAGCATAGTGTGTCTTCTGCTCTATTATGGAGTTGAAATTATTTGTAAGGTGGAAAATATTTCAGTGCCCACAAGGCCGCAAATCTTATCGACACCGCAAAGTAATGTCTGAGAACCTCCGTCCATGGAATTCTCACAATCTTATTTGTTCTTAAGAAGAAAACTTTCAAACAATAAATAAATAAAACAAATAAAAACACAAACAAAGAAATAGTTGGCTAATTCTAAAAGCTCTGGTCTACACGGGACAAATGCGCTTATTGGATTCACAATTTACACATAACCTATTTAGACGTCTTTTGGGGGAATTTTCAAGAACGGATTCAGTATCCCCACAAAAAAACAAAAATATATAAGTCTAGATCATGATTTTCTGATGAATACAATTAAATTTATGAAAATTTATGAATGTTGAATACTGACATTTAGTAGCCGGCAAAAAAGTGGATAATGATCAATTTAAAGTAAGAACGGAAATAAATACATTTTAAATATCTCCTCGAAGTCAATTTATTTACATTTTTACAGATTTAAATTGATTTAATAGTTGGAGACCGACACTAAAAAGAAGAAAGGTATTTTCATCAGACATTTCTTGTTGTCGCTGTTTGAAAAAAAATTGAAAAAACGGAGATGGGAATGAACGTTAAAATTACCGATTTATATGAAACAAATAATTCGTAAATTTGAAAAAGTTAATAAAATTTTGATAGACAGAAATTGTCGATATATAAATATGGGAAAGCGATATATAAATTTTTAGAAATTCGAGAACAGTTTTGAAAGAAACGTTGTATGACAAATTGGAAAAGATTTTGTTGCGCGTTTTTCCAATTTGTATTATATTTTTCTCACAATGCTCACACACACACACACACACACACACATATATATATATATATATATATATGAGACAAAGATATGTAAGTTTTATATGTCAAGACCAATATATATGTGTGTGTGTGTGTGGCTGTGTGTGTGTGTGTGTGTGTATGAGGTGTGTACAAAAATATTCGACTTTACCTATTTCCCTTCAAAATCAATGTGGCCTGGCAAAAATCCTTCGGATGAGAGATGCCGTCACCCTGCCTGCGCATGCGTGAAAATTTTCTCCGCCGGAGGCCGAGTTATTTCCTGGCTGTTACACCTAGGGTAAAGACATGTAGCGCACGCTCATCAAATTTTCGTTTCAACGGAAGATTTCATACGATTTAATAGTAGTAACCGTGAACATTTCTCATTCGGATTTTGTGAAGAATCTTAATTCTTCAATCAATGATTGAGATCATAGCGAGTTCTACGTCAATAAAAAAAATCCGTCGAAAACCCCCTATAATATCCTTAAATAATTGAGCTTAACTTTAAGAAAGCATTGCGATGTAGCAATATGCGTCATTGTTAAATTTAAGACAACTTTCGACCTATGGATGTCAGTAATTGATGTAACTTCAAAGTGCAAGAGCAAGATACTTAGACTGAGAGAAAGTGCTGGAAGGAAGATTAATTAGTTTTTTGGCGAAGATGACAGGACAAAGAAACCGGTTGTTTATAAAACTGATCACCCCGCGCAAAGACAAGCAGAAAGAACGAAGCGGGCTACAAAGAAAGACATAAAGGACGGTCGCTGAATTGCGCATCTCCCCAGTCAATTACACCTCAACCCACCTTCGCTCATTTATAGTAGTAAGTCACTACCTAAGAATAAAATTTGGTGTACTGCTAGAAATTATTTTGTTCCTCACTCGTGGGTAATGATATGGACGAGGGGTAATTTTTAAACCAAAGACCTTTGACTGCAAGAAACTGTAACCTGTCAACGAATCTGGTGTCTGGTCTGAGCATTAAAAACCATAAATATGAATGCTGGTTATTATTATAAGAAGTAAGGGGGTACACTCAAAAGATTTAAAATTGATAACATCAACATTTTTTTTCTTTTTCTCACTGCGATCAAAACGGAATAGTTCATTATTTAGCCGGTATTGCCATGGAATAACGGTTTTCGCTTTCTGTCTGTCTCTTCTTTCTTTCTTTCTTTCTTTCTTTCACTGAAACCGAGTAACGTCTCTATACGTCTTTTCGGCCTTTCCACTTGATCAAAATGGAAGAGCCCATTATTTATGAGGTATTGTTATGGAGCAACGGTCTTCTTTCTTTCTTTCTTTCTTTTATTTTATTTTCTCACCGAAACCAAGTAGCCTCTCTCATATCTTTTCCGCCTTTCCATGCAATCAAAACGGAATAGTCCATTATTTACGAGGTATTAGTAAGGTACAACAGTTGCTTTTTCTATTTCTTTTTCTTTCTTTCTTTCTTTCTTTCTTTCTTTCTTTCTCTCTTTCGTTTTCTCATTGGAACCAAGTAGCCTCTCTCATATCTTTTCCGCCTTTCCATGCGATCAAAACGGAATAGGCCATTATTTACGAGGTATTAGTAAGGTACAACAGTCGCTTTTTCTTTTTCTTTTTCTTTTCTTTCTTTCTTTCTTTCTTTCTTTCTTTCTTTCTTTCTTTCTTTCTTTCTTTCGTTTTCTCATTGGATCCAAGTAGCCTCTCTCAAATATTTTCCGCCTTTCCATGCGATCAAAACGGAATAGTCCATTATTTACGAGGTATTAGTAAGGTACAACAGTTGCTTTTTCTTTTTCTTTTTCTTTCTTTCTTTCTTTCTTTCTTTCTTTCTTTCTCTCTTTCGTTTTCTCATTGGAACCAAGTAGCCTCTCTCATATCTTTTCCGCCTTTCCATGCGATCAAAACGGAATAGGCCATTATTTACGAGGTATTAGTAAGGTACAACAGTCGCTTTTTCTTTTTCTTTTTCTTTTCTTTCTTTCTTTCTTTCTTTCTTTCTTTCGTTTTCTCATTGGATCCAAGTAGCCTCTCTCAAATATTTTCCGCCTTTCCATGCGATCAAAACGGAATAGTCCATTATTTACGAGGTATTAGTAAGGTACAACAGTCGCTTGTTCTTTTTCTTTCCTTTCATTCTTTCTTTCTTTCTTTTATTTTCTCATTGAAACTAAGAAACCTCTCTGATATATCAGTTCCTTCTTTTCACGCGATCAAAACGGAATACAGAGTTATTTATGAGGTATTAATAGGGCGTAACTATCGTGATATCTATGGGAGGTACAAAAAGATTTACCATAAGATTATCATCATATATCAATAAATCAATATTTAGAAGAAAAAATATTCGTTTTAGAAAGGTGAATGCAATATGGCGGCAACGTTCCGCCATGTTAATTGACGTACCCAACGTCATACATATTAGAAACTGCTACTCTCTCCTTTTTTGTCTGCTGCTAATTAAATGTATTCATACAGGATGCTTCAAGTTAAATTACAACTTATGGCCACATCACATTGAAACACCGGTTCCTGTACGATAATCGAAGTCAAAGAACATCGAGCCACATCGCTACCTAGATGAGTGACTTGGCAATATCAGCTGGTGGAAGCATGGATGTGTGAGTGGTGTAATAACTCGGAACTGATAATCGTAAAATCGTGTTCCAATTCCCACAGCATTCCTTATATTCTCAAACATCATTCGGAAAGGTATGGATGGACCTCCTTTACCCCAGCTATGGGTTAATTAGTAAGACTAAATTAGTCTATATTTCTGAGATGAGATATTTTGAATACTATTTACATTATTCGGACTATTGTCCTCATATTTGTCGCCATGTTTATCACAATGTTTGGGACCTGCAGTATCTGTCTATATTTCTGAGATGAGGTATTATGTACATTATTTACATTATTCGGACTATTGTCCCCATCTTTGTTGCCATATTTATTTCAATGTTTCATACCTTCAGTATCTGTCTATATTTCTGAGATGAGGTATTATGTACATTATTTACATTATTCGGACTATTGTCCTCATCTTTGTTGCCATATTTATTACAAAGTTTCATAACTTCAGTATCTGTCTATATTTGTGAGATGAGGTATTATGTACATTATTTACATTATTCGGACTATTGTCCTCATCTTTGTCGCCATATTTATTTCAATGTTTAGGACATTCAGTATCTGTCTATATTTCTGAGATGAGGTATTATGTACACTACTTACATTATTCGGGCTATTGTCCTCATCTTTGTTGCCATATTTATTACAAAGTTTCATACCTTCAGTATCTGTCTATATTTCTGAGATGAGGTATTATATACACTATTTACATTATTTGGACTATTGTCCTCATCTTTGTTGCCATATTTATTACAACGTTTCGGCCTTTCAGTATCTGTCTATATTTCTGACATGAGGTATTATGTACACAATTTACATTATTCGGACTATTGTCCTCATAATTGTCGTTATCACAACTTTTGGGCTGTTGTACGCTCCGGCCTTCTTCGGGTGGTTGGAATGTTGAACTGAACCCTTTATTTCGCTCACTGGGGTAGACTGTTCTAGTTCCACATGCCAAGTCTAATGGATCTCAGTTATCTCCTGTTAATTCCGCTCTAAAAGTTCTCCACTGCCTTAATAGTCCGAATAATATAGTGTAAAACATTATTGTTTCAAAAAATAAATCTTACAATCTGAAAATATTTCCTGACTTTAAATTGTCTGCAAACGGTCGATAAACCGTAAAAATATAACGAATTTATCAATCTTTCAAATACATAAATATAAATTGCGTAGAGATTAAATGTGGCTTCTGCATTCGGACCTCCCCTACGATTCGGATCCGCCCGCCTACGATTCGGATACCCCACCAACGATTGCAAAAGCCAAGGGGATGATGATGATAATGAAGATGTTGATGATGATGATGATGATGCATTGAAAGTACCGTGCTAACAAAATGAGGGGGTCAGTCTACGTATTGATTGTAGTATGAAAAAGAACACCCCCCCGCTTTATTTCCAAGTTGTATTTCTTGTTTCTTTATGAAATAATGATAAGATATAAAGGCACCACTTCTCAACCAAGCTATGGGTTAATCAGTAAGACTTGTATTATTAAACCATTATTAGCTAAAAAAAAAAAATTCTGAAAATATAAAAATATTTTCTGGCTTTAAATAACCCGCAAAGGGAGGATAAACCGTAAATAAGTAACGGATCAATCAATCAAAATGTAGGTTTGGAAATCCCGGTTATCTCTTGGGAGTTTTCGTGAAAGATCATCTCTGATTTTCTAAGGATGAAATGATAATTAAATACGTTAATATTGGCTTTTAACTTCTTCTTTGTGACATGTACAGGGGGCCGACACTATTTTGGGGACACTTAAAGGTACGAACATTGATTGATGGGTTTGTCTTTGGTTTCATGTTTTCTTTATTTTTACTTCAACATCTGATCATAATTACATAAACAAACAAGAAATACATCTCCGGCCTTCTTCAGGTGATTGAAATTTCGAACCGAAACCTTTATTCCGTTCACCAGTGTAGATTGTTCTAGTTCCACGTGCCATGCCTCTTGCGGATGTCTCAGTTATTTCCATTCAATTCAACTCTCCAAGGTTTGCTTCACCACTGCTGTGGCCTGGTATTGAACTTACAATTCTTTGGAGCTAGTTACTGGATCTAACCAACATCTTCATCCACTGGGTTTTATCCACTGGGCCGTGTATGAATTTTTGGGAGCTATATACCTAATGTCTCAGCAACCAGGTCTTATATATGTGCTGATTCCTTAAGTTCCCGTATTTTCCAGTAAAGATACGAAAAATTAAGGAATCAGTACATATGCTAGGACATAAATATCTCCTGAGCCGACCAAGCATAGAAATGAAGAGAATATGAGAACCAGTAATACGGAGTGCTAAAAATTGCAATGAATAACATCATAAAAATTGTAATATAAGCTCTGGTAAAAAATCTGTCTCAGAAATTCATACACAGATGTCCTCAAGAACACATGGCCCAGTGGATAAAGATCCAGTGACTAGACCAAAAATGTTGTGATCTCAATACCAAATCACAGCAGTGGTAACCCAAAACTTAAAGGAAAATGGCTGAGACATCCGTTGTGAAGGCATGGCACGTGGAACTAGAACAATCTACCCCGTTGGACGAAATAAAGGTTTCGGTTCGAAATTCCAGTCACCTGAAGAAGGCCGGTGCGTACAGCGGCCGAAACGTTCTGAATATGGCAATGAAGATGAGGATAAGAGTCCGAATAATGTAAATAATGCAAGTAATAATAATACCTCATCTCAGAGATATAGACAGAGATATAGACAGAGAAATATGACATGAGGGCTGGAGCGTTCAATGGCCGTAACTTTGTTATTGAGGGGTCTCTCATTTTCACACAAATGGACTCACCCAAGGTATACATATACTACTACCAGTGAATACCCGAACAGTCAAGGAGTCGAGACGGAACGACAGAAGAGTAGTAGAGTCCAGTAGTAGTAGAGTAAGTCACACACAGAGACGGAGGCAAGAGTCACAGTTAGCGAGCACGTATACTCAGTAAGGAATCATACCGCGATGCTTCAATACCAAGACTGTATATATATATATATATATATATATATATATATATATATATATATATATATATATATATAAATTAGTGCTACTAATCCGCATTCCTGGATCTACTAACCCGTATTACCAGTTTGTATTATTACGTTAATACATTTATTTTCCTTATTCATTCCTGGCGTTTGTTGTTCATTGATATCGGTTCAACCCGTAATCCACAACACTTGTGAATATGGCAATGAAGATGAGGGTAACAGTCCGATTAATGCAAATAACACGTTTTATATTAAAATTACGAGCTATACGTTTTTATAGTAAAGTTACCAGCAATGAATTTCAAAATAAAATGACCAAAAGTACATTTTCATTGCAAAACGAGCAATCAATAATACAAGACTAAAAAAAGTATAAAGTACATTTTTATGGTAAGCATACTAGCAATCCATTTAAAATATAGCACCAATACATTTTTATTAAAAAATATCTGACAATAGTTTTATCATCTAGAAAAACATATCTAAATAAGCATACGTTTGCCCTGAAATTATGATATCATATACAGAATGTCTGTGGTTGAAAGCGTAAAATTATGTTTACAATATTTAAATTTCGACATTAAATAACACATAAAAGTTGATATGCCGCTAAATAAAACCAACCAACCTGACTAGACCGATAGCATCAAGACATCCCAGTCAAGATGTCATCTCTAACAAATCGATGATGATGGGGGTGGGTGCTAACACATGATTCATGGTCAGGAAACGAACGTCCTAACCACTCGGCCACGTTCACTAGGCGTCATGTCAATTCACAGATAATAAAGAAAATGGATTTGTGGAGAGCCGTGGCTGGCGAGGCCCAAAGGGAGAGAAGATAAAAGAAACAGTGGGGTGAAGCGTGGTCGCTTTGACTGGAATCAGCAGTAATAGGCTGTCTCTGTCATTGATTCAGCGGGCGATTAAACTTGGCGCCGTACAAAGCCAGCAAGCTTCATACGAGCAATTAGATGCACGCGAGTGGACACACGCAATTGGATGCACACAACTAGATGCACAAGAACGCCCGCACGCAAGTGGACGCAATCAGGCGGAAGCAAAATGGCGTGCGTTTATTAATATATAATTTACCGGCCTTATCTATACACGTTTAATTTATAATTTTGCATAGTACATTTGCTGCAAATTGACAATGTCATTTTTTCGCTAATATTCATCCCATACAAGGTAGAGGTTAACAATGTGAGGTGTGTGGTATGTTTATTTTCTATAGCGTAGATGTGGTACAATGCAAAATGGAGCATGGAGTCAGCATCAAACTCAATACTTCAGTTGTAATTCATATAACAACACAAGATTGCTAACCATTACCCTACATCAAAGTTCCAGAGATATCCTTGGATATGGTCATTTTCTAAGAATAGATTAAATGTGGTACAAGGCCAAAAATTTGGAGCATCGTGTCAGCATCAAGTCAGCATCGAACTCAATACTTCAGTTGTATTTCATATAACAACACAAGATTGCTAACGTTTACACTACATCTAAGTTCCAGAGATATTCTTGGATATGGCCATTTTCCAAGCATAGATTAGATGTGGTACAAGGCCGAAAATTTGGATCATCGAGTGAACATTGAACTCAATAGTCAATCGTTAATGATCTAACGAGACAAGATTGCTAACCATTACATTACATCTAATTTCCAGATATATCCTTATATATGGTCATTTTCTTAGTAGATTAGATGTATTGCAAGTCTGAAGGTGTGGAGCATCAAGAGGGCATTGAACTCATTTTCAAGGCGTTATGATAATAATAAAATTAACCTTTTTCATGCAAACGTTTCAAAAAAATTACACTCGTTAAAATATGTAGACGCACAATCTGCAATCGGCTCCAAAACGAAACTAATTTATTTCGTCACAGAAAATCTACCCCCCACATCAACATGTTTCTTGTATTCATATCACGAACCTAATTCAGTAACTTCCTACCTTGAGTTCCTTTCGAGGCTTGTACTTGTACTGAATCTTAATGAATAAAAACAAATGTTTTCTTTAATTTTAGTTTTTAATTCTGTTTTACTTAAATTCAGTTTGGCGTATGTAGAACCTGACGGAGTCCAACAACTCAGCTAGTGTCTATATTACTGTCAAGGGTAGTATATGAAAATCGCATTTCGGCGAATCAGTAAATATTTCTTTAAAAAGCGGTAAAATAAAAAGAAACTGGCGAACACTTTGCTTATTTCCCGCCAAATCTGGGAATGTTTTTTAACGTTCCTTTTCATGGCTCTTCTCGTTTAACCCGCACTCAGCCCCAGCACGTCACTATTTTCCATTCGTTTAATATGCCAGGAATTTGGATACTGCGCCAAAAACTGTTATCTCTGTCGATGGTCACTGTGCAGTTAATACGGTGCCACGTCTGCGGGCGATTAAACCCAGGCCAATAAAAATTACCGCCAAAACAAGATGGCGCATACAGTCGCTTCTCTTCTACGAGATTTATTTCTTGTACTTTTTGTTTTGTCAGCGTGAGATTATTATCGTGAGAAACGAACACTGGTTTAGTTGAGATTTTCGATTAACTCTATCGTCTTTTTCTTTCAAATTATTTTATTCCTATCTTTTTTTTTATTCTAAATATTTGATTACCCGTTTGATTCCATTCTACTTCGTTTCCTTTGTTTTTGGAATCATTTAACAGAATATTCTTTTTTCTTTGTTTTCTCATTCTTCAGCCCATCTCCCCCCTTAATGTATATTCTCTGATTTATTCGTTCGTTCAATTATCGGTTCATATTTCTTTGAATAATCTTTGTTCTTTATAGATTCATTTTGTCAATTATTATAGAATTATTTCGTGGTTACATCCTTTTATAAGTCTTCCTATTCTACTTACAGTGGTCGCAACACGCAAAGACAAACATAAAGCACAAAGAAGCCAATTCTTCTGTGTTCCGTGTCCCTTCAAGACGTTGGCGATCACGGATATCCACCTTTTCCTGTTTTTTTTGTAGCTCTTAATAACTTTTATCTTACAGCCATCTCTCTTAAACTCGACAACGCTAACCATTCGCTTAATCTCTCTAGAAAGCTGTTCAGTTGCTTTCCGTTGTCCCTCTTACCTGCAATTTGTCTTGGAACATTCAAATTATACAAGCAATTTTTCTGATCATGTACCCTAGAAATTTCCTTGGTCTCTTCGTGGTGTTAAGTAACATTTTTGTTGGTATTTTCCTTAAAACTTTTTTGGTTGCTCACATGTTCGGTTCATGGTATTAAGAGCATCCTTCTAAAGAACCATATTTCTGATGATTTCCTGCCTGTGAGAAAATTTCCCAGCATTCACTGCTATATAGAAGGACTGGTATTACATAACAATTCAGAACTGCTTATTTCTGATGCTTTAACCTCTTCTTCACTTGTGAGGAGATTGTCCAGCATTTACTGCCATATTGGAGGACTGATAGTACATAACAATTCAGTACTCCTTATTTCTTTTGCTTTAACCTCTTCTTCACCTGTGAGGAGATTCTCCAGAATTTACTGCCATATTGGAGGACTGATAGTACATAACAATTCAGTACTCCTTATTTCTTTTGCTTTAACCTCTCTATCACCTGTGAGGAGATTCCCCAGAATTTACTGCCATATTGGAGGACTGATAGTACATAACAATTCAGTACTCCTTATTTCTTTTGCTTTAACCTCTTCTTCACCTGTGAGGAGATTCTCCAGAATTTACTGCCATATTGGAGGACTGATAGTACATAACAATTCAGTACTCCTTATTTCTTTTGCTTTAACATCTTCTTCACCTGTGAGGAGATTCTCCAGAATTTACTGCCATATTGGAGGACTGATAGTACATAACAATTCAGTACTCCTTATTTCTTTCGCTTTAACCTCTTCTTCACCTGTGAGGAGATTCTCCAGAATTTACTGCCATATTGGAGGACTGATAGTACATAACAATTCAGTACTCCTTATTTCTTTTGCTTTAACCTCTTCTTCACCTGTGAGGAGATTCTCCAGAATTTACTGCCATATTGGAGGACTGATAGGACATAACAATTCAGTAGACTTTATTTCTGATGCTTTAACCTCTTCTTCACTTGTGAGGAGATTGTCCAGCATTTACTGCCATATTGGAGGACTGATAGTACATAACAATTCAGTACACTTTATTTCTGATGCTTTAACCTCTTCTTCACTTGTGAGGAGATTGTCCAGCATTTACTGCCATATTGGAGGACTGATAGTACATAACAATTCAGTACACTTTATTTCTGATGCTTTAACCTCTTCTTCACTTGTGAGGAGATTCTCCAGAATTTACTGCCATATTGGAGGACTGATAGTACATAACAATTCAGTACTGCTTATTTCTTTTGCTTTAACCTCTTCTTCACCTGTGAGGAGATTCCCCAGAATTTACTGCCATATTGGAGGACTGATAGTACATAACAATTCAGTACTCCTTATTTCTTTTGCTTTAACCTCTTCTTCACCTGTGAGGAGATTCCCCAGAATTTACTGCCATATTGGAGGACTGATAGTACATAACAATTCAGTACTCCTTATTTCTTTTGCTTTAACCTCTTCTTCACCTGTAAGGAGATTCTCCAGAATTTACTGCCATATTGAAGAATGATATTACATAACAATTCAGTACTCATTTTTTTCTGTTGCTTTAAACTCTTCTTCACCTGTGAGTAGATTCTCCAGCATTTACTGCCATACTGGAGGACTGATATTACATAACAATTCAGTAGACTTTATTTCTGATGCTTTAACCTCTTCTTCACTTGTGAGGAGATTGTCCAGCATTTACTGCCATATTGGAGGACTGATATTACATAACAATTCAGTACACTTTATTTCTGATGCTTTAACCTCTTCTTCACTTGTGAGGAGATTGTCCAGCATTTACTGCCATATTGGAGGACTGATAGTACATAACAATTCAGTACACTTTATTTCTGATGCTTTAACCTCTTCTTCACTTGTGAGGAGATTCTCCAGAATTTACTGCCATATTGGAGGACTGATAGTACATAACAATTCAGTACTGCTTATTTCTTTTGCTTTAACCTCTTCTTCACCTGTGAGGAGATTCCCCAGAATTTACTGCCATATTGGAGGACTGATAGTACATAACAATTCAGTACTCCTTATTTCTTTTGCTTTAACCTCTTCTTCACCTGTGAGGAGATTCCCCAGAATTTACTGCCATATTGGAGGACTGATAGTACATAACAATTCAGTACTCCTTATTTCTTTTGCTTTAACCTCTTCTTCACCTGTGAGGAGATTCCCCAGAATTTACTGCCATATTGGAGGACTGATAGTACATAACAATTCAGTACTCCTTATTTCTTTTGCTTTAACCTCTTCTTCACCTGTAAGGAGATTCTCCAGAATTTACTGCCATATTGAAGAATGATATTACATAACAATTCAGTACTCATTTTTTTCTGTTGCTTTAAACTCTTCTTCACCTGTGAGTAGATTCTCCAGCATTTACTGCCATACTGGAGGACTGATATTACATAACAATTCAGTAGACTTTATTTCTGATGCTTTAACCTCTTCTTCACTTGTGAGGAGATTGTCCAGCATTTACTGCCATATTGGAGGACTGATATTACATAACAATTCAGTACACTTTATTTCTGATGCTTTAACCTCTTCTTCACTTGTGAGGAGATTGTCCAGCATTTACTGCCATATTGGAGGACTGATAGTACATAACAATTCAGTACACTTTATTTCTGATGCTTTAACCTCTTCTTCACTTGTGAGGAGATTCTCCAGAATTTACTGCCATATTGGAGGACTGATAGTACATAACAATTCAGTACTGCTTATTTCTTTTGCTTTAACCTCTTCTTCACCTGTGAGGAGATTCCCCAGAATTTACTGCCATATTGGAGGACTGATAGTACATAACAATTCAGTACTCCTTATTTCTTTTGCTTTAACCTCTTCTTCACCTGTGAGGAGATTCCCCAGAATTTACTGCCATATTGGAGGACTGATAGTACATAACAATTCAGTACTCCTTATTTCTTTTGCTTTAACCTCTTCTTCACCTGTGAGGAGATTCCCCAGAATTTACTGCCATATTGGAGGACTGATAGTACATAACAATTCAGTACTCCTTATTTCTTTTGCTTTAACCTCTTCTTCACCTGTAAGGAGATTCTCCAGAATTTACTGCCATATTGAAGAATGATATTACATAACAATTCAGTACTCATTTTTTTCTGTTGCTTTAAACTCTTCTTCACCTGTGAGTAGATTCTCCAGCATTTACTGCCATACTGGAGGACTGATATTACATAACAATTCAGTACACTTTATTTCTGTTGCTTCATGTCTCGTCTTCATCTGTGAGGAGATTGTCCAGCATTCACTCCCATATAGGAGGACAGATACTGCATAAAATTCGAGTAATTTCTTTGTTTATAACGATAATACTTTGCTTGTCTTTTGGAAGGCAAATTTCCCACATAATCCCAATTCCTTCGGTAATTAATGAAAGTAACGAGTAAATTAACACTTTGAGCCCGGACAACCGTTTTATCGGTGGTAGAGGAAAATGACGTAATGCGCAACCACCGATTTAACAGTGGTAGAGAAAAAGGATATAATCCCCAGCCACCGGTCGAACGGTGGGTAAACAGTTCTAACTATTTATATCTACTGTGAAACCTTATATGCCATGTATTTGGGAATTTTGACTCAAGAAAGGGATAAAATTGTTCAGGAACACAGGGCTCAAATGGTGTTGTGGTAGGATCCACCTAATCTGCATAGGTGACTATCAACTATATAAATAATGGTTGGTACCGGAAGACGAGGGGAGCGAATACAGAGATCCAGCTAGAGACTCTGCCCGACTGCGACTTAGTCAACACATTCTCCAGGAACGTCTTCCCAGAAATATACAGAAATACTATATGTACTTATTGTGTACACTTTCTTGTTATAATACATTCTTGTTCTAAGTACATTTTGTGTTGCATTATTATTCCATGCATTAGTCAAGATTCAGCAATGAGTCAAGACTCAACAAATGGTTAGGGTATAAAGAAGAGAGGAAAATGAAAAATATTATTGGGAGGAATAAAATGAATCTGGGAAACAACTACAAAGAAAGGACGAAAAAAGATGATAAGGAATTCGTTATTCTTATTTCCTTTTCCCGATTTTTTTCATCACATCTTTTTCTCCTTCAAAACTTTCCGCTCGACCTCCTTTGTCACTACATGTATACCACGAGTTACGTCGTTTCGAGATAATTCGTTCTCGATTATACGTCGTTCGTCAAAACATATATGGAAAAATAAAAGTCGAGTTTAAGTCAATCTACTTTACGTCCGTCCGCCACAAATATCGTAATAAGAAAAGCATTAAAAACACATAAAATCATGTTACAGTACAATAAATAAGAAAATATATAAAATCATATTAAATTATTTATATTTACAGTAAATATTTATATAATCATCATAAAGCTTAGAGAACGAAATATGAAAAAATCTGTAACTCTGTGCCGTTGTCTTATTTAGCGGGTTTTTTAAGAGCTCAATCTTGGCGTTTTCCACGGCAGTTCCAATATCTACCTTTTGGCGTCGTTGTCAGCGCCACTCGTGATTTCTGCGAAATTGAAATCTAGTTTAGGCATACGCACGTTATACGTCTGGTTATCGCCTACGCTCTCATTCTCATTCATTTGTGACTTTATATTTTGCCCCAATAAGAAAAGAGGAAAAATATTTTAAGACATGGAACAACTCCTTTCTCTTTGGATTGATAGGCTGAATCATCAGCGTGCTGTTATTAGTCAAGCAATCATTCAAGCGAAAGCGTTGTCTTTGTTCGAGAACCTGAACAAAAAAAAGTACCCACATGAGAAAGATGTAGAGTTTAAAGCGAGTTAAGTCTGGTTTGTGAGATTTAAAGAACGTAGATGTTATCACTCTATTAAGAAGCAAGGTGAAAGCGCATCAGCTGACAAACAAGCTGCAGCCGATTTTCCTAAAGAATTGGCTAAGATCATCAAAGAAAACGGGTTTCTTCCCGAACAGATTTTTAACGTTGACGAAACTGGATTATATTCGAAAAAAAATTGCCAGACCGTTCTTTCATTGCTAACGCTAAGCTTAAGGCTATATCGATGATAAATTATCTTATTCAGAATACTGTAGGTACATATCGTAAATACTGTAATATGCAATGGGGAGTTCATATTTGCTGTTTATAGGCCTCCGAGTTCTCTGCATTTTTGTAAAACGAAGAAGAGCTTGGCGGTTCAACAAAACTTTCATTATAGTATTTTAGAACGATTAGATTAAGCCAAACATCCGGTTATCAACCCTACTGTCTGGGGAATTAGGCGGCCAGATGTAAGGCTTGATGTGGTCGCAGAATTGTTTGACGGCCATAACTGGGTGGTCATGTCTGTGTGTCATCGTGTAGAGTCCTGTTGCCCGGCATCGGGTCTTCCAGCAGCCTCCCTCTTGAACAGGTTAACACTGCCCTCTCAAAGCAAGTGATGTCGGCAACCGTATGGAGCTTGAGACCCCGTGGGAAGATGAATGGTGGCATATCGTCGTTTTTCGACCTATGTCGTGACCTCTGGAACCAATTTATGACGTAGGATCAGTTATGCCTCTAGTTCTCATTCCAATTTGAAACTTTGCTTCCATCATTCTTTCTGTCTGCGATTAGGCTTTTGTTTTCATTAGTTTTATTCATGCTTTTTTTTTTCTTTTTCGTTACGATTTATCTTTCTTCATTTAATCGACGATTTAGGGATAAATTTATTTTCTTCTTATTCCAGTTTCCGTTGATCTTCTTTGGTTAGAGTTTACGTGCGTTTTTTATTTTTCGCTTTGCTTTCTCTCTTTAATATTTATAATTTTTTTTTTATATTTTTTTTATATTTTTTTTTTTTTATATTTTTTTATATTTTTTTTATATTTTTTTATATTTTTTTTATATTTTTTTTATATTTTTTATATTTTTTTTTATATCTTTTTTATATTTTTTTTTTTATATTTTTTTTATATTTTTTTTTATATTTTTTTTATATTTTTTTTATATTTTTTTATATTTTTTTTTTTATATTTTTTATATTTTTTTTTATATTTTTTTTATATTTTTTTATTTGCTTTCTCTCTTTAATATTTATAATTTTTTTTTATTATATCTTTTCGTTTTTAAGAAGAGGTGTTGCTTTGTTCATTTTCGGATTTTGCGGCTATAATCCTTTGTTATTTTTCTTCCACCCAAATTATTTCAGCTTCAACACCCTCGGGTTATTTCATTCCAGCGTTGAATTTGTCTTTTTTACTTTTCGACTTTTATTCGCTTATTCTTTTTTTGTTTCATCATTTCCCGCTTCCGCTTCAATCGTATTCATTTTATATGCTTTCTTTCTTTTTCTTTCTTCCTTTTTCTTTCTTTCTTTTTCTTTCTTTCTTTCTTTTTCTTTCTTTCTTTTTCTTTCTTTCTTTCTTTTTCTTTCTTTTTTTTTCTTTCTTTCTTTACTTTTTCTTTCTTTTCCTTTCTTTCTTTTTCTTTCTTTACTTTTTCTTTCTTTACTTTTTCTTTCTTTCTTTACTTTTTCTTCCTTCCTTTCTATTTCTTTCTTTACTTTTTCTTTCTCTTTAACTTATTTTTCTTTGCAGGATATTTTCATCTATCTATCTATCTATCTATCTATCTATCTATCAATCGCTCTCAGTCTGTTTATATCTATGTGTGTCTTTGACTCAGTTTATTCTTATCTATTTATCTATCTATCTATATCTGTATCTATCTATCTATCTATCTACATATCTATTCACACCTATCTATCTATCTATCTATCTATGTCTATCTGTAATCTATCTATCTGTCAATTCACATTTATCTATCTATCTATCAGTCGCTCTCAGTTGTTTATATCTATGTGTCTCTTTGACTCAGTTTATCCTTATCTATCTATCTATCTATCTATCTATCTATCTATCTATCTATCTATCTATCAGTATCTATCTGTATCTATCTATCAATTCACCCCTATCTATCTATCTATCTATCTATCTTTCTATCAATTCACAACTATCTATCTATCTATCTATCTATCTATCTATCTATCTATCTATCTATCTATCTACCTGATGGCTGAACATCGCCAACATAAGTCCTTGTGATTATGCCTCAGGTATCTTTTGATACAAACTGCTTACTTGCAAACCAGTCCACATTCGGCAATATGTGCATGCTGGTAAGTGTTAACGTGTGTTGACGTAAAAAACTTTCTTCAACATGAAATTTATCAAAGTTCTTCATCTTAAATATGGACAATGGTTCTTCCTTCGGCACCATTAGACGCCAGGATTCTAAAAAGAATCAAAAGTGATATCACCGTCATTGTCATGGCATTAGATGTGGTTTGAAATTGCGCCGCTAGTCTTCAGTTAGAGATGAACATTTTCACTGGATAATTTAGCTTGGGGTTTTGTTTTTTTTTTAATCATTTCCCCCCAAGCAAGACAATGAAGCCACTAAGATACAAGAGATTACTGAATGTGAGAGTATATAAGAAAAAATAAAATATTAATAAGGGGAGAGAACAATAAAATAATAGCAATTAACCCTTTGAACCTCAACATGAAAGTCCATATAATACGGAGAGCAAGGCCACAAGGTGGGAGTTCCATACTTATCAGAGAATTCCACAAGCAAGAAGTGTGATCGAAGAAACTGTTAGCATAGAACTTACGGTTGCATGTAGACAGTGTAACATTAAAATAATGAACCTTGTCACGAAACTAATAATAACTTTAAATCCATAATGCTTAGATACCAAAGAGGAAAACTCACCAGAACAATTATCATAAAATTTTGTTATTAAAAGTTGAGATTTAGAAAATACTTGTTTTATAAAGATATTTCTCCGCTTTTTCGCTGCTCGCTGAAGCGCTAATTCACGGACGACTGAAAAAATAAACATTCTCATTCGTCACATGCTTCCTCGTATTTACGCTGAATGAATAAATACTTATCTCTGCCACATGCATACTCTTTATCTTGGAGAGCAGAGACGGAGAGTAAGAGTGCAAATTGGGAGATACGCACCCATCAGGGTTTCCGGGTTCAAAGGGTTATCAATGTCAATCGTTATCTAAATAAAATATTAATAAGGGGAGAGAACAATAAAATAATAGCAATTAACCCTTTGAACCTCAACATGAAAGTCCATATAATACGGAGAGCAAGGCCACAAGGTGGGAGTTCCATACTTATCAGAGGCTCAGTGTTCAAAGGGTTAATAAGACAGAAGATAACGATTGACATTGCATTTAAATCTTTGATGATCAAAATTGACTGGAAAGAAAGAAGCTAGAAGAAAGTTCCACAAGCGAAAATTGCGATGGAAGATACTCTTAGCATAGAACTTACGGCTACATCTAGACAGTTCGACTGTAAACTAATGATATCTTGTCGAGGATCTAATAATACATTTAAATCCATAATGCTTAGACACCAACAAAGAAACATAATCAGAATAATTATTATGAATTTTTTTATAAAAAAAAAGAAAAGATTTCTTTCATTCTTTCTTTCTTTCTTTCTTTCTATCTATCTATCTATCTATCTATCTCAGCCTATTCATATCTATCTATCTATCTATTTATCTCAGCCTATTCATATCTATCTATCTATTTATCTATCTTGCTATCTATGTGTTTGGTGGGGGGAGTGGACATACCCTTTTTAAATGGAACATTTTTTTAAAAGAATATTTTTCATAGGCATAATTTTAATAGGAATGTTTCCCTGCCTTTTCGCTGCTTGTTGATTCGTTAATTCAGGGACGAATGAAAGAGACGTTGATATCGGCCATATAGTTCCCCTTTTTTACTTCTTGCCATGCGCTGACTGACTTACAATTCCCCAGCACCTGTGATCGTCAACTGATCCCATCAAATATATCTCGTAACAAAAATACTATGTATTTCCTATAACAGGTGTGATTGTTCCTGAGTGGATATATTTTTCATTCCCTACAGAACATTGGTCACTTACAGGAGGATCTCACTAAATCCCTCTTCGTAGTATTGCCAACATCACCGGGTGCAAATTAATGTGAGCTCCATTGGATAATTAGTTTTGGGAGCCGCATAATCAAACTAATCATGCGTACCCTGCTGAAGCAGATTTCGACTGGAAATAGGACAAGAAGAGTGCGGCTTTGTCAAGGACACTGGGACAAGAAATGTGATATTCATGATCATAATAATAATCCGAGAGATCAATTCACGTGCAGAAAAATGTGCATTTATATTTAAGATTAAGCAAAAGCATTTGAAATGTTACGACAGAAAGACCTATTTTAATTGCTAGGAAAACTCGATCCACTTGGAATAATGCAAGACTTATACTGGAAAAAGATCGCCTGTATACGGATGGAAAATAAAAAGAGAAGCTATACAAGAATAGAAAGGGACTTGAGACAAGGATGCGTCTTCTCGCCGGACTAATTCGACCTTTGCAGCGACGCTATCCGACGTAATCTTAAAAATGTAAGATTCTCAGATGAACTGTGGAGATGGCCGACTCGGGAAGGAGACGGCAGGACCTCTTCGACAGAGTAGCAGAAGAAAGCGGAAAAAAGGACTGACTACCAAAAAAAAAGAAGGCAAAGTATTGTCATCATTAAGAGTAAAGGTGCGAGTTACGAACTGAAGATATAAACATCAGCCATGCTTAAATATTTGGTAAGCATTTTAACAAAGGTTGGAAAATACGACACCAAGATCCAAAGTACACAATGGACTAGCGAAAGAGGTGCTGAGAAAAGACAAAAAAATTGTTACTAACAAAGAGAAGTATGTCGGATTGTTATGTAGTATCTATCTATCTATCTATCTATCTATCTATCTATCTATCTATCTCAGTAAGTTTCTATCTATCTATCTATCTATCTATCTATCTATCTATCTATCTATCTATCTATTGTGGCCTTGGCCTTGGAAGAGCCTGAAATAATGACACAAAGGGAGGAATTGAGTTAAACAAATACATTAACAGAAACAGTAATACAAACATATACAAACGAGAATGTTACAGTAAGAATGTTCGGTACTCACTACTGGAATCTTCCCTTTCCAAAAAGCAGTACCTTCTCCTATTTATAGCAGGGAGAGTCCATGCGTGGGTGGGTAAATTACCATAACACTATCTATCTATCTATCTATCTATCTATCTACGTATGTTTATTTCTTTCTTTCTATCTACCTATCTATCTATCTATCTATCTATCTCATCCTATTCATATCTATCTATCTATCTATCTATCTATCTATCTATCTATCTATCTATCTTAGTAAGTTTCTTTCTTTCTTTCTATCTATCTATCTATCTCATCCTATTCATATCTATCTATCTATCTATCTATCTATCTATCTATCTATCTATCTATCTTAGTAAGTTTCTTTCTTTCTTTCTATCTATCTATCTATCTCATCCTATTCATATCTATCTATCTATCTATCTATCTATCTATCTATCTATCTATCTATCTCAGTATGTTTATTTCTTTCTTTCTATCTACCTATCTATCTATCTATCTATCTATCTATCTATCTATCTATCTCATCCTATTCATATCTATCTATCTATCTATCTATCTCATCCTATTCATATCTATCTATCTATCTATCTATCTATCTTAGTAAGTTTCTTTCTTTCTTTCTATCTATCTATCTATCTCAGTAAGTTTCTTTCTTTCTTTCTTTCTTTCTATCTATCTATCTATCTATCTATCTATCTATCTCATCCTATTCATATCTATCTATCTATCTATCTATCTTAGTAAGTTTCTTTCTTTCTTTCTATCTATCTATCTATCTATATCATCCTATTCATATCTATCTATCTATCTATCTATCTATCTATCTATCTATCTATCTCAGTAAGTTTCTTTCTTTCTTTCTTTCTATCTATCTATCTATCTCAGTAAGTTTCTTTCTTTCTTTCTTTCTTTCTATCTATCTATCTATCTATCTATCTATCTCATCCTATTCATATCTATCTATCTATCTATCTATCTATCTCATCCTATTCATATCTATCTATCTATCTATCTATCTTAGTAAGTTTCTTTCTTTCTTTCTATCTATCTATCTATCTATCTCATCCTATTCATATCTATCTATCTATCTATCTATCTATCTATCTCAGTAAGTTTCTTTCTTTCTTTCTTTCTATCTATCTATCTATCTCAGTAAGTTTCTTTCTTTCTTTCTTTCTATCTACCTATCTATCTATCTATCTATCTATCTCATCCTATTCATATCTATCTATCTATCTATCTATCTATCTCATCCTATTCATATCTATCTATCTATCTATCTATCTATCTATCTTAGTAAGTTTCTTTCTTTCTTTCTATCTATCTATCTATCTATCTCATCCTATTCATATCTATCTATCTATCTATCTATCTATCTATCTATCTATCTATCTCAGTAAGTTTCTTTCTTTCTTTCTTTCTATCTATCTATCTCAGTAAGTTTCTTTCTTTCTTTCTTTCTATCTATCTATCTATCTATCTATCTATCTATCTATCTCATCCTATTCATATCTATCTATCTATCTATCTATCTATCTATCTATCTCAGTAAGTTTCTTTCTTTCTTTCTTTCTATCTATCTATCTATCTCAGTAAGTTTCTTTCTTTCTTTCTTTCTTTCTATCTATCTATCTATCTATCTATCTCATCCTATTCATATCTATCTATCTATCTATCTATCTTAGTAAGTTTCTTTCTTTCTTTCTATCTATCTATCTATCTCATCCTATTCATATCTATCTATCTATCTATCTATCTATCTATCTATCTATCTATCTATCTATCTCAGTAAGTTTCTTTCTTTCTTTCTTTCTATCTATCTATCTATCTCAGTAAGTTTCTTTCTTTCTTTCTTTCTTTCTATCTATCTATCTATCTATCTATCTATCTCATCCTATTCATATCTATCTATCTATCTATCTATCTATCTATCTATCTTAGTAAGTTTCTTTCTTTCTTTCTATCTATCTATCTATCTCATCCTATTCATATCTATCTATCTATCTATCTATCTATCTATCTATCTATCTCAGTAAGTTTCTTTCTTTCTTTCTTTCTATCTATCTATCTATCTCAGTAAGTTTCTTTCTTTCTTTCTTTCTTTCTATCTATCTATCTATCTATCTATCTATCTCATCCTATTCATATCTATCTATCTATCTATCTATCTATCTTAGTAAGTTTCTTTCTTTCTTTCTATCTATCTATCTATCTCATCCTATTCATATCTATCTATCTATCTATCTATCTATCTATCTATCTATCTCAGTAAGTTTCTTTCTTTCTTTCTTTCTATCTATCTATCTATCTCAGTAAGTTTCTTTCTTTCTTTCTTTCTTTCTATCTATCTATCTATCTATCTATCTATCTCATCCTATTCATATCTATCTATCTATCTATCTATCTATCTTAGTAAGTTTCTTTCTTTCTTTCTATCTATCTATCTATCTCATCCTATTCATATCTATCTATCTATCTATCTATCTATCTATCTATCTATCTATCTATCTATCTCAGTAAGTTTCTTTCTTTCTTTCTTTCTATCTATCTATCTATCTCAGTAAGTTTCTTTCTTTCTTTCTTTCTTTCTTTCTATCTATCTATCTATCTATCTATCTCATCCTATTCATATCTATCTATCTATCTATCTATCTTAGTAAGTTTCTTTCTTTCTTTCTATCTATCTATCTATCTCATCCTATTCATATCTATCTATCTATCTATCTATCTATCTATCTATCTATCTATCTCAGTAAGTTTCTTTCTTTCTTTCTTTCTATCTATCTATCTATCTCAGTAAGTTTCTTTCTTTCTTTCTTTCTTTCTATCTATCTATCTATCTATCTATCTATCTCATCCTATTCATATCTATCTATCTATCTATCTATCTATCTTAGTAAGTTTCTTTCTTTCTTTCTATCTATCTATCTATCTCATCCTATTCATATCTATCTATCTATCTATCTATCTATCTATCTATCTATCTATCTCAGTAAGTTTCTTTCTTTCTTTCTTTCTATCTATCTATCTATCTCAGTAAGTTTCTTTCTTTCTTTCTTTCTTTCTATCTATCTATCTATCTATCTATCTATCTATCTCATCCTATTCATATCTATCTATCTATCTATCTATCTATCTATCTATCTTAGTAAGTTTCTTTCTTTCTTTCTATCTATCTATCTATCTCATCCTATTCATATCTATCTATCTATCTATCTATCTATCTATCTATCTATCTATCTCAGTAAGTTTCTTTCTTTCTTTCTTTCTATCTATCTATCTATCTCAGTAAGTTTCTTTCTTTCTTTCTTTCTATCTATCTATCTATCTATCTATCTCATCCTATTCATATCTATCTATCTATCTATCTATCTATCTATCTATCTATCTATCTCATCCTATTCATATCTATCTATCTATCTATCTATCTATCTTAGTAAGTTTCTTTCTTTCTTTCTATCTATCTATCTATCTCATCCTATTCATATCTATCTATCTATCTATCTATCTATCTATCTCAGTAAGTTTCTTTCTTTCTTTCTTTCTATCTATCTATCTATCTCAGTAAGTTTCTTTCTTTCTTTCTTTCTTTCTATCTATCTATCTATCTATCTATCTCATCCTATTCATATCTATCTATCTATCTATCTATCTATCTTAGTAAGTTTCTTTCTTTCTTTCTATCTATCTATCTATCTATCTCATCCTATTCATATCTATCTATCTATCTATCTATCTATCTATCTATCTCAGTAAGTTTCTTTCTTTCTTTCTTTCTATCTATCTATCTATCTCAGTAAGTTTCTTTCTTTCTTTCTATCTATCTATCTATCTATCTATCTATCTATCTATCTATCTCATCCTATTCATATCTATCTATCTATCTATCTATCTTAGTAAGTTTCTTTCTTTCTTTCTTTCTATCTATCTATCTATCTCATCCTATTCATATCTATCTATCTATCTATCTATCTATCTATCTATCTATCTATCTCAGTAAGTTTCTTTCTTTCTTTCTTTCTATCTATCTATCTATCTCAGTAAGTTTCTTTCTTTCTTTCTTTCTTTCTATCTATCTATCTATCTATCTATCTATCTCATCCTATTCATATCTATCTATCTATCTATCTATCTATCTTAGTAAGTTTCTTTCTTTCTTTCTATCTATCTATCTATCTCATCCTATTCATATCTATCTATCTATCTATCTATCTATCTATCTATCTATCTATCTATCTCAGTAAGTTTCTTTCTTTCTTTCTTTCTATCTATCTATCTATCTCAGTAAGTTTCTTTCTTTCTTTCTTTCTTTCTATCTATCTATCTATCTATCTATCTATCTCATCCTATTCATATCTATCTATCTATCTATCTATCTATCTTAGTAAGTTTCTTTCTTTCTTTCTATCTATCTATCTATCTCATCCTATTCATATCTATCTATCTATCTATCTATCTATCTATCTATCTATCTATCTATCTATCTCAGTAAGTTTCTTTCTTTCTTTCTTTCTATCTATCTATCTATCTCAGTAAGTTTCTTTCTTTCTTTCTTTCTATCTATCTATCTATCTATCTATCTCATCCTATTCATATCTATCTATCTATCTATCTATCTATCTTAGTAAGTTTCTTTCTTTCTTTCTATCTATCTATCTATCTCATCCTATTCATATCTATCTATCTATCTATCTATCTATCTATCTATCTATCTATCTATCTCAGTAAGTTTCTTTCTTTCTTTCTTTCTATCTATCTATCTATCTCAGTAAGTTTCTTTCTTTCTTTCTTTCTATCTATCTATCTATCTATCTATCTATCTATCTCATCCTATTCATATCTATCTATCTATCTATCTATCTATCTATCTTAGTAAGTTTCTTTCTTTCTTTCTATCTATCTATCTATCTATCTCATCCTATTCATATCTATCTATCTATCTATCTATCTATCTATCTCAGTAAGTTTCTTTCTTTCTTTCTTTCTATCTATCTATCTATCTCAGTAAGTTTCTTTCTTTCTTTCTTTCTTTCTATCTATCTATCTATCTATCTATCTATCTCATCCTATTCATATCTATCTATCTATCTATCTATCTATCTTAGTAAGTTTCTTTCTTTCTTTCTTTCTATCTATCTATCTCATCCTATTCATATCTATCTATCTATCTATCTATCTATCTATCTATCTATCTATCTATCTCAGTAAGTTTCTTTCTTTCTTTCTTTCTATCTATCTATCTATCTCAGTAAGTTTCTTTCTTTCTTTCTTTCTTTCTATCTATCTATCTATCTATCTATCTCATCCTATTCATATCTATCTATCTATCTATCTATCTATCTTAGTAAGTTTCTTTCTTTCTTTCTATCTATCTATCTATCTCATCCTATTCATATCTATCTATCTATCTATCTATCTATCTATCTATCTATCTCAGTAAGTTTCTTTCTTTCTTTCTTTCTATCTATCTATCTATCTCAGTAAGTTTCTTTCTTTCTTTCTATCTATCTATCTATCTATCTATCTATCTATCTATCTATCTATCTCATCCTATTCATATCTATCTATCTATCTATCTATCTTAGTAAGTTTCTTTCTTTCTTTCTATCTATCTATCTATCTATCTCATCCTATTCATATCTATCTATCTATCTATCTATCTATCTATCTATCTATCTATCTATCTCAGTAAGTTTCTTTCTTTCTTTCTTTCTATCTATCTATCTATCTCAGTAAGTTTCTTTCTTTCTTTCTATCTATCTATCTATCTATCTATCTATCTATCTATCTATCTCATCCTATTCATATCTATCTATCTATCTATCTATCTATCTCAGTAAGTTTCTTTCTTTCTATCTATCTATTTATCTATTTATCTATCTATCTATCTATCTGTTGTGGCCTTGGCTTTGCTAGAGCCAAAAATAAAGACACAAAGAGAGGAAATGAGTTTATAATTGGCAGCAATACTCCATGCAAGCGCGATTGGTTGATTTGTAGATTTGAAGGTTCGATTCCGGGGACAAAAATGTCCTGGTCCGGCACAGGGAACCAACTTTCCTTGCGGTGGACGAAGCAATTGGCTCAATGTATTTGTTCCATCTCAGGTCAGCAGTCATTGTGAGACCGAGCAGCCGCTGGGTTAGTCAATGCGTGGGTGGGTAAATTACCATAACAATAGTATAGTATAGTATTCTAGTATCTTATAGGGATAGAAAAACCAGATCCTAAATCACTGATACTTGGTCGGATACCTAGTCATTGGAAAGGCTTCGGGAGTTAAAACCGAGAAAAAATCTGGAGTTGGAGCCCCTTAGGCAGTTTTATCGTTGATTTCAGCCTCGTTTCTGCAGCTCCTACAATTGCGCTGGTACTAAGCTGTAATTGTCCTGCTGTTCCTTTGGATCCATCAGCAATGTGGAGAGTAGGGACATGCAGCATGGGCAAAATCTTGTCCTTTATACCATTCTGTCCAGGCTTGAACCTACCTCACGCTTGATCGGCCGCTTCAGCCACAGGCGAATATGTTACAGAAGAGTAGATGGATGGGGTCTAATCCCAGCTGGATGGGGTCAAATCCGTAGGCACTGATGACCGACTGAGGCCTTCGACATAAGGCACTGAATATTAAACTATTTCCCCAATGATAAAAACGAAAAATAGAAGGAGCAGAAGTGTTGTGCTACAGAAGGATACTAAGAATTCCAAGAATGGAGTGAGTAAGCAACAAAGAAATTATAAAGGAAACGGCAGCAGAAAGAACGCTTTTTTTTCTTCTTTTTTTATGCATTTCTCCCCAAGAAAGGCGGGAAGCCACTAGCACGCATGGGGTTACAGAAGATTTGGAGCGAGAGTAGATAAGAGTGATAGAGGAAAGGATGTGAAGAAGGACAGTGGATAGATCAAGGCAACTGGAGATGTTGATTGACGTTACATTTGAATAGTTGGAGATTATAGTTGTCAGGGGAACAGGAATAAGGATGGGAGTTCCACAGGCGATATGTGAGATTTATGAAGCTATTGGAGTAGAAGAGACGGCTACATTTAACAGTTTCAACAGTGAAAGTATGATAGCGGGATTCCAGCCTCATAGGACGGTTGAATTCATGGAGTCCGGGAACCAGTGAAAGCAGCTCATCGGAGCAATTACCGTGAAAGTATTTGTTAGAAGGACAGAGAGAGGCGACGGGGCATCTGTGAGAGAGTGACTGCAGACGAGATGACAGATCAGGGCCAATTACATTGCATATCCGTCTCTGGGTCTTATCAAGAACCGCGAGCCAAACAGAAGGGGCTCCAGACCATATATGGCAGCAATACTCCATGCAAGCGCGAATGGTTGATTTGTAGATTTGAAGGTTCGATTCCGGGGACAAAAATTTCCTGGTCCGGCACAGGGAACCAACTTTCCTTGCGGTAGACGAAACAATTGGCTCAATGTATTTGTTCCATCTCAGGTCAGCATTCATTGTGAGACCGAGCAGCCGCAAAGAGGTGCTTTCGAAAGGGTGAGCGTCAGACATTCTAATGGGGAGCAGGGATGGTTCTCTTTGGTGAGTAATAGAGAGTAGTTTTGTTTTTGAGGCGTTAAAGTTAACCAGCCAATTCCTGCCCCAGTTCACAACCGATTGGAGGTCCTTTTCGAGACCCACGGCCAGGTTAATTTTGTCAGCGACACTAGATTTGTTTTTGAGGCAAGAGTAAATTGTAGTGTCGTCCGCGTAGATGCCAACTTGGGAATCTATGGCGTCAGGAAGATCCAGAGTCAAGAAAATAAAGCTGAAATACAATGGGTACAAAATGAGGAAAGGGGTCTTGAAAAACATGAAACTCACGGGGAAAATTTTGAGAAGAAAGTTACAGAAAGACAGAAAGTCAATTACCTGACGAACGTGTGTGAATGGATGACGGAACGAGACCCATTGTAACGGGAGAAATAGTGCAAAGGTCCACGCGGGATGGAGAGATGTGGAGAGTCATGGTCACCACAGAAAAGAGGAACCCTTAATTCAACTCAAGTTCTCAGTACAGTGTTACATATGATAGAGTTTATCTCGAATTTGATTTTGTTGGTTAAAAACTTTAAATAATATCTATCTATCTATCTAATTCATCATGTTCATTATCTATCTATCTATCTATATATATATATATATATATATATATCTGTCTGTCTGTCTGTCTGACTGTCTATCTATCTATCTCATCATGTTTATTATCTATCTATCTATCTATTTCAGTCTGTTTATTTCTATCTATCGCCGTCTGTTCATATCTATCTATGTCAGGGTGTTCTTTATCTATCTCTTTCTCTCTCTCAGTGTGTTCATTATCTATATATCTCTGTTCATTATCTATCTATCTATCTATCCCAGTCTGTTCGTATCTATCTATCTATCTATCTATCTATCTATCTATCTATCTATCTATCTATCGATCTATCTATCTATCTATCTAACAAGCTAGCTAGCTAGCTCTGTCTATTCATTATTTACGTATTCATTTAGGCATGTGTGTGTGTTTGTGTGTATGTTTGTGTGTGTTCTGTGTGTGTGTGTGTGCGTGCGTCTTTGTGTGTGTGGAATTCCGTCAGAAATTGTAGAAACATTCAATGGTCTTAAGTAGTATTGCTAAAACTCTAAACTGACTCGTTGTTGTTCACAAAGTCGACTCCAGATTTGAATTTCCATATTAGCATTTATTAATCAGTTAGGAACGTTATATCAATTGCTCTTAAGGTTTTTAAATTTCAAATGACCGTGTTTGTTGTCTGCTACCAAATTTGAGAGATCATTCCAGAAAATGATCAACGATATTTTCCCTTCTAAAAATAGATATTTAAAATTTTGGAAAATATTTATTAACCTATAAACTTCTGAGTTTAGTAAATCTCATTTTTAGCTTTCTTGATGCACCTATTTTCCATAAGTTAATTTTTAATTTTTGGTAAAATTTTGACCAGTGATGTTGTTTTGCGAAAATTTCCTACTCATATCTCTCGAATAATTAAGTACTCAGTTTTCACATATTTTATCGAGCAATTTCTATCAATATTCTTGTGATTACTTAATAATGTAAGCAAAACGTACAAACATACAAGCCGAGTTATGTCAACAAAATTATTAGTAGTATTAATAACACAGCACTCACTTGCTAACTGCTGGAAAATGACAAGCATTCATAAAACAACATAAATACTTGACACTCGTTAAATAGGCACATACAAGCTATTCTATGATACCAATGCAAATAAATTGGTTGTGTTTAAAAACTAATACAGACTATATTTATGGGACTTTATTTTGCGAGGGTCTTTGGAATTCGTTTCTTTCAATTTGAAAGAAAATAATAGTTAATACTAAAATTTATTTAAATTTGTTGAACTGTGTTTGAAGATTATTTTTTCTTCGCTTTTCACACGCTTTTTTCTCATGTATATTTCAGTTTAATCATATCTATCTATCTATTATACGTTTTAGGGTTTATTCTAAAGTTTTTTTTTATATACCAGCGTCGAATTTGCGACACCGCAGCTGTAGACCTTGATTGGATATTCTGAACGTTATCAGGAATCTTGAAACGAGCGTTTGGCGTTCAATCCTAACTCATGAACATGTTTAAAATCCTTGATTTCTTTTGGCGTGTGGTTCTCCATTTTCTTTTTCATTTATTGTTATGTCCTTTTTTTATTTTTTTATTTCTTTCTTTTACTACTTTTTTTTCCGTTTCTTTTTTCTTTCGTTTTCTTTCTGTCTGTCTTTCTTTTCTACCTTTGTCTTCTTTCTTTCTTTCTTTCTTTCTTTCTTTCTTTCTTTCTTTCTATTTACACGTAATCTTCCTCATTTTCTTACCTTTTTGAAAATATTTGTTTCTTTCTTCAGCATTTTCTGTTTCTCCACCCTCTCCCACATTCTCATTACTCTCCCTCTCTGTTCTTTCCTTCTATTAGCATTCGTCACATTTCGAATCGCCTTTTTGTTACAAGCCATTCGTCATCTACTACGTTAATTTCTCTTACATTGCAATCACACTTTCAGATATTTCAAGAACAATTCCATTTTTCTTCTATATTTCCTTTTTATTAGCGTTTCATTGCTCTCCTGTTCCAAATTTTACTACCATTTCATTTTTTTAATATCGTTCGAGACGATGTCAGAGACGAAGCAAGCCTTTGTACTTTACGTTCTGTCTTCGTACTGAGTGACTGTATCGTTCTTTGTACAACGTTTATAAAAATTTAGCGGGGGAATATATATTTACAAAATAATAATAAATAAAAAAAATCCATAAAAATAAAAGGTATTATCTTGAGGATTTTTTTTTCTCTGATAGATACAAACAAAAATGATGTTTGCTTGATAGTTTATCGGTTTACGATCTGAGCTGTAAAATAAATACTGCCGAAATTGAATTTGTGAACTACAGAGGCATCAAGTCTCGACATTAGTGGTTTTTCTCAGGTTATCAACTGTCACGAACTGGAAAATAAGTTTAATACATTCCAGGCTGACTTCAAGTCATAAAACAGGAACTCAGTCTGACAACCGTAGCTTTTTTCTTTTCTTTTAAAAACAAAATATTTATTTAAAAATATATCCACAAGTTCTCGTTTCAGTAATATTACTCGTTTGCTGCTTTCTTCGTTTATCCGATGGTAATGATCATTACGGGATGTTTGGAAAGACAATCTCGGGGATCCATATTAGGCCTTCCGATGGCACATTTGAATAGCCAAAGATGCGTTCCAAAAGCTAATCAATGTACTAAGAAACACAAAAATGTCGTCAGAAGCGAAGAAAAGAGTATTGAATTGTTACGTAATATCAGTCCTCCGATATGGAAGTGAATGCCTCACGATCTGCACAGAGATGAAGAAGAGACATGAAGGATACTGTGGATACATCGAATCGAGCAACGACGAGGTTTTAGAGAAACATCAGGAAGAGACGGTTGAAATTTCTATGCCACATGTTGAGGAAAGACGGCTTGAAAAATTTGATACTCCCAAAACAGACTGACAGCAAGAGGATCAGAAGAAAAATAACGCAGAATCTACCTGGTGAGCTTCAGTAAATGAACAGAGGAACAAGGTTTAGGAGAAAAAACAAAAGCATACATTTATTAAGGAGGAGAACTTGTAGAAATCCATGATCGCTTACGTCCTGAAGGGACACGTCATATAGAATATATCAGTTGGACAAAACTGTTGTGGTGTCCTCCCTCTAAAGAGTCTATGTTGAACACTTCCGCCTACTATAAAATTAGTAGGAGAGAAGGCCTTGGAGGAACAGCCGACCAGATTGTTCATCTGTCGAACTCTTTGCCTTGAGCAGAGAGGAACCCGGACGAGGCTTTGCCGAAGGGCAAAGTTTCGTCCGGGGAGATAGACGGCCTGAACACGTTTATACGGGTTCTAAGGGAATATTTTTGGAGCAGCCTATGTCCTCGGAGAACCCACGTAAACTGGGCCTTAGGAAATATACATCCCCCATAGGGTGTGGGGAGCTGTTAAATATAACAGTCAAATAGATTGTTCATTACAGTCGAACTCTCTGCCTTGAGCAGAGAGGAACCCGAACGGGGCTCTGCAAAGTTTCGTCCGGGGAGTGGGACAGACCCTGAACCCCTTTATACGGTTTCTAAGGGAATATTTTTGGCGGACCCTACGGGCTCGGTGAACCCACGATAAACTAGGCCTTGTGCTACATAGATCCCTCGTAGTGGTGGTAGGTTGGCTGTTAAACATTAAGGATCGAATAGATTGAACGCTGGTGAAGCAAAGCCCATTCACTAGTCGTGTAATACCTTTCTGTTTTACTTACTGTTTAATATATGATATATCCGCAACACGGGGTTTTGTTATTTCTTTTCTTCTCAGTCACAGCATCTTGGCGACAAGGATAAGATAACGACATTAGACAGTAACGCCACTGATCAGTTGATGGTGAGCAGCGTGAAACCACCTCTTAATTGCTGGTGTTCTCAGGTCCACCCTGACCCGGTGTGGTAGCACAGGGTCCCGGCTATGGGAAAATAGTTAACGCACCCCAAAGAGCGTTAAAACACTATAAAAGTATAAAAATAGGTTTTAACATAGGTTTTTGGGGAAAAAATACCTGCAGTATGTTTTTTTTTAAATTACCATCAGTAGATTTTTGACGAAAGATTACCAACAATACATTCTGGGAAAATATTACCAGCAATAAAAATCTTGTCGGCATTACATAACCCTTTAAGATTGATATGCCATAAAACAAAACAAAACAAATAAACGAAGGAGCTACGTTACGGTGATGGGAGTTATTGTTATTGCTCTTTCCAGTACTAATGAACGTTTCCTTTCTAAACTTTTTGTTTGAAGCAGTGTCAACATCAAAATTATGTCATTATTTTCTCTTCGAATTACATGTGATATCCAATTTAGCTGTTGCTTCTTTTGAAAGTCCTCAAGTGATGTAGTTCCAGCTATTTTTACAGATCTTTGCTTTTGATTCTGTAGCGCCAGTCTAAAAGGTTTGAAGAAGTCTGGTCTTCGCCAAGACCCACTGGCTTCACTCACTTAAAGCTATTTGCAACCATTGATCTGAGATAGCCGTTGTATAAAACTGACAGTTTAGATATTTCTGAACGGATTTGGCGTCATTTGTTGCATCCATATCATAGTCTCGATATGACGAAGCTAGTTAAGAGCAAGACTCGATTTCTCTAGTTAATGTTTTCTTTATGTAGCAATGTGCGGTATTGGGCGAAACTACATCTAGCGCAACCTATTGTCTTGGTTGTTTTAGTCACATCATTTCAGCCAATGATCTTTCCGGCCTTTCTCGTGTTTTCTTGATTATTGACGTTGTAAAAAGATGATTACTTCGAAATACTGATTATTAATTCTGAAAACTCGCTTTACGTTTCTTTGGTATTACGAAAGACCGACATTTGCAATTCGTCCCCGTTATATGATATATCGTAAAACAGAGATGCAATTCCTTTTAATTGATATGGTGGAAAAAGATTTCAGCACTCCCAGATCCAAAATAACTACCTTCTAAGACATTCTTACCCTGCTTTTAATATCGGCCCCTCAAACCATATTGCAAATTTGTTCAAAACCTCAAAACAGCTTAGTTTCCGTAAAGTGTTCCAGCTTTACCCAGTGCTCAAAATGTGTGGACTTGTGTTGTTGTGGTCTCAATTAATCATAATCATTTTCAATGAAAAAATATTCACAGGAGTAATAACTTTTTGTACACAACCCTCTACGCATGCGTTTTACCGCTTTTGAGGAAACTGCATACATTTTTACTGCCACCGGTAAAGTTGTGTCAATTCATGCGAAGTTTTGGAAATTTAAAATTAAAATTGTGAAATCGATTTTAAAATAGATAAAACTGTTTACTCTGAGAATAATTTTTGTTTGTTTGTTTAAAATTGTATTTTCTGAATTAAATGTTGCTACATATCACGTGACTTCAGAAAAAAAACAATAGCGGTGAAACGAATAATAACTTTTTGGTTGTGGGCGATTTTGTTCCGTTAAAAAGAACATGTTTTGAAAATATTTTTTTCTGAAAAATATGAGTTGTGTTTATAAAGTTATTCATCCATAATATTTATCGGGGAAATGGCCTACTCAGGAAAATGACACTTTACTTCTCTTACAAAGACTCTACTTCCCAAATAACATACGGCACTTAACACTCTTTTCTATTTATTCAGATATCTACAGTTCTTCATCAGAAATCGATGGCACCCTGCGAACTGAAGCCAGTGGTTCTACCACAGTTGGACTTGTGCATGGAGCTGGGGGAAATTGAAGCCAGTGGTTCTACCAAGGATGATTTTATACATGGAAATGGAGTAAATTGAAGCCAGTGGTTCTACGACACTTGGACTTGTGCATGGAGCTGGAGGAAATTAAAGCCAGTGGTTCTAACACAGTTAGACTTGTGCATGGAGCTGGAGGAAATTGAAGCAAGTGGTTCTACCAAGGATGATTTTGTACATGGAAATGGAGGAAATTGAAGCCAGTGGTTCTACGACTCTTGGACTTGTGCATGGAGCTGGTGGAAATTAAAGCCAGTGGTTCTAACACAGTTGGACTGGTGAATGGAGGTGGAGGAAATTGAAACCACTGGTTCTACCACAGTTGAGTTTCTACACGGAGGTAGAAGATATGAAGCCAGGGGTTCTACGACACTTGGACTTGTGCATGGAGCTGGGGGAAATTAAAACCAGTGGTTCTAACACAGTTGGACTTGTGCATGGAGCTGGAGGAAATTAAAGCCAGTGGTTCTAACACAGTTGGACTTGTGCATGGAGGTGGAGGAAATTGAAGCCAGTGGTTCTACCAAGGATGATTTTGTACATGGAAATGGAGGAAATTGAAGCCAGTGGTTCTACCACAATTGGATTTGTACATGGAGGTAGAAGATATGAAGCCAGTCGTTCTACGACACTTGGACTTGTGCATGGAGCTGGGGGAAATTAAAGCCAGTGGTTCTAACACAGTTGGACTTTTACATGGAGGTAGAGGCATTTCCTCCACTTCGATCCTCCTCGCTGAAAAGGGAGAGGAAGGAAGAAGAAGAGAAAGATGAAAAGGTCGCTGAAAAGGAAAGGATATCGGGTCAAAGTAGGACAGAGACGGCCTTGGAAAAAGTCAAATTCTAATCTGCCCCTACTTCGCCACCAAGAATGAAAGAGCCGGAACCACAATGTAGTAGAAGAGATGCGAAGCCGTTTCTTCTAAACCTAGAACACACCGATGGCAGTCTAGCAAATCTTACCATCTCCTTTCTGAAAGCTACGTCATTGAGCGATAACAAAAATGATTAAACTATTATCACTGTTTATAATCTATGTATATTTCACAGTAGTTTATATCTATCTATCTATCTATCTATCTATCTATCTATCTATCTATCTATCTATCTATCTATCTATCTCAGTCTGTTCGTATCTATCTATCTATCTATCTATCTATCTATCTATCCGACTCAATCTTCTCTTATTTGTCTGTCTTGCATCCTTTCTCATCTATCTATCTATCTATCTATCTATCTATCTATCTATCTATCTATCTATCTATCTATCTATCTATCTATCTCAGTCTGTTCATTATCTATCTATCTATCTATCTATCTATCTATCTATCTATCTATCTGTTATGGTCCAAGGTTAGGACCAAGGAAGAACAACACGAACACAAGAGTAGAAATAACAAAGATATATTACACGAAATAATAATACAAGATGTGAAAGTTGTTAGCATTACTGTCAGTCTGGTTTGGAGTGAACTACTATTGGCTCGACTCGATTCCGTCTCGTCTCTCTCTCTCTCTTGAGAGGGGTAGTATACATAGTGTTAGGAAGAGTTCACTCTGTCGTTATAGGTAAGGACCCATAACACGCCCCTCCCAAGCTTTTACCTCGCAGGGGTCTTTAATATTTCGTCCTCTTCGTATTAATCATCAAAGGCTCTGTAAATTGTCTTATTCTGCTTGATTTCCGCGGTTCTGAAATTCCTTGAGGCTTTTGCATATTGAATGTGTCAAATATTATGTCCATCACTTCCTCCTCTTCCTGAGGTAGACCGTTAGAATCCTCTAACAGACTCTTTCTGATCTGATTTAAGTGCCTTTTATGCGAGAAATTCTGACCCTGAATTATGTAAATCACGTTCCCGATTCGTTTCTCTATTGTTTTTGAACATTAAAAAAAAACTTTCTCCCCTGGGTTAAATTTTCTTTTTGGTACAAACGACGTTGGTGATTGCTTTGTCTGTTTTGTCAGTAATCTGTCGAATACCGATCTAATTTTTCGGGATAACATTACTTCCGCCGGTGATAATGCCGATGGCGTAGTACTGTTCGGTGTAATTCTATACACTTGCAAGTATTGTTGTAAAGCATTTTCTGTTGGTACGTCATAAGCTTTCCTTTGTGCTCTTTTTAATGTATCTACAAACCTCTCCGCTTGCCGCTTGGGTGACATGGCGGGGATTTGATGTGTTTCACCTGAAAAGTTTCAGAAAATTCTTGAAAATCCGCAGATGTAAATTATGTCCCATTATCGGTGACTAGATAATCAACCACCCCGAAACGAGCAAACAGCTCCTGAAGGCAATTTACTGTAGTCTCAGAAGTAGGTTTTCTACAACGAAATACTTCTGGCCATTTGCTGTAACTGTCTACTACAATCAAGTAGTAGAAACCCTCTAATGGACCTGCGAAATCTACATGGATTCTCGACCACAGTCGTTCTGTCTTAGGCCATGGCTTCTGGATGATCGGAGGTGCCTTCGCTGCTAAGGAACAGCTCTTGTATTTTTCCACCATTTGTATAATACCTTGATCTATGTTTGATTAGTACACGTAACTTCGCATTAAGGATTTCATCCTGTTCTTTCCTGGGTGGCCCATGTGAATATCCTTGAGGATTCGCCTTTGTAGCGTTTTCGGGGTTACTACTCTTTCATTTTATAGTATAAAATTATCACATAACGAAAAACTGTCTGATACATGCAATTTTTCTTTTCCTGTCCTTTATAAATTCGTCATTCACTGCTTCGTTTCTGATTTAATGTGACGGGGAGGTTTCGAATGTACTACATAATGATGTTCTAATATCTTCCTCATATCGTAGAGCTGCAATTACGGAATCCTCTAATGGCTCCGTTTTTTGTTTTTTTTTGTTTTGGTATTAGTCTCGAAAGACTATCTGCATACCCGATTTTGGTTGATGGAAGATACTCCAATTTAAAGTTATACTTCAATAAAATTCTCCCACATCTTAGCAATCTATTAGCGGTGTAGACAGGTAGTCCTTTCTTTGATCCAAATATTGTCAATAACGGCTTGTGGTCCGTCTGTAAGGTGACAAATCTACCGTAAATCTATCTGTGGAATTTCGTAGCCGCAAAAATAATACCCAGCCGTTCTTTTTCGATTTGCGAGTAATTTTGTTTGGCTGGTAGCAACGTTCTTGAGACATGCGCGATGGGTTTTACTGTCCCATCCGGTATTTTATGAAGTATACATGCTCCAACAGCATAGGCACTCGCGTCACTCGCGACTATTATTTCCAATTTTGGGTCATAATGCGCGAAAAATAAATCTGTTGTTAGAGACTTAATGATTTTGTCAAAGGTTTTCTGACATTCATATGACCATTCCCAAACTTTTTCCTTCTTCAACAGTTCGTTTAAGGGTGCACGTAATTTATGCATGTTAGGAATAAATGCTTGATAATAATTTACTAAGCCCAAGAAGCTTTGTAATTCGGCTAAATTTTTTGAAGCCGGCATTTTTTCTTATTGCCGTGGCCCTTTCTGGGTCTGGTCTTCTTCCTTCTTCGTCAGTAATATGGTCCAGATATTTTATCTCCTTCATAAAGAAGTCACATTAATTTTCCTTTACCATAAAACCGTAGTTTTGTATCTGCCTGAAAACCTCTTGAACGTATTCCCAGTGTTGTTCAATATTTTTACTATTTATCAGGATTTCATCAAGGTATGCGATCGTGAAATCCAGTTTGCCTAGCATAGAGTCCATTGTTTGCTGAAATATCGCCGGCGCGAACTTGATCCCGAATGGTAATTTCTGGAACTTATATAAACCTTTATGTGTGTTTATGCACAACAACCTCGAGCTTTCCTCATCTACTGGTACTTGTAGGTATGCTTCGCTCAAGTCTATCTTTGAGAAAGATTTTCCTCCGTTCAACTTTGTGAAAATTTCCTCTGGACTAGGGAGAGGATAGTGATAATCCTTAATCGCTGCATTCAATCCCGTCGAGAAATCAGCGCATACTCGTATCTCACCCGATTTCTTTTTCACGTAAACCGTAGGTGCGGCCCATTGACTATATTCTACCTTTGTCAATATACCGGTTTTCACGAGTCTATCCAACTCTTCGTCTATTTTTTCTAATGATACGAAAGTACATTTTTTTCTTCTTGAAAATAGGTTGTATATTTTCTTTTAGTTCGATTTTGGCCGTCATTTTTACATCTTCCGAGGCCGGCTGAAAATACCTCGGGGAAACTCTCCTTTAATTTCTCCTTCAATTTCTCTGCCTCGGTCGATAACCTTTCCACTTTTAGACAGAACGTATGTATCGGTAAATCCCAAAGGTCAAATTTCTGCATCCAGTCATTTCCAAATAAATGTTCCGTATTTTTTAGAAGATACATCTTTAATTTCTTGGTCATCCCGTTGAACGTCACATTTGTGATAATCTCCCTCTCAAAACTGGTTTTTCTTCCTGTTAGCGACCTGGCTATTTTATCTATTCTCAACATGGTCGGTTTGTTTAATTTCTTCCACGTCTGTAAGCTAATAATGGTTAAATCTGATCCGGAATCTAATTGTAATCTGATTCTTTTGTTTAACATTTCTACTTGTACGTATTTTCGTATATTTATCCCGTCCGCTTGGTCAGTTCTAGTGACTCTTACTCGGCTTTTGCTTCTTTCTTTGACCTACAATGCGAACTTTTATGTCCCACTTTATTGCACGACAGACAAGTATTATAGCGGTATGAACAATCTTTGTTTCAATGCAAAATCCCACAGCGATAGCATGGACTGGGTGGTGGTTTCTTCTGAGTTTTCATTTGACTTTTTGTAGTAAAATAATTTGTTTGGTTTGTTTTTGAGGAGGGGATAAAACGTGTTTGTCGTTGTACTTTTCGTATGTGAGCGACGCCAGACTCTTCGATATCTTTCGAGTCCTTTTCTACGCTTATACATCTTTGACAGTCTTCAGCCAATTTTTGTAGCGTCAATTCTGGTTGACTCTTAACTTTTGTTAGAATCCTCCGTCTGATCTCCGCATCTTTAGTCGAAACCAGACCTTGGACAAATATCAAACATTTAAAATTGTCCGGGGTGAGTTCATATAACTTAAATCATCGCAGTGTTTGTTTACTACGGAAGCGTATGTTATATAGTCTCCGCTATCCTTTTTTGTTAAATTTAAACATTTCCACCTTTTGTGGAATAGTGAAGTGTTCGGACTAAATAACTCCGTTAAAACATTCACGGCTTCCTTGAAAGTCAACTCATTCGTATTGCTTGGTAACATGTAGTCTACGAATTTAGTGTATTCGCTTGACCCTAGTTTCCTCAGTAGTAGACGTACTTTTTTCGCGTCTGACCAATTCCCGCAATCAAACTCATATGAATCTTCATATCTTCTGAAGTAATCTGCGAAGGTTTTGTCTTCGTCCGCTGCATAAGTGAAGTCTTTGATAGAACTCCATATAGCATTTTGCGAGAATGCCGCTTCATTTCCAGAATTTTGTCCTTTATTTGTTACTGCTCGTAGTAGTAATTCTTGTAGTTCGAGTTGCTTCTCTTCGTTTTTCTGTTGAATTTCTAATTGTTTTTCTTCGAGCCTAATCTGTCTTTCCTCATTTTTTTGTTGCTGCTCGAATTGCATTTTCATTAGTTCCAATATGGTTGCCTTAAATTCTTCCATGTTTACACCGTAATTTTGTGTAACTATTTTTCCTTTTTCTCAGTGTAGACTTCAGGTCTTTGTCGCCTGTTGTTCTGGAACCTTAGTACGAAAACGTTTTCCTGCGTACAATTCGATTCTGTTCTGGCTGACAGGTAAAATTCGTGTCTTTTTTACCACTGTTAAGGTTGGTGTCCCCCCCCCCCCAAATATTTTTTTTTAATCTTTTTTTTTTTCGTGTAGAACTTGTTTTCTTTGCTCAATACCTCCGTCGACTCTGTTATAGACGACCGATAGCAAAAAGGTTTTGTTTTTTTTTTCTCCCCGTAGAACTTCGTTTCTTCAATATCCTCGTCGCCACTGTTATGGTCCAAGGTTAGGACCAAGGAAGAACTACACGAACACAAGAGTAGAAATAACGAAGATATATTACACGAAATAATAATACAAGATTTGAAAGGTATTAGTATGACTGTCAGTCTGGTTTGGAGTGTACTACTATTGGCTCGACTCGATTCCGTCTCGTCCTTCTCTCTTGAGAGGCTCAGTATTCATAGTGTCAGGAAGAGTTCACTCTGTCGTTATAGGTAAGGTCCCATAACACTATCTATCTATCTATCTATCTATCTATCTATCTATCTATCTATCTCTTTCTGTTCATATCTATCTGTCTGTTTATCGCTGTCTGTTCATATCTATCTATCTATCTATCTATCTCAGTCTGTTCATTATCTATCTATCTATCTATCTAACTAACGCAGTCTGTCCATATCCATCTATCTATCTATCTATCTATCTATCTATCTATTCTCTGTCTGTTCATATCTATCTGTCTGTTTATCGCTGTCTGTTCATATCTATCTATCTATCTATCTATCTATCTATCTATCTATCTATCTATCTATCTATCAATCATAGTCAGTTCATCTGTCTCTCTCTCTGTGTCTGTCTCTCTCTGTCTCTGTCTCTCTCTCTGTCTATTTTCTTCATGAAAAATTTGATTGGTGTACTTGTCCACTAGATGCCTCCATTTCCGATGGCCGTCTACCAATATACCTTCTTGTTACACATTTTCGTATGCCTGCATCTCTGCTTGTCTACCATTAGTATATCATCTGAGGTGATGCTTGTTTTAAAAAAAAAATCCTATCAAAATACCATGTCTCTCAGTCAGCCCCACCCCCATTTACCAGAATGCGGCTACGTGTATTTAGACACCGAGTCATTTTTTGATGCCACCCGCATTCTGCTTCTTTCGATGCGTGATTGTCCGGCATCTTTTCGCCTTTAATCCTAGTCTCTGAAAGAATAACACAAGCACAACATCCTGGCACTGCACAAACAAATATCAAAGGAATGACTTTTTTGTTTTATTATCAGTTGTATTTTTTCGTTTAATGTGTTTTTAGTGGTTTTGATGGTGGGACGTATTTAACTTGTTGCTTCCAAAAACTGTTTGAGAATGGAGCTTGACATAAGACCAACCGCTCGCTTTTGAATCGTCGGGATATAGCCGTGAGAAGAAGAAAAAAATAAAAATAGCATTAGGAAAATTGAAAAAAAATAAAGAATAAATCTCTCTGAATTAATATGAGGCAACAGAAAACAGTGCTCTGTGATCTTCCGTTTGTAAAAAAAAAAAAAAAAATGACGCAAAATAAATTTGAGCGGGAAACTTCGCGAGTAAAAATATCCATTTTTAATTTCCGCGCTTTGATTTGCATAAACATTTGGATTTTATGCAAATTAGTTGATAACAGATTTTCATTTATTTACTGAGTCCGTGTTTGACATTAATATTTATTTGTTTATTCTAAAAAAAAAGAAAAAAAATTCTTTTAATATCCTAACTTTTCAATTAAAGAATATTTTATTGACTAAACAGTTTACTCGAACAGATTTTCTAAAGTGGCAAAACAATTTAATCCGTTTATTTACAAAATTCCTGTGTAAAAATAATGATCTGCAATCAAAGGGAATTCTCAAAAGTTGGAAAAAAACCTCAATTTTATATTAACATTTTGAATAGATCCCTTCAGACTTATATATATATATATATATATATATATATATATATATATATATATATATATTATAATTTTATCATATAGACAAAACCATTTTACTCACTACAAAGATGCAACTTGGTTTCAGTGCATTTCAACAGCACATCGATGGGTGAGGGTCGAAAATGGTTATGAACAATCCTGCTTGTAGGCAAGCCGGATGTGAAACGTCGTTTCCTTTTTTCCATTTTTTTGAGAAGAAAAATATGCATACAAAAAATATATATAAGTATCTGAGTGAAACAATAGTGGTTGTTGATAGCAGTTTGGTGATGGATGGACCGGGTGTTTAATGTTGATTAGTCTGTGGAAATATTTTCGCTGATAAACATCGGTCATATATATATATATATATACTAGCAGCATGGTCCGGCGTTGCCCGTGTTTGATTTAAAAATCGTACGTTTAGGTAGTTTCCTCTTACTTTTCAACGAATATGTGTAAACTGATTTGCAGTACAAACGGTAGTTACGCTCACCAAGCGTTTCAAGTGACAAAACATACTGCCTCCGTTGAGATTGACTGGAAAGCCTCAAAGAGGCCTCTACCTTGGTTTCCTCCTCTCGCTTTCTCTTTGCGGCAGAGGCTCTTTTAGCACGCCTTACTAAGGTTGCCTCGCCATGGTATTTTGGCACGCTTAGGTCATTACCACGGCACTTAGAAGAGTGCAAAGCAGAGGTTGACGTAGACGCCAGCCGCTTCTCCCCCAAGGAGGCGCACTCAATGGAATCCTGCTCCCGTTTCCCCTTAGCCGGTGAGGCTTTTTGAGAACGCCTGCTCAGGTTGCCTCGCCTGGATATTTTTGCAGCCGTTGCAGAGCTGCCGGGTTGGTCATCGCCACGTCACGCAGAAGAGTGCAAAGCAGAGGTTGAAGTAGACGCTATATGATCATCTGTAACCGGAGTTATTATGTGCTCCTCCGCAGTCGCCTGTTCTGTATGTGTAACGTTAATGGTGTTAGGGGTCTTCAGTTACTGACGTGCGGATGTTTGTCGTGTAGGCGCCATTTGAAGGGTTGTAGAAATGCTGTGTACGAATGCGAATAGCAGTTGATGCCGAAAACTAAAAATGCAGTGGAGCGGCATGGAAAAACTTCTCCTAGCTATAGGCCGTGCTTTCTGACAGCACGAAAACGTCGCTGTAGGAAGTGGTTACACAACCTAAACGTTGAAGTATTGAAACTTAAAAAGCAGTGAGACACTGAGGTGTACTGGGCTACGTAGTAAAGGCAGAAGAGAAGTAACTTGCGACTGCAGTCAACTGTCTAATAGCAAAACTGAACTATGAAAAGGTAGAAATTGGTATGGAACGCTAAGATGGATTGGGCTGCGCAGTAGAGGCAGCACGCGGAGATAAAATGGGTAATGCAAACGTTTAAGCAAATAGGTAACTTGCGGTAGCAGGAAGCTGTCAATTAATCCAAGGACAGATGCGTTAATGGCGATCAAATCAAGACGTGAGTGCGGATGCAGCCGCGCTAAAGATATTTAAAGGGAGCGTGACTTGTCATTGATTGGTGTAGCCTGGGCAATGGCCATGACTTAGTCCAATGAATGAGCTCACGCAAAATGGAAGATGCTAGCGCGCATTCACGCAGGCGCGCATGATTTGACAAGCGCAAGGCTTGGCCGTAAACGGGTCAAGCTGCCTGCTGCATATGCAGTTTGGCTGTAACTCACGTGATGCCGGCGATGAGAATGCAAGGAGCTGCAATGAAGCGTTTGCTCGTTTGGTTTGTGCGACAACGAAAAGCCGCTAACCGTTTGCCGGCATTAGCTTTGAAATCGATTGGGAGGATTTTTAGCGCAAAAACTCTTCGTCAGGTCTAGGATGCGGCCTGGGCTAGGGGAAAAGTTTTAAAGAATTGGAAAATGGACTGCTGAGGTCGGAACCATTTTCACTCAGCACGTATGCGTTTTTTTTTTCAGTAAAGACGCGAATAAAGGAAGTGCTTATTTTGGTAAGACGCGACAATTAAAGCAAAAGTGTTGACAAAGTCGAATATGTCATTTGTGGCTCAAAGTCAGACCTGGTAGCAGGGATAAAAAAAAGCAGAATTTCAATGGCCCTGTACCCATTCCAGAATTTGAGATCAAATGTTTTCTTCGACTCTACTGCACGCACTGACCTGTTTCTTCCTGCGCATAGCGTGACCTTAAATTAATCTGCATTTAGGAAATACCCAACCGGAAAAACAATTTTACTGGTTGACCGATTGTCGATTTTCACTCTGTTTGGGAGGCGCTCAGAGTTAAAACTTCACATGGTGACTCTCAATGGCCTCCTCATAAATCCGGTCGGTTTTCGCTAAAAACCGACATGCGGTTCAGGCGCAATCTGGGCGTATCTGTTTTTAGGTTTTATGATTTTCGGCGCTTGTTTAGGGGTCCGTGGTCATGAAACTTCTGGACAACGCTTCTAATGGTAGACTCTAAGAGGGTGTCAAATTTGGTTGAAATGCGATCATTCCTTCTGCAAGCAGATTTTTCGATTTTCGATTTTTTCGATTATCGATTTTTTCGATTATCGATTTTTTCGATTATCGATTTTTTTCGATTATCAATTTTTTCGGACCCTGAGTCCGAACTCAAAAATTGGGCGGCGTCATGTCCTTACGGCAGCCATTTGCAAACTTGTGGTGAATACCGCATCGAAATCCGGTGAGAAATGCGGCCTGGGCGAGGTAACGCCCACGCCCAACGCCCACGACAGACACACAGACAGACAACATGAGAAATATAGATAGTATGTAATATATATAGGCTAAGAAGAATTATGGTAATATATATAGGCTAAGATGAATTTGGTAATCCATTTATGTATTCCCAAAATGGATGAAATCCTGAGAGTTAATGTAAATCCAGAGCTAATAATTTAAAGGAAAAACAGACCACTTTAAGGCTCCATGTAATAATTTATTTCGCCAAGTCCTTTATTAAAGGACACTGGCTCATCAGACTTCACTTCCAAACGGTGAAACGAAATATAAATATAATATAAATATATATAAATGAACTGTCCAAATGTTCTATAATTTCGAGCGCTTTCGACTATATTTTTAGCCGTTATCAAGTGTGATTTTATTTATGCTTTTTAATTTTATTTCTAATGGTACTTTTGACCCGAACAAAAAAGTCAAATTAATTATCTACTACAAAAAATTTAAAACAGCGAACATTATCTTAAAAAATAACAACACACCAATAAAATCAAAATTAAAAAGAACGAACATTATCTATGTGTTCAAATGCCTCTTTAGTAACTGTGTTCCTGATCAAATTGAATTGATAAATAATTATATCAGTCACATTACTACATGCCTATCCAGACGCCTTACGTTACACCTATCCGGCCACAGCTCTATTAGAATCCATTTAAACACATACACAAATTTACCAGACTCCGTCCCAAATATACTAGTAGAAAATACAAACATAATAACCTCATCCACATGTAAAAAATAAAAAAGATAATGGAAGCCTTAATAATAATTAAAACAAAACAGTGAGAACTCAATGTAATAACAGAGCAAATAATAATTATTATGAAAACAGAGACATTAAAAGATCATGGTAATATTTTATTTCATTAAAACCAATACTACGATTTTAACACATAAGACCAGACATTTTCACAAAACAAATTGATACAAAATTAACCAGGCATAAAAACATTTATCTACATAATTTATGTTGATTCAAAATTGGCGGAAGGGGAAAGGGGAGTAGGTATTCAAAATGAAGAGAGGTAAAAGATGGAGGAAAAGAAGAGGGATATGCATTCAAAGCGGGGAAGGAAAAGCGAAGAGAGATAGAGAGAAAGAAAAAGTGAAAGAGATATAATATCTCCTTGAACAGACATATTTCTTTCTCGGCTTCTTCACATTTGTTAAGCTTTGCATAGGATCTATGTTGTGGATTTTTCTAAGGAGATTTGTATATGTTTCATCCAGTCGTCTTTCAAGACGAACAGATAATGTCCAAATTTCTGATCCACACAAGGGGACTGGTTCGAAAGGTTTGTATTTTTAAACAAGACGGAAGGTTCGACTTCCAAATTCTCGCGAATTTTCTTACCTGCATCCCATGCAAGGAGTTTGCGGAACTTGAAATCTTATGGGGAATCTGTTATGTGAGATTTAGGTACGTTTCTTATTTCTTCTTTCATTTTATCATCCTGGCGGATTGCATTTGAAATTTAACTTACATATATATATATATATATATATATATATATATATATATATATATATATATATATATATATATATATATATGGTTCTAAAGCATGATTGCGAGAGACTATGGTGCTCCTCTAGGAGTTCAATGTCCTTTTTTGATTGGATAAGGTTCTCTAGGTTTTTGGCTTCCCTTTTTATTCTTTGCTTTAGTATTTTAATATGTCTAGCAATATTAAGCTTAACACCTTCATTTCAGTTATAAAATTTTGTACCTACAAAAATATCTTTAAATACCTGAAAATTAGGTACAGTAAATTAAATAAAATATTACAGACCAAGGCGAAATTAAGACCTGTGAAGTCTGAAATAAAATTTCTTAAGCAATGCATCAGCTACCAGGTTTGTCCTTCGTCTGTTCAGTTTAGAATAAGGAGGGCTAAATTACATCAGGGTGGGAAAATTGAATCTATCTTTATTAAGGACAGAATTCAACAGCTATCAGCCAGGAGCCTGGTTCTAAAGCATGATTTCGAGAGACTATGGTGCTCCTCTAGGAGTTCAATGTCCTTTTTTGATTAGCTAAGTTTCACTAGGTTTTTGTCTTCCCTTTTTATTCTTTGCCTTAGTATTTTAATATGTCTAGTAATATTAAGCTTAACACCTTCATTTCAGATATATATATATATATATATATATATATATATATATATATATATATATATATATATGTATAATATTATTTATTCGAAAATTATAACATAAATATTTTATATAATCAATACAAAAATAGCCATATTGTTTGAAAACTTCTGGTGTCTTATCAAGTGATGGTGTTTAGTATATAATAAAGGGTTTTTGGAAAATCCGTTATTATAGATTAAACACCATCACTTGATAAGACACCAGAATTGTTGAAACAATATGGCGATATATATATACCCAAGTAGAGGATTGGTGTATACAGAATAAATTCCAATAACCAGAAAATGCTATTCTTAAAAGAGAGCTCAATACAGAGTAGAACAAATATAATTATTTATTCGAAAATTATAACATAAATATGTTATAAAATCACTATAAAAATAGCCATTTTGTTTCAACACTTCTGGTGTCTTATCAAGTGACGGTGTTAGATTCAACACCATCACTTGATAAGACACCAGTAGTGTTGAAACAAAATGGCTATTTTTATAGTGATTCTAAAACATATTTATGTTATAATTTTCGAATAAATAATTATATATATATAACCTCCTTGGTTATCCATTGAAGCTGCTATCCACCAAAAAAAAACCTAGTCCCCACTACGGGCCATTTAAAAATACTTCGCGCAGCTGATTGGTTGTACAAACAGCCAATCGGATGTGCGGAATACGTGGTCTTTCTTCGTAGAATTCTTTAAAAAGGCCAGAGTAACTGTTAGCGTTTTAAAAGTGAGGGGGAATCAGGGTTAGATCTCCCCTGATTGGGTCGATTTGGTGATGGGGAGTATGATGTTGAAAGACCCGAAACTCCCTGATGAACCAAGTCAAAACATCACTGACGACCCCCTCGGGCGCCTACTTAAAAGCGTATTTTTGAATTATATATATATATATATATATTTAATAGTTTTAGGGGACAAGCAATGGCTGAACCAATTCGTCTGTAAAAATTCAATGAAACGTCGATATTCTGTATTCGTGGACACTGTTCCTTTATTGTCCATTTCCTCACCTCTACACACCGAAGTTTTTTAGATTCATTCCATTCCTTGTAATAATCCCCTGTGTCTTAGTGGCATTATTACCTTCCTTAGGGTATTAATGATTAAAAAATACGGGAAAGGAAGAGGGAAACAAAAGAAAGAAAAAGAAAAAATTTAAACGATATTATCTACAGGAAAATGAAAGGTTCTAACGGCATGCATGGTAATATATATATATATATATATATATATATATATATATATATATATATAAATATATATATATGATAGTTTTCGGGGAGAAGCAATGGCTGAACCAACTCGTCTGTAATAGGAAATTTGATTTACACTAGACTGAATGTCAGAAATAATCACAGGAAAACATTTTCTATTAACTGTTGTGCTAAAACGTAATATATTTCTATGCCTCTGTATTTGTGTGCAATCTCTGTATTGTGGGATTTTGGGGTCCTTGAAGCCATATATGCGTTTGAGAATGAAATATATATATATATATATATATATATATATATATATATATATATATATATATAAGAATATATATGTATATGTGTGTGTATATATATATATATACATATATATATATATATATATATATATATATATATATATATATATATATATATATATATATAATATTATAATAATATTTTTAGTTCCCAAATTCTCGCTTGACAAGGAAGCGGGTCCAGACACCTTAACTCTTCATAACTTAAAAAATTATGTTAGGGGTCTCGGCTCTCGCTTTTGAAACATGAGAACTCTTATGTAGCGAAGGAATCATATTTTTAAAAACTAAAAATATTATTATAATATAAGCTCTACTTCTGTATGGAGCACTGTCCTTTTGAAAATAAAGCTAAATATTAAGGAACACCGGATTATCTACCTAACGTGTTCTTTCCTATTTCACTGCACACCTGCATACATATATATATATATATATATATATATATATATATATATATATATATATATATATATATATATATATATATATAATTCATTTTTCTATCACGCAAACAAAGCAATTTGTAAAGAAAGGGATTTTTTATTTATTAATACAACAGATATATTTTTTTTTTACCTAAATTAAAACCACTGTCCAACGTTGCTTGGTCATCGACGCACTCTACAGCCGAGCACCTTTAGCACGGAAGATCTAATGACGGTGTCCCCTAGGATAATGCAGGCTCGAATCCTGCCGGAGAGCCCATATTTTTCTCTAATAAGAATTCTCGAATATTCAGGACACTAGAGGAAAATAAATACACTTTTTTACAAAAAATAAATAAACGAATATCCACGAGAAATAACGTCACTTCTATTGTAGCAATTTCTTTTCTCGCACTTATCGCCTGTGGAACTCTCTTACGGCTTCTTGCGTCCCTGTCAACTACACTTTTTAAATATTTAAACGCCACCTCTTCCTGAAAACCTATTCCGTTAATGTGCATTTCCTCACCTTTCCACGCTGAAGTTTTTCAAATTCGCTTTCACTCCCTGTAAACCCCCTTGAAATACCGATCTTTTTTTTCTGTGCCGTGTCCCCTCAGAACGTAGACGATCAAGGTTCTCCACTTCCCCCTATCCCTTGTAGATCTCAATAAGTTTCCTCCGTCTTCCACCTCACCCAGACCACGTTCTGTCATCCAGTTGTTTAAGCCCGCCAGGTATGCCATGCGTTGCTTTCCCCCGGTTTCTCTTTCACTCTATTCGACCTATGAGTATCGGATTCTCCAGGCCGTTCTTTCTCATTACGTGTCCCCAGAAATTTCAGCCGCCTCTTCCTGATGTTAAGCATAAGCTACCTCCTTGTTTGGATCCTCTCCAAAATTTCATCGTTGCTCACACGCTCGGTTCATGATATGCTCAGCATCCTTCTGTAGAACACATCTCCTTTGCCTCGCAGTTGCTTCATCATTGGAGACCGTCCAGCATTCGCTGCCGGAAAGAAGAACAGATGTCACGTAGAAGCTCAGTACTTTTTTCTTTGTTACCAACTAAAATCCTCCTGTCTCGTAATTCCCCGCTTAGTTTTTGGAATGCGTCTTTAGCCATCCCAATACATCTTCGGATCTCAGAGTCGTACCTCCCGTCCTCTGTCAAGACACTGTCCCAGATATTTAAACTTCCGCGCCTGCTTGATTTTAGAGTCCCCGACCTGTAAATCGCATTTCGGGCTTATCTTTTTACTGATGACTATGCATTCTTTCTTCTTGTAGTTTATGCTTAGTCCCTTCTTCTCGCTCTACTTCGCTACCTTTTGAATGAGGTTTGGCAATTTCTTTTTCCGTGTCTGCTATCAGTTCTGTGTCATCTGCGTATCTTATGTTGTTAAGATTGTGGCCGCCATTGTTGAATCCTGGTAGTATTTCCAATTCTCTCAGAATGGCTTCGCTGTATAGGTTGAATAAGTCCGGTGAGAAGACACATCCTTGCCTTACGCCCCGTTCTATTTTTGTATAGCGATAGATTAGCAAGTATCTTGCAACATTTCGCCTAAAGGGGAAAAGGATGGTAGAATGGGAAATCATCAACAGACCCACGTAGAAGACTTTTTATTCTATCTAAGCTGGAAAGTGTGGATTGGTAGGATATAGTAGCAGATTTTTTTTTTAATCTAAGCTAGCTAGTATATAGAGAGGTGAGCAGAAACAGCAAAGATTCGGATAGTTACTGTAATTTCCCATGTATAATACGCATTTTTCTAAAAAAAATAACAAGCAAATTCAGAGGTGCGTATTATGCACAGCTGCAAAAAATCTTTAAAAAATTGCCGTAAAATAAAATAAGACTTATCATAAAACTAACTTAGAATAATATTATTCTATGTTTAAAACGATTTTTAAAAAAATAAGAGTAGGAAACGCTGGCCGTAATGAAATTGAGAGGTACAATTTATAGGTTTTGATTAGGAAAATTATGGATGAAGCGTATTATACATGGGGAATTACGGTAAAATATTTTTTAGTTCAGTGGATAAAGAACAATCTGATTAATAGTTTGACTGAGTTCAATGCGCTAAAATGTTTGCCTTGTGCCAACACGTTTCTAAATTGCCACCCTAATAAATCACTGTTACATTCCCCATTATTGTATTCAGAGATAATTTTGTAATTATGTTTGCTAAAATAAAGCGTTGCTTATTACATACCTATTTTTAATGCGTACAAGCTAAACTCAGTCGCCTACCCTATTCGTGGATAGCCATACCGCTAACCGAGACATGGGTACGTCTCGCTTGATTGAAACTGAACAAGGGACTAAAATTAACAAGTATTGACCGTTTGCCTATGGTGTATGGAATGGGTAAGAGTCGAAGGCGAACATGTTTGACGATGGCCCTGGGGACAAAGAAGCCTGATTGTGTTTATATATGCAGACTTTAATTCCGGCGGCAAAGAAATAATAAAGGAAACATATAAAATGAATATTAAATAATGAAAAGGCATCGAAAAATAATGTGAAAAGAAAACAGGAACAAAATGCGTTATATATACGGAAGAAACTTGTAAGTGTGTATACAAATAATTATGCATTTTTAGATACATCCACTACAATAAATACACTTTGCTTCCCTCTTTCTAAGCGAAATTTTATTTATATATATATATATATATATATATATATATATATATATATATATATATATATATATATATATATATATATATATATATATATATATATATATATATATATACACACACACACGGGGGTCATTTAATACAGATAGAAGCTTACTTCTTTTTTTTTTCAACGTACTCTCCCAGCATTGTGACACACTTTTCCCATCTGAGCACAAGCTTCCGTATTCCCTCAGCGTAAAAATCTTTGGACTGATGTCTCAGCCAGTCGCTCACAACTCTTTTGACTTCATCGTCACTTTTAAACTTCGTGCCTCTCGTGAACGCTTCCAAGGGACCGAACAGGTGAAAGTCTGGGCTTGTAATTAGAAGGATTTGAGAAGTATAATTAAGTAATTCATTGAATCTAGAAACCTCAACAGAATGCAGAAAACAATGGACGGCCGTTTCGTCCTATATTTTGGGACTCATCAGCAGTGCTCATCCACTACCGAGAAT
>OZ038514.1:55534694-55579694 GCA_964036315.1 Acanthosepion esculentum | reverse complement strand
AAAGAGGAAGGGGTTACAGAGAGTGAAAGTAAGATTAAAGAGGAAGCGCTGACTTAGAGTGAAAGTAAGATTAAAGAGGAAGGGGTTACAGAGAGTGAAAGTAAGATTAAAGAGGAAGTGGTTACAGAGAGTGAAAGTAAGATTAAAGAGAAAGGTGTTACAGAGAGTGAAAGTAAGATTAAAGAGGAAGGGGTTACAGAGAGTGTAAGTAAGATTAAAGAGGAAGAGGTTACAGAGAGTGAAAGTAAGATTAAAGAGGAAAGGGTTACAGAGAGTGAAACTAAGATTAAAGAGGAAGCGCTTACTTAGAGTGAAAGTAAGATTAAAGAGGAAGGGGTTACTGAGAGTGAAAGTAAGATTAAAGAGGAAGGGGTTACAGAGAGTGAAAGTAAGATTAAAGAGGAAGGGGTTACAGAGAGTGAAAGTAAGATTAAAGAGGAAGGGGTTACTGAGAGTGAAAGTAAGATTAAAGAGGAAGGGGTTACAGAGAGTGAAAGTAAGATTAAAGAGGAAGGGGTTACAGAGAGTGTAAGTAAGATTAAAGAGGAAGGGGTTACAGAGAGTGAAAGTAAGATTAAAGAGGAAGGGGTTACTCAGAGTGAAAGTAAGATTAAAGAGGAAGGGGTTACAGAGAGTGAAAGTAAGATTAAAGAGGAAGCGCTGACTTAGAGTGAAAGTAAGATTAAAGAGGAAGGGGTTACAGAGAGTGAAAGTAAGATTAAAGAGGAAGTGGTTACAGAGAGTGAAAGTAAGATTAAAGAGAAAGGTGTTACAGAGAGTGAAAGTAAGATTAAAGAGGAAGGGGTTACAGAGAGTGTAAGTAAGATTAAAGAGGAAGAGGTTACAGAGAGTGAAAGTAAGATTAAAGAGGAAGGGGTTACAGAGAGTGAAACTAAGATTAAAGAGGAAGCGCTTACTTAGAGTGAAAGTAAGATTAAAGAGGAAGGGGTTACTGAGAGTGAAAGTAAGATTAAAGAGGAAGGAGTTACAGAGAGTGAAAGTAAGATTAAAGAGGAAGGAGTTACAGAGAGTGAAAGTAAGATTAAAGAGGAAGCGCTGACTTAGAGTGAAAGTAAGATTAAAGAGGAAGGGGTTACAGAGAGTGAAAGTAAGATTAAAGAGGAAGGGGTTACAGAGAGTGAAAGTAAGATTAAAGAGAAAGGTGTTACAGAGAGTGAAAGTAAGAGTAAAGAGGAAGGGGTTACAGAGAGTGAAAGTAAGATTAAAGAGGAAGAGGTTACAGAGAGTGAAAGTAAGATTAAAGAGGAAGGGGTTACAGAGAGTGAAACTAAGATTAAAGAGGAAGCGCTTACTTAGAGTGAAAGTAAGATTAAAGAGGAAGGGGTTACTGAGAGTGAAAGTAAGATTAAAGAGGAAGGAGTTACAGAGAGTGAAAGTAAGATTAAAGAGGAAGGAGTTACAGAGAGTGAAAGTAAGATTAAAGAGGAAGCGCTGACTTAGAGTGAAAGTAAGATTAAAGAGGAAGGGGTTACAGAGAGTGAAAGTAAGATTAAAGAGGAAGGGGTTACAGAGAGTGAAAGTAAGATTAAAGAGAAAGGTGTTACAGAGAGTGAAAGTAAGATTAAAGAGGAAGGGGTTACAGAGAGTGTAAGTAAGATTAAAGAGGAAGGGGTTACAGAGAGTGAAAGTAAGATTAAAGAGGAAGAGGTTACAGAGAGTGAAAGTAAGATTAAAGGGGAAGGAGTTACAGAGAGTGAAACTAAGATTAAAGAGGAAGCGCTTACTTAGAGTGAAAGTAAGATTAAAGAGGAAGGGGTTACTGAGAGTGAAAGTAAGATTAAAGAGGAAGCGCTTACTTAGAGTGAAAGTAAGATTAAAGAGGAAGAGGTTACAGAGAGTGAAAGTAAGATTAAAGAGAAAGGTGTTACAGAGAGTGAAAGTAAGATTAAAGAGGAAGCGCTGACTTAGAGTGTAAGTAAGATTAAAGAGGAAGGGGTTACAGAGAGTGAAAGTAAGATTAAAGAGGAAGGGGTTACAGAGAGTGAAAGTAAGATTAAAGAGAAAGGTGTTACAGAGAGTGAAAGTAAGATTAAAGAGGAAGGGGTTACAGAGAGTGTAAGTAAGATTAAAGAGGAAGGGGTTACAGAGAGTGAAAGTAAGATTAAAGAGGAAGAGGTTACAGAGAGTGAAAGTAAGATTAAAGAGGAAGGGGTTACAGAGAGTGAAAGTAAGAGTAAAGAGGAAGCGCTTACTGAGAGTGAAAGTAAGATTAAAGAGGAAGGGGTTACTGAGAGTGAAAGTAAGATTAAAGAGGAAGGGGTTACAGAGAGTGAAAGTAAGATTAAAGAGGAAGGGGTTACAGAGAGTGAAAGTAAGATTAAAGAGAAAGGTGTTACAGAGAGTGAAAGTAAGATTAAAGAGGAAGGGGTTACAGAGAGTGTAAGTAAGATTAAAGAGGAAGGGGTTACAGAGAGTGAAAGTAAGATTAAAGAGGAAGAGGTTACAGAGAGTGAAAGTAAGATTAAAGAGGAAGGAGTTACAGAGAGTGAAACTAAGATTAAAGAGGAAGCGCTTACTTAGAGTGAAAGTAAGATTAAAGAGGAAGGGGTTACTGAGAGTGAAAGTAAGATTAAAGAGGAAGGAGTTACAGAGAGTGAAAGTAAGATTAAAGAGGAAGCGCTGACTTAGAGTGTAAGTAAGATTAAAGAGGAAGGGGTTACAGAGAGTGAAAGTAAGATTAAAGAGGAAGGGGTTACAGAGAGTGAAAGTAAGATTAAAGAGGAAGGGGTTACAGAGAGTGAAAGTAAGATTAAAGAGAAAGGTGTTACAGAGAGTGAAAGTAAGATTAAAGAGGAAGGGGTTACAGAGAGTGTAAGTAAGATTAAAGAGGAAGGGGTTACAGAGAGTGAAAGTAAGATTAAAGAGGAAGAGGTTACAGAGAGTGAAAGTAAGATTAAAGAGGAAGGGGTTACAGAGAGTGAAAGTAAGAGTAAAGAGGAAGCGCTTACTGAGAGTGTAAGTAAGATTAAAGAGGAAGGGGTTACAGAGAGTGAAAGTAAGATTAAAGAGGAAGGGGTTACAGAGAGTGAAAGTAAGATTAAAGAGGAAGGGGTTACAGAGAGTGAAAGTAAGATTAAAGAGAAAGGTGTTACAGAGAGTGAAAGTAAGATTAAAGAGGAAGGGGTTACAGAGAGTGTAAGTAAGATTAAAGAGGAAGGGGTTACAGAGAGTGAAAGTAAGATTAAAGAGGAAGAGGTTACAGAGAGTGAAAGTAAGATTAAAGAGGAAGGGGTTACAGAGAGTGAAAGTAAGAGTAAAGAGGAAGCGCTTACTGAGAGTGAAAGTAAGATTAAAGAGGAAGGGGTTACAGAGAGTGAAAGTAAGATTAAAGAGGAAGGGGTTACAGAGAGTGAAAGTAAGATTAAAGAGGAAGGGGTTACAGAGAGTAAGATTAAAGAGGGAGGGTTTGAGGAAAGGATAAAGAGAAGGACGGGGACCAAGATCAAGAACATGTCGTTTGACATTACGTTTGAATATATATATTTTTTGCTTGTGGAACCCTTGTGCCGTATATTTATAAATTTGAACGTTCATTTTCGTAATAGGCTTTGATAACTTTAACCCGTTGTATGATTGTTAATCAATCAATCGGTGAAATTGCCAAAAGACTTAAGTTCTTTAATCTGAAAGAAAAAGAAAAAGAAAAAAAATCATTAGACGCTTAAACTTAATATAAATCGGTGCAAGTTATTAGAACACCCTTGATTACTTTGTTCTTGTTCATTAATACCAGTGTTGATCTTGTATCACTTTTCAGTATTTCTGGCCCCTATCTATTTCCCAGCATAGATTTGTCCCTTGCATTGTGAAAAGGTTCTTAAATGTATACTTGCCACCTTTGTTGTATTATTATTTTCGTATCAGCTGGGATCCATCCTTTGATTTTAAGAGGCATGTTTATCTTTTATTCTGTTATGCATATTTGCAGCGGATGTGTTGGACATTCTCCCTGTTTCTGTGAACTTTTCTTTACGCAATTTCTCTTTCACCTGTCGACATTAGTTTTTAATTTCTGGGTTCGGTATTCATTACCGTTCCTTGTCATTGATTCTTGTGGCTTTTACATCATCAACAGAATTCTCTCTGTCATCCATTCGCTCCTTTCGGGTCCAGTTTTCTTTGGGATGATATCGTTCGTTGACATCATTAGTGTTTCTTTCAGCATGTTCATATTTATTTTATTCTTTTGTCATCACTTCGTCGTGAATATGGCAACGAAGATGAGGACAACAGTCCAAACAATGTATATAGTGTAAATAATTACAATACTTCATCTCAGAAATATAGACAGATATAGAAGAAGGCCGGAGAGTAGAACGGTCTAATCCTCGTGAATATGGCAACGAAGATGAGGACAACAGTCCGAACAATGTAAATAGTGCAAATAATTACAATACCTCATCTCAGAAATATAGACATATATAGAAGAAGGCCGGAGCGTACAACGGTCTAAACGTCGTGAATATGGCAACGAAGATGAGGACAACAGTCTGAACAATGTAAATAGTGTAAATAATTACAATACCTCATCTCAGAAATATAGACAGATATACAAGAAGGCCGGAGCGTACAACGGTCTAAACGTCGTGAATATGGCAACGAAGATGAGGACAACAGTCTGAACAATGTAAATAGTGTAAATAATTACAATACCTCATCTCAGAAATATAGACAGATATAGAAGAAGGCCGGAGCGTACAACGGTCTAAACGTCGTGAATATGGCAACGAAGATGAGGACAACAGTCCGAACAATGTAAATAGTGTAAATAATTACATTACCTCATCTTCGAAATATAGACAGATATAGAAGACGGCCGGAGCGTTAAACGGTCTAAACGTCGTGAATATGGCAACGAAGATGAGGACAACAATCCGAACAATGTAAATAGTGTAAATAATTACAATACCTCATCTCAGAAATATAGACAGATATAGAAGAAGGCCGGAGCGTATAACGGTCTAAACGTCGTGAATATGGCAACGAAGATGAGGACAGCAGTCCGAACAATGTAAATAGTGTAAATAATTACAATACCTCATCTTCGAAATATAGACAGATATAGAAGAAGGCCGGAGCGTAAAACGGTCTAAACGTCATGAATATGCCAACGAAGATGAGGACAACAGTCCGAACAATGTAAATACTGTAAATAATTACAATACCTCATCTCAGAAATATAGACAGATATAGAAGAAGGCCGGAGCGTACAACGGTCTAAACGTCGTGAATATGGCAACGAAGATGAGGACAACAGTCCGAACAATGTAAATAGTGTAAATAATTACAATACCTCATCTCAGAAATATTGACAGATGTAGAAGAAGGCCGGAGCGTACAACGGTCTAAACGTCGTGAATATGGCAACGAAGATGAGGACAACAGTCCGAACAATCTAAATAGTGTAAATAATTACAATACCTCATCTCAGAAATATAGACAGATATAGAAGAAGGCCGGAGCGTACAACGGTCTAAACGTCGTGAATATGGCAACGAAGATGAGGACAACAGTCCGAAGAATCTAAATAGTGTAAATAATTAAAATACCTCATCTCAGAAATATAGACAGATATAGAAGAAGGCCGGAGCGTACAACGGTCTAAACGTCGTGAATATGGCAACAAAGATGAGGACAGCAGTCCGAACAATGTAAATAGTGTAAATAATTACAATACCTCATCTTCGAAATATAGACAGATATAGAAGAAGGCCGGAGCGTAAAACGGTCTAAACGTCGTGAATATGGCAACGAAGATGAGGACAACAGTCCGAACAATCTAAATAGTGTAAATAATTACAATACCTCATCTCAGAAATATAGACACATATAGAAGAAGGCCGGAGCGTATAATGGTCTAAACGTCGTGAATATGACAACGAAGATGAGGACAACAGTCCGAACAATGTAAATAGTGCAAATAATTACAATACCTCATCTCAGAAATATAGACATATATAGAAGAAGGCCGGAGCGTACAACGGTCTAAACGTCGTGAATATGGCAACGAAGATGAGGACAACAGTCTGAACAATGTAAATATTGTAAATAATTACAATACCTCATCTCAGAAATATAGACATATATAGAAGAAGGCCGGAGCGTACAACGGTATAAACGTCGTGAATATGGCAACGAAGATGAGGACAACAGTCTGAACAATGTAAATAGTGTAAATAATTAAAATACCTCATCTCAGAAATATAGACAGATATACAAGAAGGCCGGAGCGTACAACGGTCTAAACGTCGTGAATATGGCAACGAAGATGAGGACAGCAGTCCGAACAATGTAAATAGTGTAAATAATTACAATACCTCATCTCAGAAATATAGACAGATATAGAAGAAGGCCGGAGCGTACAACGGTCTAAATGTTGTGAATATGGCAGCGAAGATGAGGACAACAGTCCGAACAATGTAAATAGTGTAAATAATTACAATACCTCATCTCAGAAATATAGACAGATATAGAAGAAGGCCGGAGCGTACAACGGTCTAAACGTCGTGAATATGGCAACGAAGATGAGGACAACAGTCCGAACAATCTAAATAGTGTAAATAATTACAATACCTCATCTTCGAAATATAGACAGATATAGAAGACGGCCGGAGCGTTAAACGGTCTAAACGTCGTGAATATGGCAACGAAGATGAGGACAACAGTCCGAACAATGTAAATATTGTAAATAATTACAATACCTCATCTCAGAAATATAGACAGATATACAAGAAGGCCGCAGCGTATAACGGTCTAAACGTCGTGAATATGGCAACGAAGATGAGGACAGCAGTCCGAACAATGTAAATAGTGTAAATAATTACAATACCTCATCTCAGAAATATAGACAGATATAGAAGAAGGCCGGAGCGTAAAACGGTCTAAACGTCATGAATATGCCAACGAAGATGAGGACAACAGTCCGAACAATGTAAATAGTGTAAATAATTACAATACCTCATCTCAGAAATATAGACAGATATAGAAGAAGGCCGGAGCATACAACGGTCTAAACGTCGTGAATATGGCAACGAAGATGAGGACAGCAGTCCGAACAATGTAAATAGTGTAAATAATTACAATACCTCATCTTCGAAATATAGACAGATATAGAAGAAGGCCGGAGCGTAAAACGGTCTAAACGTCATGAATATGCCAACGAAGATGAGGACAACAGTCCGAACAATGTAAATAGTGTAAATAATTACAATACCTCATCTCAGAAATATAGACAGATATAGAAGAAGGCCGGAGCGTATAACGGTCTAAACGTCGTGAATATGGCAACGAAGATGAGGACAGCAGTCCGAACAATGTAAATAGTGTAAATAATTACAATACCTCATCTTCGAAATATAGATAGATCTAGAAGAAGGCCTGAGCGTAAAACGGTCTAAACGTCGTGAATATGGCAAGGAAGATGAGGACAACAGTCCGAACAATCTAAATAGTGTAAATAATTACAATACCTCATCTCAGAAATATAGACAGATATAGAAGAAGGCCGGAGCGTACAACGGTCTAAACGTCGTGAATATGGCAACGAAGATGAGGACAGCAGTCCGAACAATGTAAATAGTGTAAATAATTACAATACCTCATCTTCGAAATATAGACAGATATAGAAGAAGGCCGGAGCGTAAAACGGTCTAAACGTCATGAATATGCCAACGAAGATGAGGACAACAGTCCGAACAATGTAAATAGTGTAAATAATTACAATACCTCATCTCAGAAATATAGACAGATATAGAAGAATGCCGGAGCGTATAACGGTCTAAACGTCGTGAATATGGCAACGAAGATGAGGACAGCAGTCCGAACAATGTAAATAGTGTAAATAATTACAATACCTCATCTTCGAAATATAGATAGATATAGAAGAAGGCCTGAGCGTAAAACGGTCTAAACGTCGTGAATATGGCAAGGAAGATGAGGACAACAGTCCGAACAATCTAAATAGTGTAAATAATTACAATACCTCATCTCAGAAATATAGACAGATATAGAAGAAGGCCGGAGCGTACAACGGTCTAAACGTCGTGAATATGAGAACGAAGATGAGGACAACAGTCCGAACAATCTAAATAGTGTAAATAATTACAATACCTCATCTCAGAAATATAGACAGATATAGAAGAAGGCCGGAGCGTACAACGGTCTAAACGTCGTGAATATGGCAACGAAGATGAGGACAACAGTCCGAACAATCTAAATAGTGTAAATAATTACAATACCTCATCTCAGAAATATAGACAGATATAGAAGAAGGCCGGAGCGTACAACGGTCTAAACGTCGTGAATATGGCAACGAAGATGAGGACAACAGTCCGAACAATCTAAATAGTGTAAATAATTACAATACCTCATCTCAGAAATATAGACAGATATAGAAGAAGGCCGGAGCGTACAACGGTATAAACGTCGTGAATATGGCAACGAAGATGATGACAACAGTCCGAACAATCTAAATAGTGTAAATAATTACAATACTTCATCTCAGAAATATAGACAGATATAGAAGAAGGCCGGAACGTACAACGGTCTAAACGTCGTGAATATGGCAACGAAGATGAGGACAACAGTCCGAACAATCTAAATAGTGTAAATAATTACAATACCTCATCTCAGAAATATAGACAGATATAGAAGAAGGCCGGACCGTACAACGGTCTAAACGTCGTGAATATGGCAACGAAGATGAGGACAACAGTCCGAACAATCTAAATAGTGTAAATAATTACAATACCTCATCTCAGAAATATAGACAGATATAGAAGAAGGCCGGACCGTATAACGGTCTAAACGTCGTGAATATGGCAACGAAGATGATGACAACAGTCCGAACAATCTAAATAGTGTAAATAATTACAATACTTCATCTCAGAAATATAGACAGATATAGAAGAAGGCCGGAGCGTACAACGGTCTAAACGTCGTGAATATGGCAACGAAGATGAGGACAACAGTCCGAACAATCTAAATAGTGTAAATAATTACAATACCTCATCTCAGAAATATAGACAGATATAGAAGAAGGCCGGAGCGTATAACGGTCTAAACGTCGTGAATATGGCAACGAAGATGAGGACAGCAGTCCGAACAATGTAAATAGTGTAAATAATTACAATACCTCATCTTCGAAATATAGACAGATATAGAAGAAGGCCGGAGCGTAAAACGGTCTAAACGTCGTGAATATGGCAACGAAGATGAGGACAACAGTCCGAACAATCTAAATAGTGTAAATAATTACAATACCTCATCTCAGAAATATAGACAGATATAGAAGAAGGCCGGAGCGTACAACGGTCTAAACGTCGTGAATATGGCAACGAAGATGAGGACAACAGTCCGAACAATCTAAATAGTGTAAATAATTACAATACCTCATCTCAGAAATATAGACAGATATAGAAGAAGGCCGGAGCGTATAACGGTCTAAACGTCGTGAATATGGCAACGAAGATGAGGACAGCAGTCCGAACAATGTAAATAGTGTAAATAATTACAATACCTCATCTTCGAAATATAGACAGATATAGAAGAAGGCCGGAGCGTAAAACGGTCTAAACGTCGTGAATATGGCAACGAAGATGAGGACAACAGTCCGAACAATCTAAATAGTGTAAATAATTACAATACCTCATCTCAGAAATATAGACAGATATAGAAGAAGGCCGGAGCGTACAACGGTCTAAACGTCGTGAATATGGCAACGAAGATGAGGACAACAGTCCGAACAATCTAAATAGTGTAAATAATTACAATACCTCATCTTCGAAATATAGACAGATATAGAAGAAGGTCGGAGCGTAAAACGGCCTAAACGTCGTAAATATGGCAATGAAGATGAGGACAACTCTCCAAACAGTGCAAATAGTTTAAATAATTACAATACCTGTGTGGATGTTAGGTGGTTTTACAAATTAGCCTGTTTATACGTTTTTTTTGTGGTCGAGATCCTATTTAAAAATGTATGATTGCTTGCAAGTTGGTGTCTGCCTTTTTGTATGCTTTTGTTCATGGGTGTTTGCATATTTTTGTTACATGTTTATTTCGTCTGGATATATTTATGCGTCAGCGTTGTGTCATCGAAAAGTAAATAGCATTAAAAGTTTTAATTTGTGCGTTCACACGCATCGAAGAAGGCGGGAAAAGTAGGGAGAAAATTTGTTAAATAACAATGACATATTAACAAGAACCAGGGGGGAAAAAATGCAAGACGGAAAATGAAAAAGATAGGAGGAGTGAGCGAAACCGGAAGCGGAAAGAAAGAGATGGAAGGACTAAAACCGAAGATAAATAACTGAAAATAGGATGAATGACGGAAATTTAATAAAATCCCAGAAAGTGTTTAGACAGTCGGAGAATGAAAATGGTGGATAATTGAATTATACCGAACCAATATTTATAAGTTGACTGCAAAATGAAAAAGGAGGAAAGAAAAGAAAAAGAAAAAAAGTAGAAAGAAAGAAATACCGGAAAAGTGGATAAAGAAAGAAAGAAGACGGTTAAACGAAGAGTACTAATTAAAAAGTAAGAAAGAAGAAAAACGAGCAAATAAAGACAGCAAATTAGAAGAGAAAGAAGGAAGGATTATAACAGGGAAAGGAAATAAATAAGAAAGAAAAAGAACAAGAAAGAATGAAGACGAAGTGAGAACAAAAATAAAGAGAAAGGAAATAGGAGAAAGAATAAAAGAAATAAATGAAGTAAAAAAGGAAATAGTTGGTGGACAAAAAAGTTGAAAGAAAGAAAGAAAAAAGAAAGAGAGGGAAATATTTTGTTAAAATGAAAAGAAGGGAAGAGTGAAAGGAGGAAAAAAGACATGTTAAATGAGAAGTAAATAACGAAAGAAAGAAAAGATTATAGGAAGGGTACTAATTGAAAAAAAAGAAAGAAAAAACAAGCAAACAAAGACAAAAAAGTGTAAGAGAAAGAAAGAAAGAAAGATTGGGAAAATAACTGTTACAATGAAAAAACGGAAGAATGAAAGGAGAAAAAGACGGACAAACGAAGAAAGAGATATGAATATATATATAAATAATATATAAATAAATAAATAAATTAAGAAATAAAGAAAGAAAGAAAGAAAAATGGAGAAAGAAAGAAATGACTGAAAAGTGGATAAAGAAAGAAAGACGAGGGTAGTAGGAAGAGTGTTAATTAAAAAGAAAGAAAGAAAAGAAAGAAGCATTGACGCAAAAGACAGAAAAGTGAGAGGGAAAGAAAGAAGAAAGATAACAAGGAAGGAAATAAATAAGGAGCAAGGAAAAATAATGAGAAAGAACAAAGAAGAAGAGAGAACAGAAACGAAAAAGTTGAAAGAAAGAAAGATTGGGAAAATAATTGTTACAATGAAAAAACGAAAGAATGAACGGAGGAAAAGAGGGACAAGCGAAGAAAGAGATATGAAATGAGAAGTAAGTAAATAAAGAAAGAAAGAAAGAAAGAAAGAAAGAAAGAAAGAAAGAAAGAAAGAAAGAAAGAAAGAATGAAAGGAAGAAAAGAGAGACAAGGGAAGAAAAAGACTTTCAATAAGAAGTAAATAAATAAATAAATAAATAAAGAAAGAAAGAAAGAAAGACTATTAAAAAAACATGAACATGGAATTTGGCCACTCACAAAAAAATAAATGAATAAAGGAAAGAAACAACGATCGAAATAAAGAAAGAAAGAAAGAAAAAAGAAAGTAAACAAGAAAGAAAGAAAGAAAGAAAGAAAGAAAGAAAGAAAGAATAAACGTAAAAGGAAGAATGGATGGATGAAGGTAGGAAAAGAGGAGCAAGGAAATAATGAAGTGTTCAATCAGAAAGAAAGAAAGAAAGAAAGAAAGAAGGAAAGAAGGAAAGAAAGAAACGTAAGAGAGAAAAACAAACAGGAAATTCTGGAATTCACAGAAATAAATACATAAAGAAAAATCGTTTGAAATATAAAAAAAAAATAGAAAAAGGTGCGTTGTAAAGAGAAAAACAGGAAAAAGGGAATAAAAAAGTATTCACTCAGAAGGAAAATATGAAAGAAAGAAAGAAGAAAGAAAGAAAATCAAATAAGAAAGAAAGACGGAAAGAAAAAGAGAAAAACAAAAACATAAATGCACGAAGAAAGAAAAAAGAAAGAAAGAAAGAATGAGTTATGGAGAAAACGCGAAAAGAAAGAAAAGGGAAAGAAAAAGAGAAACAAAGATCAGGCGAAGGAAGGTAAAGAAAAAGGAAAAAAAACTCATTGAAGTTGTAAAAGAAGAAAAGAAAATGAGAAAGGAAGCAAAGAATAACGAAGAGAAATAGGAAGTAAAAGAATGAAAAAGATGGAAGAAAGAAGAAGGAGAGAGAAAATGAGTAAGACAAAAAACAGGATAGAAAGAAAAAGACAGTGAGAGAGAGGATCTTGGGAAAACGAAATAAAACCGAATGAAGACGGTCTAAAAGAGAAAAGAATGGACGAATACCGAAAAGAAAGAATTGTTTGTTTTATTTTCGTTATCCTCATCCCATTCGTGAAGATCGAATTGAAATTTACTTAGCATTTCTTGCCTTTTTCTATTTCAGTTTTCAATTTATATTTAATGTTTTCCTCAAATTCAAGTCCCAAGAAATTAGAGCGTGTTTGAATAGAGAAATACTGTTTACCAATGTTTTATTTCTGATTGTCGTCTTCAGAGCAAGCGTGCCTATCTCTAATTATAATTTCTTCATATGTCTGGCACAAGATTACAGCCTATTTAGTACTCCTAATGTGGCAGGGATTTAAGTACTTTTTTTTTTTTTCGTTTACCCAGCTCTACTTTGTTCTAAACAAAACAAGTTTTTTTAAAGTACTTACATCGACTTACAAATCAGATACAGAATGGTTCTCTGCAAAAATTCTCTTCCCAAAATCTAACCAAATGAAAAAATCAGCTTTTTTTGTCGTTTTTTTTTGTTGTTGTTTTTACTTCATTATGGGATTCTTTAAGTAGATGATGGAATATGCGACAGCGAAACCTGAACACGCAACAGACAAGCGGAGGAAGCATTCCCCAAACTAATTAACGTACTGAGAAAAGGAAGGATTTTGTTAGAAACAAAGTGAAGAATGCCATGTGATATCTATCCTCTTACATGGCAGTCAATCATTTCCCAACGGATCGGAAAAGTACAGGCAGCAGAAATGTTGAACTACAGAAGGATTGAGTATTCCACGGACGGTAGGTGTAAGCAACAACGAAGAACACTTCAGGGAAAGAGGCCTGAAATTCATGGCCATATAATAGGGAACGATTTGGTTGTTTTTGTTTAGCGGCATATCAACACCTCTATGGCTTATTTAATGCCGAAATCCAAATATTTTGTACGAAACATTATTTTATTTCCGGAGAAAATGATGACGTAGTTATAAAAGTCTTACTAATTAAGCCATAGCTGGGGGGTAAGAAATGGACTCATACCTTTCCCAACGGTATTTGCGCATAATTGATTATAACGAACGCAACCGGAATTGGAACTCGGCTCTCTGATTAACAATTCCGAGCTATTATCCGTTACCCCTGCCGCAAATCCAAGCTTACAGCACGATCACAGGCCCCACCTCTGGTCGGGATATATTTGGTTTGACATCTCCATGCCAGTTTTATCAGCCACGCCTTCTTATTTATTTTCATTTCATATGTATATTTTTTCCGTTCCTTCGGTGAAAAGTCAGAATATGAGGTCGATTAATGTTATATTCCGTGCTAAGGCAATAAATACTTAACACCAGGTGAATAATAGAAGAAAGGTTTATTGTACACAACCAGTACAATATGAAATACAGTACAGTTATACACACAGGTCAATCTAGTAGTGAGTGCCACTAATTGGAAGGTCGGACGTGCTTGCATCTTCTCTCTCTCACTCTTCCTCGAGTCTCTCGTAGACAGTTGACTTTATAGGTAATTACTACCTATAGTGTAATCATTCATGTGGTGACTGGTTATTCCATTACATCAATTAATTCATAAAATATAATGACAATACTTCATCACAGAACTTTCGGGTAACAATAAAAGGGCCAGAGAAAATGTTGATTTGTAAAAGGGGGTATTATCCTGCATAAAAATGAGCTGGGTGGGGTCGATTTGCACCCTTTCAGCCGAAGGGAAAAGACAAAGACTCTAAAATTCACTTGTACTGCTCGTATCCTGGGGGTCTTTTCAATAGGTTTTAAGGATCCAGTTCCCTAAAAAGAAAAGCATCCCCAGAACATTATACTGAACGGATGATTGACAGTACTTATTGGTAAATTCAAAGAGCTTTCAAATCTTCTTCGGATTTTAGATCGCTTATTCTTTGAATTTAGCTTAACTTTCACTACATCGGAGTTGAGAACATTTAGTAAAAATAATCAGGTGAGTCACTTTTATCGACCAGCACTATATATATATATATATATATATATATATATATATATATATATATATATATATATATATATATATATATATATATATATATATATAACATATGTCTGGGAACCAGTATCGTGGGATGAAAGCTTTTCCAGCGATGGGAATCAAGCTCTGTAACATCTATGGAAGAAGGTTTGGTTGTTTGGATTGTTTTACGGCATATCAACCTCAATGGATTATTTAATGCGGACATTTTTTTTTATTGCTGGTAATATTTACTTTCAAAATAAAATATAGTTTGTAATTTTTTTTTTCTAAAAATGTATTGCTGGTAATGATTTTTTTGCAAAGTATTTCTGGTATATATTAAAACCTATTTTTACACTTTCCCCAGTTTGGGTGTCAACTATTTGTCTATAGTTGGGGCCCTAACAGATGCTACCACCCCGGGTCAGGGTGGACCTGGCAACATCAGCAATTAAGAGGTGGTTCCACGCTCCTTAAAACCTCCTGATCAGAGGCCTTGCTGCTGGATGTAGTTTATCGTCCTACTCAGGACGCGGATGTAGTTTACCGTCATACCCAGGACGGGAAGAAGTGTTTGGACTGCAATCAGAGAATATGTTGCGAAATATACCTTATTTGGTCATATTTCATGACAGTATCTTGGTTAACATACGAATTTTTCTGGTGACCCTCGTGTATCAATAAAAATTAGTTAAACTGAAAGATTATTTAGGGCAACTATCATTCCCGTGCGGTGTACATAACTAAATTTAGAAGGTCCACAGAGTGTTTTGTTCAATCACATCTATCGATGAGTAAATTCTGAAATGCATAATTTTTCTTTCAGACACAGATTTTATTTCCTTGCCAAACCTGATTAATTCTTTTTAACAAGAGTATGATAGCTTCTTCACCAATGCGATCTAAGAACTGCAACACCGATAAAGAGAAGTCTGTGTAACACAAGGGTGTCTATGTTGAAAAATGTTGAAAAATAAACCTCATTTAATTACATTCCACGAGAGCATCTTAGTCAGCCTCTGAACTTTTCAGCCGACTATCGTAATTCATATGAATCGTACAGAAAGAGTTTCACAAGCAGATTCCGTATTGCTTTCGACACGGATTTTCTTTATTTGTAATTTTTAAAATAAAATCCATTTTCCTTCGAGGATATTGCATAAATATTTACTTAGCTTAGCGGGGTCTGGCACTGATTGTTTAAAGAATGGATTATACCGATTATTGACGCCAGACTATTCTTAATGGATGGGAATTATATTAAGAATTCACATCTCAAAAGCATTTTCAATGGGGAAAAAAATAAGATACCCAACATAATCTATCGCAGACATGCTGCATATTTTGAGCGATTAATATGAATACCATTCCGAATCACGCTTAAGAATTGGTTTGCTTGGAGTTTCTGTAATTAGCAATAAACAATTGCATGCGATGTTAGTGCACATTTCGAAGCAATGAATAACTATACGCCATGTCTCTTTCCTTCGTTGGCGATCATGGATCTCCACAACTTCCTGTAATTTGTAACGCTTCATAAATTGTGTCTTTCTGCTGTCTCTCCTAAACCATTCATTCTTCTTCTATATGCCCTGTAGCTTCATGGCGTTGACGATCATGGCCCTCCACAATTTTCTATCCTTTGGAATTCTTAATAAATTTTGTCTTTCTGTTATCTCCCCTAAACCCTGTTCAGCCAACCATTTAGTTAAGCACAGTCTTCTTCTCTGTGCCATATACCTTAGCGATCATGGCTCTCCACAATTTCCTGTTCTTTGTAGTTCTTAAACTTTGGTCTGCCATCTATTTACTCATCTCACTAGTTTATTGCTTATGTTTCTCTGTCCCTCTTGTCTTCAATCCATCCTGTGAGTATCAAATTTTCCATACCCTCTTTCCTCATTATGTACCGTAAAAATTTCAACTGTCGCTTCCTGATCTTATGTATAAGGGTAAATTTTGTTTGTAAAAAAAATCTTTAAAACTTTGTCGATGCTCACATATTCAGAGGGTGGCACACAGAGCCTTGGTAGCTAAGAATTGGCCCGACAGGAATACCGTCTTTGGAGAGACTGTATATGTGAGGTAGCTTGCTGTAACGTTGTGACAACTGACGAACTGTCTCCATATTTTTGGTATATAGGGTAGAACCGCCCCATCATTATCTGTCTATATTTCTAAGATGAGGCATTGTAATTAGTAAAACTATTTACGTTGTTCGTTTGTAGTCCTCATCTTCGTTGCCATATTCAAAACGTTTCGACTGCTGTACAATGTACAGCCTTTTTCAGGTGATTAGAATTTCGAATTGAAATTGAGAGTTGAGTTAAAGGAAGAAAAATGATTCTGAGCGGTGTGTGCAGCAAAAGTGGGCCATCCCTATTCACAAGCCTATGATTTTTTTTATTCATTTTTTCGTGCATACACTCAATTTCTCAGCAATACGTGTTTGGTTTTATTATTTTTCCTTGAAGCAAGCATGAATAGAAAGACCACCATACAGTAACCATTAAGCCTTGAGTGTGCAATGGAGGTTTTGGTCGTTGTTTTTGTGATTCCCTAGCATCTAACCACTGGCCAACTCTCTTACTAATGTCATGTAATGATTCGATGGAAAAATGGTTCTTTTTCACAGTTTGTACTCATGCAGTATTATTACTCGACATTGTTTCATTGTAATCATTTTCATTGGGCTTATATGTAAAAATACAGGGTGCAACGGGTAAATTGTCGCCATATTATATTTTTAACTAGCAGCATGGCCCGGCGATGCCTGTGCTTGATTCAAAAATCGTACGACTTATACACCAATCGCTATCACTTGACTTAAAATATTTTTGCCCTTCCTTGCCTTTAAAGCAGTGCCCTTTGCCGGGCTGATGTTGCTACATGCCTTACTTCTTGCCTATCTCACACTGCGAATTTTTTCTAAGCTCTATACTAAACATTAAATCTGTTACGAAAAAAGAAGTAAACAAAATGAACACAAAACGATCAGCTTTTAAAAAAGTACTCGTAACTGGAAAAAACGAATGAAAAAAAAATGTTAACAACAAATACTATTTCACACCCAACCCAGTTCTGCGGAATCAGAATCAAGGTTAAGTTTAAGCAAGCGAATTAGCCAATTGGAGTAAAGTGCCATGCAGATTTAAAATTTTCCCACTTGTGACGAATGCAGCCATCGATTTTTTTTGCATGCTAGCATGCTAGTTAACATTCTTGTCACTTAGCTGTTGGCTCTCACGCTGGCCAACAGAATCTTCTTGCCTATTCGTGGCAGCCAGCTATAGGCTCTCACTCTGGCCAGAAGAAAATGGCCGCAAACTACATGAAAACTGCATCAGAAGCATAAAAAAATTGATTATTTCCACTATCGATGGGAGTTGGGAAACGCAGAGTCGGTCTTGCCCTCCTTATTAACTTGGAGCATGGGCATGTAAATTTTGGTGAGAAATATATATATATATATAATAAAAGTAATACCAACCATCTGTGTCTCTAGCATCTTTGTTGGTATTACTTTTATTATATATATATATATATATTTTCTCTTCCCCGCCCATTTATTCATGTCATCCATTACAGACTTTCTTGTTCTTCATAATTTCTATTCCCCGTTAGCAGTTCTGATGAGAGGGGACGAAACCGGCCGACTAGTGTTTTTATTTTAAATCTATCATGGCCTTTAATAAAAAGAAAAGAAAGTTTTTATGCCTTAATACGCTTTTGTACTGTTGCAAACATATTTAAATATATATATATATATATATATATATATATATATATATATATATATTATGTCATATATATATATATATATATATATATATATATATATATATATATATGTTATGGACCCTTCACTTGACGATAAATAACAGTATTTTTGTTTACATATGCTTTCTTTCTTTCTACCCCTTCCATTGCCTCGACATTCACTCCTCAGAACATTCTCGACACACTTCTGCTTCTGCAGTCTTTTCACCCCGGGGCCAGTTCCAAATATCTGCTGACAATGCCTTTAGGTCTTGCCTCAGTCGCTACCCCCAGGCCATCAGCTCGCAAACAAGAGACACAGACGCGGAAAACAATTAGCGCACTAAACTTGTAATTCTACCTTATTCCAAGAACCAGACTAATACAAACTGTTAAAATCAATTTAGGACTGTCTTCATCAAAGATCGAATAGTGTTTGATTGTTAAAGTACCATAAGCATGAGGAATAAATATGGTGGGTTGGGTTCATTTGGTTTAGCGGCATATCTCAATCCTTATGGGCTATTGAATGCAGAAATCAAAAGATATTGAATTTGGTTGAATGCCTTTAACTACAGATTTTACCATTTTACTATAGATATGACTTGTTGGTCATTTTATTATATGAACTTTTGGTCATTTTATTATACGAATTGTTAGTCATTTTATTATATGAATTGTTCATCATTTTATTATACGAATTGTTGGTCATTTTATTATATGAATTGTTGATCATTTTATTATACGAATTGTTGGTCATTTTATTATTTGAATTGTTGATCATTTTATTATACGAATTGTTGGTCATTTTATTATATGAATTGTTGGTCATTTTATTATATGAATTGTTGATCATTTTATTATACGAAGTGTTGGTCATTTTATTTTACGAATTGTTGGTCATTTTATTATATGAATTGTTGATCATTTTATTATACCAATTGTTGGTCATTTTATTATACGAATTGTTGGTCATTTTATTATATGAATTGTTGGTCATTTTATTATCCGAATTGTTGGTCATTTTATTATATGAATTGTTGATCATTTTCTTATACGAATTGTTGGTCATTTTATTATATGAATTGTTGGTCATTTTATTATACGAATTGTTGGTCATTTTATTATATGAATTGTTGATCATTTTATTATAAGAATTGTTGGTCATTTTATTATATGAATTGTTGATCATTTTATTATACGAATTGTTGGTAATTTTATTATACGAATTGATGGTCATTTTATTATACGAATTGTTGGTCATTTTATTATATGAATTGTTGGTCATTTTACTACATAAATTGTTGGTCATTTTATTATACGAATTGTTGGTCATTTTACTATATGAATTGTTTGTCATTTTAGTATACGAATTGTTGGTCATTTTATTATATGAATTGTTGGTCATTTTACTATTTGAATTGTTGGTCATTTTTCTATATGAATTGTCATTCATTTTATTATATGATTTGGTGGTCATTTTACTACATGAATTATTATTCATTTTATTATAGAAATTGTTGGTCATTTTATATGAATTTTTGTTCATTTTACTATATGAATTATTAGTCATTTTATTATATGAATTGTTGGTCATTTTCTATATGAATTGTTGGTCATTTTGCTATATGTATTGCTGTTAATTTAACTATTCTCTACAAAGAACGTTTGAAATCACGTTCGATATCCTGCCTTCGTCAGCCGCTATCCAGTGGAGTAACACAGTTTCTTTTGCTAAGGTGGTACTAGCATCCCTGTCGCCACGAGAAGCTTTTTCACCCGGACTGGGTATTGTTTTTGTATACGTGTCATTGTCTTGACATTTCTTTTTTGCAATTGCAACTGAAATTTTATGTGTCGTGTTAAAATACTCAACGCGCTTATAGCGAATATTATAAATGACGTAGACTGGAAGCTAAACAGATGTTTCATGCCAGAATAGCATTTACGTTGTCAGCATAGTTTTATTTAAATTTATTTATTTATTTATTTTGGATCTTGTCAAGATGTCTGTTGAGTTGAGGTCTGGAGCCGATGTGAAGCACGCTTTAGGTTCTGGAAATTGATGCCTCTTCCATATATATATATATATATATATATATATGACGGAAAAGGAAAATTTTTATTAATTTTTTATTTAGTTTTATTTACGTGCTAATACCCTTGCGAAATTTATTAATCCTTTTCTTCTCCCTCTATGGTCAATAGTCTTGGATGGCAACTGCTCTAGGAGAAGGACAAATCTGAATTCAAAACCTGCGGTGGGTCGTTTAGGGACCTTGTCGCACGTAGTGCACCAGGTCTCTTCAAAAGGTGTGGTTGATTCTGCACAACGCCTTCACCACAATAATCTAATCGTATGTACTGGTGTCTTGCTGTCGGTTCCTAGGAACTGATCTGCTTGACCCACATACCTCGAATACGACGGGAGAATCACATATATATATATATATATATATATATACATTTCTCTACATACAAGGTGTGAAAGCACCTGCGATACCCTACCCTCGTCAGCCGCCAACCAGGAGTGGTAACACAATTTTGGTGACTAAAGCGGTACTACCACCCCTAGCGCCACCAGCTGCTTTTTTCACCAGACAGAGTATTGTTTTTTTGCATACCTGTTAGTCTCTTGCGATTTCTTTTTATAAATGCAATTGAAATTTTCAACGTTGTATTAAAATACACAACATGATATTATGAACCGTTATAAATGACGTAGAATGGAAGCTAAACAAATGTTTCATGTCAGAAGTAGCATTTGCGTTGCGAGCGTTGATTCACTTAACTATTTATTTTGGATCTTGGCCAGATCTTACTCGATGTCTGTTCAGCTGAGGTCTGAAGACGATGTGAAGCACGCTTTAGGTTCTGGATATTGATGCACCCTGCCATATATGGTGTGAGTGAATGACTACAAAAACTGTCCATATAGTCGATTGTCTATAATTCTCAGATGAGGTATTATGGATATTATTTACATTATTCGGACTATTGTCCTCATCTTTGTCGCTATATTTATTACAACGTTTCGGCCTTTGTACGCTCCGGCCTTATCCAGGTGGTTGTAATGTCGAACTGAACACTTTATTTCGTTCACTAGTGTAGACTGTTCTAGTTCCACGTGCCATGTTTAATGGATGTCAGTTATCAGTTATCTCCTGTTCATTTTTCCTTGTGAAAGTTCTCCACTGCCTTAACTGGGTATTGAACTCACTCTTGTAAAACATGATCACCGTAGTCTGAATGTAGATATCCAACGTAGTAAGTAATTTGTTCAATGAAACAACACCAATGTCTAGTAGCATCTCTTCAGTAATTCTTAAGGTCTTCCATATCAGAGGTTGGCAGTGGATATTCGGAGAGAGTAGCAAAGCGTAGTTCTGCAGGTCTTTCATCTGACAGGTTAGCAGTGGATATTCCGACAAGAAAAAAACAAGATGGCCGCCTTTATACACATCGGATCGAATATTCCACGTCTTCTGATTGGTTAACCTTCTCTTGGTAAACTATAAAATGAGTCACACACACACACACACACACACACACACACACACACACATATATATATATATATATATATATATATATATATGTATATATATGTATATATATATGAAGGACCTATACGTGTTGGGTTTACGCCCAGTGAAACGAATACTCCAGGGACTACCAAGGGCCCTGTTAACCACGCTAGAAAAATCAACGTTTAGGGTGCATTCTCAGCAGCAGGAGTTGGTAATTTGTACAAATTCAAGGGAATCATGGACAAGTATGAATACCACAACATTCGAGGAAATATATATATATATATATATATATATATATATATATATATGTGTGTGTGTGTGTGTGTATAAATATGTGTGTGTGTATTTAGGCAGTATATTTTCATTCAAGCATGTTTGACTAAATATATATTGTGTGTATTTATTTTAGTTTTGATCCGTTCAAATTCACGAATTAATCACCAAGATAATATTAAGCAAAAAATTAAAATTCTCGAAGCCCTTTTATTTAAAAGAATTGCGGTCAAAAATAAATAAAGTCAACTACGAGTAGAGCAACAAAGTTCTTGAATTTTTGTAGCGCCAAACTTTTATATAAAAATATTAAATTTATATATAATTAAAAAAATCTTTTTCCTTCTTTTATTTTTAAGTTTACAAAAGTTGAATCCCGTGCAGAACCAAGGGAAGAAAATTTGAATTTGAAACGCTGTAAACGAACAGTGAAAAAATGTGTTGAATTTACTAACTATTTATTTAAGACGTTTCATACTGAGAAAAGACAACATTCGGATTATTTTGCAAATGGATCCAGAATGCCTACACAACAAAGCCATGAAGTCTTACTTTGAAAAGACTGACTTCAAGAACTTCAGCTGTTAGCCAAGAAATACCATAGTTACAAACGTTGAACAAAAATATTCAAATATCAAAGCAGAAATATCCCACTTCTCCAATTGGAGAGGTTTACAATCAAGGAAGATCTGCAACAAATGCGCAACCAGATGTCAGAAAAGGCTGGCAAAATTTGTCGAATCCGTATACAATGTCACTGGAGATGAGAGAACATGTTAATTCATGACCCCAAGTTGAAACAGTTTTGATTATGATGGTGATTCTATACGGATCCCCGACAATGGCCTCAAATGAGATTGAATGTACTTGGGAAATTAAAAAATTATTTGAATGAATATTTAGCTACTTTTCCCGATCAAACCGCCAGCAAGAAATTAATTGTGGTCTTGAAATGATTAAAATTAAAATGAATAGGCATAATACGTTTGAATGATCAAACCCAACATGATTTAATATATATTAATGTAGACTTGGGCAGCAACTTTCTTTTAAACAAGAGAAAAATAAATTGCATTCATTTTTTTTTTTTTAGTTTTTCCTTCGTTCTTTCATTTTAAGGTTTGGTGAGATTAAAAGAGTACAACGAGAAAAAAGAGTACAACGAGAAAAAAGAGTGCAACGAGAAAAAAGAGTGCAACGAGAAAAAAGAGTACAACGAGAAAAAAGAGTACGACGAGAAAAAAGAGTACAACGAGAAAAAAGAATACAACGAGAAAAAAGAGTGCAACGAGAAAAAAGAGTACAACGAGAAAAAAGAGTACAACGAGAAAAAAGAGTACGAGTACAAAAAATACAAAGAGTAAAAAAAGAAAAAGAATACAAATAGTAAGAAAAGTAAAAGAGTACAAAGAGTACGTGTACAAAGAGTACCAAAAATAGAGTAAGAATAGTAAAAGAGTACAAAGACAAAAGAGTACAAAGAGTATAAAGAGTACAAAGAGTATAAAGAGTATGAATAAAAAGAGCACAAAGAGTACAAAAAGGAAAAGAGTACAAAGAGTAAGAAGAGGAAAAGAGTACAAAGAATAAAAGAGTACAAAGAGTACAAAGAGTACTATTACAAAGAGTACAAAGAGAAAAAGAGTACAAAGAGTAAAAGAGTACAAGGATAAAAAGAGTACAAAGAGTACAAAAAGAAAAGGATTACATAGAGTAAAAAGAGGAAAAGAGTAAAAGAGTACAAACAGTAAAAGAGTACAACGAGTACAAATAGTAAGAGTACAAAGAGTACAAAAGTATAAAGATTAAGAGAGTACAAGGATAACCATGAGTACAAAGAGTTCAAAGAATACAAAAAGTAAGAGAGTAGAAAGTGTAAAAAGAGTAAACGAGTACAAATAGTAAAAAAGTAAAAGTTTACAAAGAGTAAGAGTGTACAAAGAGTAAAAGAGTACAAAGAGTACAAAGAGTAAAAGAGTACAATGATTGTCCATTGTCCAAAGCGCTTTCAGCCACTTCTTTAGTCATTTTCAATTTCTCTTGCTGTTTTGAATCTTTAAGATGTATTTTATTTTTGTGTTGTTTTGAATACTAATGGATCACGATAGAATTCGAGTGAACGTCATTCGACCTTTTAAAAACTATCGACACACTATTCCCAGAGTAAAACATATAACAGAGGTTGAATCATGGATGCTGGGCATTTTTAAACTTTAATTTTTTTTTAATTTTATCTAGCCGATTTATTTTAGATTCTATTTCTTTCTTTCCATCACTTTCCATACGAGATATACAAGACCATGATAATATATTTTTTTTAAAAAATCCCAGCATCACTGGTTCGTGCGCATGTGTATTTGACCGAACATAGCAAATTTATTTCGATGAAGTCCTAAAGAAAATCTTTTTTTCACTTTGTAAAACAGTTTTCCCCAATATTGTTCCTGATATATAAAAATATATTACGTTATCTCAGACATAGTGTTTTGTTAATATTTCGGTCTACCACGTTGTATGACGTCATAAAACCGCATCATGAACTTACGACCTGCGTCTGCTATTCCGCGACTGTTATAAAGGGTTCGGTGCGAAATTCCAATCACCTGAAGAAGGGCGAAGCGTAAAACGGCCGAAACGTTGTGAATATGGCAGTGGAGATGAGGATAACAGTCCGAATAATGTAAATATTGCAAGTAATCATAATATCTCATCTCAGAGATATAGACAGAGACATATGTCATAAAGGCCGGTGAGTACAACGACTGAAACGTTGTGAATATGTATTATGGGAACTTACCCATAATAATAATGGACAATTCCGGACATCATAAATCCTGAGCCTCAAGCGGGAGCAGCGTTCAGAGCTCAGTCCTTTTTGGACGACTCGGCTAGACGGTCGAAATCTCTGCCTCTGAGGAAGAGGGGAACTCTCTGCCTCTGGGCAGAGAGGAACTCGGACGAGGCTCCGCCGAAGGGCAGAGCCTCGTTCGGGGAGGTTGACCAACCCGATCCCGTTTATACGGGATCTACGGGCTATTTTTTGGCCGAGCCTACGGGCTCGGGTACCCCACTTTAAACCCGGCCTTGTGCCACATCTGTCCCTCGTGGAGAGGACACTAAATACTTCAGAGTCAGAGTCACGGACAGAGTCAGACGATTACGGTAAGACATTGGAATAGTGATACTTGTCGAGACAACATATTTCTCTCTAACCAAATCTGATAGTCATTACTAATACTTCTACTTCTTTGTATATATTTCTGTTTGTAATATATCTGTGTTATTCCATACCTGTGTTCGAGTTATTCTTCATTGGTTCTACCTTGGACCATCACCGTGGTACAAGGAACTTGGACCATAACAATATGGCAATGAAGATGAGGATAACAGTCCGAATAATGTAAATAATGCAAGTAATCATAATACCTCATTTCAGAGATATAAACAGAGAAAAATTACATAAAGGCCGGAGAATACAACGGCCGAAACGTTGTGAATATAGCAATGAAGATGAGGATAACAGTTCGAATAATGTCAATAATGCAAGTAATCATAATACCTCATCTCAGAGATGTCGACATAGAAATATGACATACAGGCCGGATCGTACATCGACCGAAACGTTGTGAATATGGCAATGGAGATGAGGATAACAGTCCGAATAATGTAAATAATGCAAATTCAACCAATGCTTTTATCCACTGGGCCAGTCGGCAAAATCCTTGAAGTAATCCTAAAAGTGTCTTCACCTATCGACTTGAGACGTCAATACCTGGCCACAGCACAGGTGAATAAAAATTTGTGAGTCGAGTTACTAAAGAGAAATAACAGAACCTGAAATCTGAGATGTCTTCGCGAATCCAGTTCTTTGACTCTCCTTCCGCTTCACTAACGTATTCTTTCTTTCTTTCTTCCTGGTTTTCACTAGACGATGAGAAAATAAAAAAAAAATTTTTATATATTTTATTTAAAAATCTTTCACGCCTTTTTGGTTGATTCAAATCTACAACAGGTTTTTCACTGTCCCTCCGTGAAACTAAACGCCTATCTATTTTTGGCCAGGGAAATAAGTGAGGAACTTAACTTCTGCCCGATCCCAAAGAACACTTTGTTACCCGGGGGTCAATTATTCTCTTTCCACTGTCCATGGTTCGGTATATCTCATCTTGTACTTTTATTAGTACCGTTCAGTCACTGTCACCCCGTCTCCACTAAGTCTTTATCAAAATAAATACATAGATTATATCATGGGTTCACACCGGAATGCTGGAATGTTACCTGGATCTAAAGACATTTGAAGAAGGCTGTAGCGTAAACAACAAATATGAGGCCATTAGTCCAAATATTTTTCTTACGTGCACTGTACCCCTTCAGGACATGGGATATCATGGAGGTCTATGTCTTATTTCTTTTAGCTCTTAGCAATTCTAGTTTATTTCTTATACCTCCTGTTCAGTGTGTTCTTATATGAATTTACACGAGCTCGTTATGTAGGACACTCACTGTGTCCCTTTGATTCTTTCGCTTTCAATGTATCCTGTGAGTGACAAAATCTCTAAGCTTTCTTTCCTCATTATGTGTCGGAGGAATTCAGTCTTCGCTTCATCTGTGCGGAAATTGCTTCTATTCCTATAGTGTCACACTGACATAACATAGCATTTCAGAACTATTCTCTTTGATTGCTAATGGATCAACGGCCAGCGCCCATCAGCTTCGACGTCGTTTCTTTGTGTTCAATATTTCATTAATATTTTGATCGATGATAGAAGAAAAACGTAACTAGGCATTGGCAGATTTATGTAATCCATACATCTTATTCTTCTTCAAGCTTATTTCTTGTCTTCCCAATTCCGTTACTTCTTCTTCTTCTTGTTTAATGACACTATTTATTTCCCTCCTCATTCTTTTTCATCTCGTCTTCTCGTATTTCGTCTTCTTTTTCTTCTTCATCTTCATCGTTTCGTATCCTTTGTCTTTTTCTTCTTTTCTTTTTCTTAGTCTCTATTTTCTTCTTCATTACTTCTTTTCTCTTTCTCATTTCCCATATTCGCCTTCATTTCTTCTTCATTTTCTTTTTCTTCTCATTTATTTCTTCTTCTTCCTATCCCTCTTCTTCCTCTTCTTCTTCTTCTTCTCCTCCCCCGCCTCCTTCGTCGTCTTCTTTTTTTTTGCTCCTCATTCTTCTTTTCCTTCTTCTTCTTCTCATCCTCCTCCTCTTTCTTCTTCTTCTTTTTCTTCATCTTCTTCTTTTTCTCCTCCTCCTTCTTCTTCCCTTGTTTTTATTTTATCTCTTCTTCCTCCAAAGTCTTCTTCTTCTTCTTCTTCTTCTTCTTCTTCTTCTTCTTCTTCTTCTTCTTCTTCTTCTTCTTCTTCTTCTTCTTCTTCTTCTTCTTCTTCCCCTCCTCCTTCTTCTTCGTCTTCTCTTCCCCCCCTTTACTTCATCTTCTTTTACTACTCCTCACTCTCTACTACTACTACTACTACTACTACTACTACTACTACTACTACTACTACTACTACTATTTTATCTTCTTCCCCCTCTTCTATTATTATTATTATTTTATTTTATCTTTTTCTTCTCTGTGTTCTTTTTTATTTTGTTGCTTCTCATTTTTTTCTTCCTATTTTTCTCCTGCTCCTTTTTCGTTGCTATCTTCTTCTATTTTATAATTCTCTTTTTCTTCTTCCTTACCTTCATTCTTTATCTTCTTCCTTCGCTGTTTTCCCTTGTTTTTGTGAGCATTTTCTCCTCCGTTCGCCCTCTCTCTCTCTCTCTCTCTCTCTCTCTCTCTTCCATTCCTTTCGTCCACTTCGTCCTCGTTTTTACTTTTCTCCCTCTTTTTAATTTTATCCTTTTTTGTGTGTTTATCAAAACTTCTTCTTTTTCATTTAATTCTTTCTGCTGACGCCATTTTTTTAAAATGTTTCAAATCAATCTACAAAGATGGGTGACGTTCACTAAGCCACTATCTTTTGTCGACCATCTTACTTAGTTTTAGAAACTTTGACAGCGCCTCAACAATAGAAATGAAAATGAGGGCGCGAAAAAAGAAACGAACTGTTTTCCTAAATTTCTACTCGTCGTCTGCTTCCACACTCCATTACACAGCATGTTAGCACCATCCTTGATATAAACAGGTTCTTTCCAGGCTCTAGTATAGAATATGTGTGAAAAACAACATTTATAGAAAATTGTTTCAAATTTCAAGCATTCTCTGTTTTTAACTTTTCAGAATGATTTCATAATTTAACGTATATAAGGCGCAGTTTTTTTGTTTTTTTTTTATAAAAATATCTTTTAAAATTCCTCTGCGTCTTATATGCCATATGTAGGTTTAAAATTCACGATAGTCGACCGAAATTAGCTACCTGCCAACTCCTATTAGCTTAGACTTTAGAGTAAGTTTCATATACCTATTGTCATTATTTAAAAGGCTATTATGCAGATCAAGTGTTATCGTTGATAATATTCATTATATTAATTTCATCACGTTTAATATTAGTACTTTGTTTCACTAAAATTATATGCAATAAATTCAAATTATATATTTGTAAAATATATTTGTTGTATTAATATTTTTCTTGCGATAACTTCGGGTTGCATTGTTATAAAAACAAAGAGAAACTTTATATCCTAATTATTCCAAAATGATTGGGGCACCCCAGCATGGTGTAATGGTTAGCAAGCTTGTCTCGCTAGATCAGTTTTGACTGAAAAGTGAGTTCGATCCTCACTGGTGCCCCATACTTTGGCCTTGTTTCACATCTAAGCTACGCTTGAAAATTCACTATTCCAAAGTGAATTTTTTTAAGCATTTCACCCCAAGCAAGGGGTTACAGAAGATTTGGAGCGAGAGCAGATAGGAGTGAAAGTGGAAAGGATGTGGAGAAGGATAGTGGATAGATCAAGGCAAGGGGTTACAGAAGATTTGGAGCGAAAGCATATAGGAGTGAAAGTGGAAAGGATGTGGAGAAGGATAGTGGATAGATAAAGGCAAGGGGTTACAGAAGATTTGGAGCGAGAGCAGATAGGAGTGATAGAGGAAAGGATGTGGAGAAGGATAGTGGATAGATCAAGGCAAGGGGTTACAGAAGATTTGGAACGAGAGCAGATAGGAGTGTTAGAGGAAAGGATGTGGAGAAGGATAGTGGATAGATAAAGGCAAGGGGTTACAGAAGATTTGGAGCGAAAGCATATAGGAGTGAAAGAGGAAAGGATGTGGAGAAGGATAGTTGATAGATCAAGGAAACTGGAGATGTCGATTGACATTACATTTGAATAGTTGGAGATTATAGTTGTCAGGGAAACAGGAATAAGGAAGGGAGTTCCACAAGCGAGAGGTGCGAGATATGAAGCTATTGGAGTAGAAGAGACGGCTACGTTTAACAGTTTCAACAGTGAAATGGTGTGAGCGGGATGCCAGTCTCGTAGGACGCTTGAATTCATGAAGTCTGGGAACCAACGAGAGCAGCTCGTCGGAGCAATTACCGTGAAAGTATTTGTAAAAATGACAGAGAGAGGCGACGGGCTTTTAGAAGACGCGGGTTGTAGAGATCAAATAAAGGATGTAATAAAGTTTTTATAGGAGCTTGTTCTTTTTTTCATATTATTTTTCGTTTAATTGTAAGTATTGCTTGTTTAACCAAAATAATACCCCATAAATATAGCTTAGGCTGTACCATTTACTAATGATTTTACTAATTTTTCTTGATTTGCCTTCCTGAGAATGGGGTGCGTCTTATAAACCCGTGCGTCTTATATGCCGTCAAATACGGTACATATTCAGTGGGCCGAACATTACGTTCGATTTTTAAACGAAATTAAGATATGTTTTAAACACAAAGCTTTTTATTCAATTAATGCTCGAAATTACGGTTTCTTTCTTCTCCCATCTTGTTGGGCGATACATTATTCCTTGATCAAAGAGTTTTCTGTGTTTAGTGGCGAAAAAACGCTTCCAGGTCAAATTTTACATCATCGTCTGAGCTGATGGTCTGACAATTCAATGAATTTTGAAGATGCTTAAATAGGCGGAAATATGAAGTCTCAAGGTCGAATGAATATAAAAATTGCAGTAAAACTTCCCAGCCATGCACAAAACGTTTGCTGCGTAGGTAAAGAACTGTGCAGTCTGGCATTGTTGTGATGAAAGACAATGCGCTTACTGGTGCATAACTGCGTTTAATGCGTCCAGTTGGTCACAATACATATAAGAATTAATAGTCCTGTCCGTTGGAAAAAGAGTACGAAAAAAAAAAGTGAAAAAAGAAAACATCCTTTCAATCCGACCAAATTGTAAGCATAACATTCTTCGAGTTAAGGCCTGATTTAAAGCTTCTTTGTTTGGATCACCGCACTTCTTTCCTCAATGCTTTTTACATTCTTATAGATCAAGGGCGCCCAAACTGCGGCTAACGAGACACACGCGGCTCTGTGGCCTTTAATATGCGGCTCGTGGAAATATGTTTCCATAGATAATTTTTTCATCACAGTTGATATAAAAGGTACATTCGCGTTGTTCATCACCGTATTTAATAGGCTCAGTATGGTTAAAAATAATCATCGGTCAAGATTTTCAAAACATTGGGCAGATAGCGGGTGTGACATCAAAATTGTCCAAATCGTGTAACAGCAAAATTGTCCAAATCGTGTAACAGCAAAATTGTCAGATTGTTAGATGGAGTTTTGAACCGCTCTATCGTAGAAATGATTGAAGATATCTTACTGGAATTCTGCGAGGTATTTATAACACTATTGGACTTTATTTTGAACAATAAGTATGTATTTAGCACTAAGTTAAATCATTACATATATATTTAAATATGTTTGAAACAGTACAGAAACGTATTATGGCATAAAAAGCAAGAGATTTTTTTTTATTATAGGCCATGATAAATTTAAAATAAAAACACAAACACCAGTCGACCGGTTTCATCCCCTCTCATCAGAACTGCAAACGGGGAAAAACATTATGAAAAAGAAGTCTCTCCTGGTTGACATGAATGAATGGACGGGGAAGGAAAAAAAGGCAAAAATAATAAAAGTTATACCAACAAAGATGCTAGAGACACAGTACAGCAAGCCCAAGCAAACAGTACAATATGTACAAATGGTTGTAAATAATCAGGTAGATTTAAGTGGTGCCATTAACCTTGTCCAGGTGTCACTATCATCTGTTCACTACCTGTTCCAAGAAAAGGTCATGCTTCCTTTGCAGAAGAGATGGTGCGTGCAGAGTGGATTTTACACGAGTAAGTGGTTGCACACGCTCTTCCCAGATTCAGCAGCAAAGTCCACGATGACTGAATAGAGTATCAGTTACAGTAAAGGGACAAAAGCAAACTTCAATACAAAAGACGATGCTATTTTCAAACTTCAAAAGACATGTGCTGGGGGGTTTACCATGCTGACCCATGATTTTGAATTCAGATTTATCCTTCTAGATTGGCTGCAATGGTTAAAGGGCACAGCAAGAGAGAGAGAGAGAGAGAGAGAGAGAGAGAGAGAGAGAGAGAGAGAGAGATTCCTACTTCTCCCTAAAGTGATCAGTGTAAAATGAACACAAGGGCCTAATCCAGAATTTGAACTCTACTTGCTGAATTCATTTTCTGCACTTATATAGCTGCACCAGCATGGGTACCATCCCAGTTTGTGGTGATATCTTTTCTTCTCAGTGCAAACCAGAAAATGATAGCAAATATCTTTCCTGTTGGCTACCATGTTCTGAGAGAGAGAGAGAGAGAGAGAGAGAGAGAGACTACTCTTTCCATATGTTGCACAATTGAAGAAGGCTGTAGAATGAACTGGCTGAAATGTCACAAGAATAAAAGCAAGTAAAAGGAGACCAAATCTCAGTAACTCAATGATAATGATTCATCTGAAAATTATAGAATGTAAATTAAGTTGTTCACATAACTGGTGAAAATATAAATTTGAAAATAAATCAACTGAATAATACTAAATGTCTTGAAATGATATACATTATTTTTTTTATTGATTATTTGATTTGACATGCAGTAGTAACAAAAACAGATCGAGTATAAAAAGTTACATATTCAAATTTAAGATGGAATAACGAGTGTTCCCATAGCCTAGACTTTAGCGTCCCTTTTACTTCTATTAGTAAGGAAAATATGTATTTCTGAATTCGAAGTATTTTATGCTCAACTCCCGAAGCTTCTACCTGTGTTTGGTGATAAATCCAACGACTTTCGAGCCAAATTGAATGATTTGCCTCATTCTTATGCTAGTTCTCCTATTTCTTTCTCTGAATCGAAATGGAGAAGCAAGCTCCATCGGGTTATTAGATCCCTTAAGAATAACCATTCTTTGGTTATTACGAAACCGGATAAGGGATCGGGCGTTGTCCTCATGGACCTCCATGATTACATTAATAAAATGTTAATATACTTAATGATCGTTCCAAGTTTCAACGTCTTGATTCCATTGACACTCATCACTCCACGCTGACTTCTGAAATTCGATTTCAGAAACGTCTTGTCAAATGGGCAAAAAGTGGTGTTCTTCCTTCTGAAATGGCGGAGCAATTGAGACCGTCTGGCTCGATTCGTCGCCGTCTGTATGGATTACCCACGATTCATAAGGACGGTGTCCGGTTGAGACACATATTATCGATGATTGGGTCTTCACAGCATAAAGTCGCAAAGTGGCTGGCTATAATGTTGCAACCAGTGTTTCAACATTATAGTACCTTTTGTATTAAAGTTTCGTTTACTTTTTCCCAATTCATTCGGAATTGTGATGCCACTGATGGATTTATGTGTTCGTTTGACATCTGCAGCCTCTTCAGTAGTGTTCCTTTATCGGAGATCATTGATATTTGCAGCGATATGTTATATCGCAGTAATTTAACTCCTCCGACTATACCTGAAGATGTTTTTGTTGAACTCATGAAATTTGTCTATATTTCTGAGATGAGGTATTATGTACAGTATTTACATTAGTCGGACTATTGTCCTCATCTTTGTCGCCATATTTGTCATAACGTTTCGGCCGTTGTACGCTCCGGCCTTCTTCAGGTGGTTGGAATTTCGAACCGAACCCTTTATTTCGATCACTGGGGTAGACTGTTCTAGTTCCACGAGCCATGTTTGATGGATGTCAGTTATCAGTTATCTCCTGCTAATTTTACCTCTGAAAGTTCTCCACTGCCTGAACCGGGTATTGAACTCACACTGTTTGGGCCTGTCACTGGATCTAACCAGCGCCTTTATCCACTGTGCCATGTGTCCTTGAGGAAATTTGCCACCATGTCTGTCGATTTTAGTTTTCATATATGTATCGTCAGATCGATGGTGTAGCGATGGGTTCTCCTTTCGGTCCCGTTTTGGGAAATATTTTGTGGGTTATTACGAGGAAATCCTTCTGTTAGGTTCTTCCCGGTCCAAGGTTTACTTTCGTTATGTGGAAGACACTTTTTGTGTGTTCAACCATGAATCGGAAGTTGATCAATTTTTCTCCCTACTCAATGGTGTTCATCCTGCCCTTAGATTTACGGTAGATAAGGAGGTCAGGGGTTCAATTGCCCTTCTTAGATGTTCTGGTTCACAGAACTCCTTCCTCGTTTATTACTTCTGTTTATAGGAAGTCTACTTTTAAGGGTCTCTATACTCGATGGGACTCTTTTAGTCCTAAACAACAAAAGATCAATTTGATTAGGAATTTGACCCATAGGGTGTTAATGATCTGTTCAGATAACACCTTGAAAGATGAAATTAGTTGTCTAACTGGTATCTTTGCGAACAATGCTTATCCGTTGGACATTGTTCAATCACGGCGTTTAGATGTTAGAATTAAACAGCACGTGTCTGCTAAAATACTCAACAAAAAATTATCGTTTAGTGATACCATTCGAAATACATACGGGTCTTCTATAGCGGATCACTTGATAAATAATCCGACCTGTGCTATGGATTTTAGTGTGAGCTGGTTTTCTGTTTTGACCAGAGCACACACCTTATTACATCTTAAGGTGTTGGAGACGCCGTTCATCAGGTCCAGGCGACCCGCTCTTTGTAAAGAAAGAGACTGCTTGGACTTGTTCTACTGTGTCTCTAGCAACTTTGTCGTTATAACTTTTATTATTTTTGCTTTTTTTTCCTTCCCTGTGCATTCATTCATGTCATCCGCGAGAGACTTCCTTTTCATAATGTTTTCCGCCGTTTACACTTCTGATGAGAGGGGATGAAAGCGGTCGACTGCTTGTTTGTGTTTTTATTTTAAATTTATGGCCTATAATACAAAAAAATTCTTGCTTTTTATGTTATAATATATATATATATATATATATATATATATATATATATATATATATATATATATATATATATATATGAGCGGTGCTTACTGGAAAGTGCTCAATATCAGTGAAAGTGTTAACATATTTTGTTGTATGGTTATGAGTGAGTGACCCTGGGTTCCACGCTTTTGTGATAATCAGACAAACTCTTGTCTGATGATGGCAAACACGTGAAACCCAGAGTTACAAATTCATATCGATACAACTATATATATATATATATATATATATATATATATATATATATATATATATATATATATATATATATATATATATATACTCTGTGTAACACCAAAATTATGATGATCTGAACTGGTGTATCGTAGAACTGATTAAAGATATCTTACTGGAATTCTCCGATGTTTTTATAACACTATTGGACTCTATTTTGAGCAATAACAGTGTATAATTACTCTCCAAGCTGAACAGAAGAATCATAACGAATATACTTAAGCAACTAAAGCTCAGGAAGTATTAAAATTAACTTCAAGTATATATATATATATGTATGTATGTATGTATATATATATATATATATATATATATATATATATATATATATATATATATATATATCAAGTATGTGGTGCAGTTCAATTTACATTACATCAATCATTTATACATAAAGCAGATAGTGAATTTAATGATATAAATGGCAAGAATCACTCTCGCACACAATTCTTAATAAAAATATATTAACCTCGAACCTGTAAATGAATGTTATGATCCCTGTTTATAAATTCCAGTTGTATAAGGTCTTTTTCTTACTACAAGCTTTCGATTGTTCATACAATCATCCTCAGGTATAGAAATAGATATGTTTTTTTTACATCCAGGTAATAACAGGAGAACGAATGTTATAATATATTCCGAAATATGTTTTTTTGGAAATGCCATATTGACCGGAAAAAAACCTACCTCTACAAAAGTATTCTCATATTACTATATTAGTACAAAAACGCACAATTCAATTTTTTTTTAAAATTCAACTTCAGCGTTGCGACCGCACGCTCCAAACATTTTTCACAGTTAACAATAACATATTTCCGTTTAGTTGAATAACTCAAGGGCTTTTCAGTGATTCTTACGACAAATGGTTTCAAGATGGCTAAAAGTCTTATCTGAAAACCTGGAAAAAGAAACTTAATCAATTTAGAGATTTTTTAAATATTAAATATTTTGTGGGATGGGTTATTATGCAGCAACACGATTTGGACAATTTTGATATTATACACGATATATACATCCTTGTGCAAATTAATTGAAACAAAACGAATAATTCCGTTATTATTTACTTTTTTTCGTATTTTTTCTATGAAACATGACACAGTGCACATGTCCATTCCACGAAATCGTTCGTTGCAGATTGTCCACAGATTCTCGATTGAATTTAAATCAGGAGAGTAACCCGGTCAGTCTATAGAACTTGATTTGCTCACTGGTAAGGCTTGCCAGACTGTTCGTGTAGCTTTACAATTTTCGTACGCTTCGTTGGAGTAACGTCCATCGCAAAGAATGTCTGTAGGAAAACTAATCGACAGTAGAGACAATAGTGTCCGGGCGTGATAAAATCTGATGCAGTCATGGATGTTGCAATATTTTTCAAGGCCAAACAAATTTTATCATACACCACGAAAGATTCATATTACGGCACACGACTACAAATGACCTAATCTGAGGAAAATGTAGAAATCGATTACACCCTGTCACTCCAGTGGGTGTAAAACTGACCGTATGATGAAAGAAAGGAAACTAAATCGGATGTTTCAATTAATTTGCACAAGGGTTTATATAAGGCTTTTGTAAATACCTTATGAGTACATTGCAGAAACTATACCCGAAAATAGATTCATATTACTGCACACCACTGCAAATGACCTAATCTGAGGAAAAAATAGAAATCGATTACACACTGTCACTCCAGTGGGTCTAAAACTGACTATATGTTGAAAGAAAGGAAATTAAAACGTTGTTTCAATTACTTTGCACAAGGTTGTATGTGTACTTTGTGATTACTGAAACCAATACAAATTAATAGTTTAAAAAAGTCAATACATGAATAAATATTATTGCCTATATGCATTTCATAATATAAATCATTTCTTAATATAAATCATTTATAATTAAATGTGTAAATAAGAAAAACGAATGTGTAAATCTTTTTCATGCCTTGCTGCTCTCAAACCTCTGAATTGTATCGCATGTGGTTCTTACATGAGGCAAGTTTGGCTACTCCTGTTATTGGCGATTCGTTTTACATTGACTGTCACCGTTCTCATGAAGAAGGACCGTTTTCTTCACATTTCGGCAACGAATCGCAGATGCAGTTCCTTTGCGTGAGGTTAGCTTCATTCATAGGAACGAAATATTGAGCTCCATTCATAGGAACGAAATATTGAGCCTGCTGACGTAACTAAGTTGGTGTAGATAGATTTCAGAACATGATTTAAATATCTGGATAAAATCTGCGATCAACCTAGTCATATAACAGAGGTGGGTGTCGATTAAACTCGTTCATTTTGTCGCTGTTAATCCCAATTCTCTAGCCTGAGTGAGGAGCATCTTAAACCAAAGACTTTAGGAAATCTTGAAAACGAATCCTTTCCGTCCACAGCGAATAACTTTCTTGCTACTTTTCTGTTTTTCAGATAAAAAAAAAATATGTTCTCGATAAATTCCGTTTTGCTTATTTTTGATTTTCAAAGTGATCCCAAGAACAGCGTATACAACCAGTCTCTTTGCATGTTCTCGTCGAACAACGTTGAAGTCTCGCGTATGTAACGAGAGTGCACGCGCAAGGGTCAAATTGACGTTAGCTACTTATTAGAGAGATTCAAGTTTACTGTCGACAAAAAACGGAAGACGTTTTTGGCCAACGCAGTACCATGTCCTAATAATAAGGGAGAGGTAATTTCAACGGACAAAAAATAGATTTTAGGCAAGAGAAAAAAGAGAAGCTTACGTGAAGAATTACTGGGAATAGATAAATAGATAAACAAATTTAAGATAGTCATTATTACACACCTCCTGAAGGGGAATGAAATATAACAGAGAAAAATATGAACAAGAAAGGTATATACTACGTTATTTCTTCAATAGGCACTGCCCATGCAAAACGTGGACGAAAATGGCTCTCCACAACTTCCTATGTTGAGGAAATCTCAGTAATATTTTCCGTTTTACACTATCTACAACACCTTATTCTCATATCCACTTATCCGGCAACAACGCAGCTGATCGCGAGATTGGAGGTCTTAAGGTAGCGTGAAACTACGCCGGGGATCTGGGTGAACCTGAGAACAACACCCTGACTCGGCGTGGTGTCCCCTGTTTGGGCCCCAGCTATGGACATATTGTAAACCTCCACACATAAATCACATGAACATGAACAAGACATTTTCATCGTAAAATTACCAGCAATACATATTTTTATAAAAAAAAATTATGAACAATATATTTCTGTAGTGAAATTACAGACACTATATTTTATGATTTACAAACTATATATTTCAAAAATACCTTTTTCTCTGAAAGTATAAAATTATATACACAATATTTTGATTTTGGTATTAAGTAACCATTAATATTTAATTTGACGCTAAACATAATCAATCATCGAATCAACTACCATGTATTCCATTGTGAAAGCAGAATAACATATATTTAGTATTCCAAAGGTTTTACATTACACTTCGGCATTAAATGACCCATAAAGGGTTGATATGCCGTTAAAAAAAATAAATCAATCAAACCCGGTGCATCCACTTTCTGTTTAAATTCGATATGTCCTGTGATTATCAAATTTTCCAAGCCTTCTTTCCTCATTAAATAATCCATAGATTTAAGCTGTCACTGATTATAAATGTTATTTTCGTTTGAATTTTCCTTTAGATGTCGTCGTAGCTTCAGTCATGATATCTTGAGAAGATGTTTGTAGCTACACATTTCAGTTGAATTAAGTTTTTTCTTCATCTGGGAGAAAATTGTCCAGCATGCATTGCCATATATCAGACGGTACGGACATAGTGAACTTCCTTGCTCCAAGTAATAAGAAATACCACCATTTATTATTGGAAAAACATAAAATAGGCGGAAGACGGTGCACGTTGGAGAGACATGGCAAAAACTGTGGAGAAGGGACCGAAGGAAAGCGAGATTAAAGAACTAAGGGTTTGCTAGGAAATTTCTCTCGCCACAATACGTCTGAGGCATTTAAAATCCTCCATTTTTCCTTGCTTTGAATACTGATGCCACATCTGGTCTGGTGCTCCAGCTATATATTTAGAAAGACTTGGTAAACCCCCCAAAAGAATCTGCAATATCATCGGTCCTGACCTGGCATCCCAGCTTCAGTCATTTTCCCACCGCCGTAACGTATCTTCCTTGTGCTTTTGCTATAAATACTTCCATGATAATCGTTCTGATGAAATTTCACACCCTGGGGGAGAAGATAAACTACATCCGACAGCAATGGATCCACCTCTTAATTACTGGTGTTCCCAAGTCCACCCTGACCCGGGGTGGTAGCAGCCGTAAGGATCCATCTATGGGCAAATAGTTAACCCAAAAACTGGGGTGAAAAGACTATGAAAGTGTAAAAATATGTTTTAATACAAGTAATGCATTTTTGCAAAAAGTTATTATCAGCACTGAATTTTTGAAAAAAAAATTATTACCAGCAATAGATTTTTAAAAAAAAATATTACCAGCAATAGATTTTTTTTTAAAATATTACCAGCAATAGATTTTTGAAAAAAATATTACCAGCAATAGATTTTTTGAAAAAAATATTACCAGCAATAGATTTTTTGAAAAAAATATTACCAGCAAAAGATTTTTTGAAAAAAATATTACCAGCAATAGATTTTTTGCAAAAAATATTACCAGCAATAGATTTTTTTTAAAAAATATTACCAGCAAAAGATTTTTTGAAATAAATATTACCAGCAATAGATTTTTTTTTTAAATATTACCAGCAATAGATTTTTTGAAAAAAATATTACCAGCAATAGATTTTTTGAAAAAATATTACCAGCAATAAAAGTTTCTTCGGCAATAAATACCCCATTGAGGTTGATATGCCACGAAACAAACCAAACCAAACCAAATCAGATGGACTTTCCTCTGTGGTACCCAAACTTTATAAATTTGAGCACAGTACTAGATTGGCGGAAAGGTTTCATCCATTTATAGTTGAAGTAGCTAGAATTAACAGAAAGTTTTATGTTAACTGTTTCTTCTCTCGCTCTTCTTGCCTGTAAAACTCACTTCCGGCTTCTTGCTTTCCTGTGAAGTTTGATTTACTAAAAACAAATGTAATGCCAATCGTTATATTATGTCTTCTTAATTCTAGTTCTTTTATATTTATTTTGTGAAAATACGGTGGCCGTTAATATTTAAACATAACTCAAGACTCCAATGTTAAAATAAAACAGTATTTAATTACAACCGAAAATAAATACTTAGCAAGAACATAGAAGTAAAAGTCAACCAAAGATAATTAACCCTTTCAGTGAATACCTTTTTAGTAGCGCGGCTCGGCTTTCGTACGGCAAATCCTAAATGAAAACGCAAATCAAGCGCTCACAATAATTCACACTAATTCGACTGGATAGTTCCACTCAATAGTCACTCAATAATCACTGCAGTCAGTAGCCTGACACCGCTATTTATTCACCTTGAGGAAAACATATATTCATAAGTCCTATATAACAATTTCACTCTCATTAATAATGTTTTTTATAATATTCTCCAAGACTCGGTAATCCCTAGCGTCTTACAGTCTTTATTGCCTTGCTAAAGGTGAAATGACATTTTAAAAAAGAATATTATAGTTGTCACTAGAAGTGGAACCCAAAACATAAATTCAGACAGGTACGAAAAATTAAAAAAAATTTTCGATAGTTTTTTTTTTTCTTTTTTGTGTTACAGCATATCAACCCCTCAATGGGTTATTTAATGCCAACAATATTTTGTATTGCTGGTAATATTTTTTCTTCAATAATTTATGGTTGCAATATTCTTTTTTTCAAAAAGTTATTGCTGGTAATAATGTATAGCTAGTAATAATTTTTCTTCTAAATTTTCAAGTGATACTTTTTTACAAAAATGTATTGCTGGTAATATTTTTTTTCAAAAATGTATTACTGGTAAAAAAAAATTTTCAAAAAAGTATTACTGGTATTAAAACCTATTTTTATACTTTCATCGTGTTTTGACCCCTTTTGGGGGGTTAACTATTTGTCCATAGCTGGGACCCTAACAGGTGCTACTACCCCGAGTCAGGGTGGACCTGGGAACACCAGCAATTTAGAGGCGGTTGCACGCTCCTCAAACTATTCTGATCAGAGGTCTTGCTGTTGGATGTAGTTTATCGTCTTACCCAGGACAGAGAAAGAAAATGGAGAAAAGACAAAGAACTCATGAGCTACAAGTGATAGGATGTTGTGGCGAGCCATGATCCCCCAAAACCCAGAACTTATATGGAGCACTGAAGTAGAAGATAAAATAAACGGAGATTTTTTTGCTTTAAAATGAATGAGATCATTTAAAAAGTCAGTCAGTTTAAGTGATGCTTGTTCCGTCCATCTTGTTCCATGACTGACGAGACGGAACATTTTTTCCCGCAGGGAGATGTAGTTTCTTTCTACAGTAGACTGTTTGCCAACCAAGGCTATATGTTCCAGTCTTTGCTGCTATTCAACCCATAGCTGGAGGCAGAAGATATAGATTCATAAATTTCCCAAGGGTATTTTCGCGTAAGCGAATGTAACGAACCCGACTGGGATTACGAACACGTGTCTCCGATTTCCCATTTCCATCCTTTATCCATTAAACCTCACCGCACAGCCGACTGACAAAAATTTTAAAAAAATAATAAGGCGATTATTATACATGTATATTTGTGCACTACGGATTTAAAAAAAAAAGTAATTAAAAATATGCTTGTTGTTGGACGTATTTTATTGTCTTACCCTGGACGCGGATGTAGTTCAACGTCATACCCAGGACAGAGAAAGAGAATGGAGAAAAGAGAAAGAACACAGGAGCTACAAGTGATAGGAGGTTGTGGCGAGCCATGATCACCCAGACCTTGAACTGAGATGGAACATTGAAGTAGAAGATAAAATAAACGGAGATTTTTTTGCTTTAAAATGAATGAGATCATTTAGAAAAGTCAGTCAGTTTAAGTGATGCATGTTCCGTCTATCTTGTTCCATGATTGACGAGAGAGAACATTTTTCCCTCAGGGAGATGTCGTTTCTTTCTACAGTAGACTGGTTGCCAGGGTGGACCTGGGAACACCAGTAATTAAGAGGTCGTTAAGCGCTCCTCAAAACCTCCTGATTAGAGGTCTTTTTGTTGGACATAGTTTATCGTCTTACCCAGGACGCGGATGTAGATTATCGCTTTACCCAGGACTCAATTTCGATAGTGCCATAAGTGACGATCGAAACTGTGAGAGGGTAAGTCGAAAGTAAGCAAATTTTCAACTGTCTTTTTAAATTTTGAATATGAGCCTCCTCGTAGATTATCTTTTCCTTTCGATTTCCTCTGCATACGGACATGCCTCGTGCAAACACTGGATCTCTTACATTCACGAAAGTTAAGCAACGTTGACCCTGGTCCGTACCTAGATGAGTCACCACTCGGGAATACCAGGTGTTGTTTGTATGTATGTATTTACTTGACTCCCCACTGAGTCTGTTTGTGACACAAGGTCGGTTTTTAACGTGCAGACCCGAGGGCCTTCACTCGGGCCGCTGGACTTAGCTAACCAGCTGGTCAGAGCTGGTCTGAAGTAATGTTAGCTGGTCCAAGCTGGGCAGAGCCGGTTCAAGCTAGTGATAGCTGTGATACTACCAGCGCAGCGTCGAATCCCTCAGAAGGGTAAATATCCGAATGTGTAAACCCCTCGAGTGAAGGGTTGATTTACTTCTCCTCACTGAGTCAGGTTGTGACACAAGGTCGGTTTTTAACGTGGGGACCCGAGTGTCTTCATCCGGGCCGCTGGTCTTAGCTGGTCATAGCTTGTCCAAGCTGGTCAGAGCTGGTCTAAGCTAGTCATAGCTTGTCCAAGCAAGTCATATCTGTGATAGAGTGTAACCCGGATATAAGAGACCTGGATATAAGAGAAACCCGGATATAAGAGTGATATTTTCTAGTCCCAAATTAGAGCCTGTGTTAATAAAACAAAATAAACCAAACCCGGATATAAGAGACTTATTCTCTGGTCCCGACAACTCTCTTATATCCGGGTTACACTGTACTAACTGCGCAGGGATGGATCCCTGTGACCGGCAAGAAATTCGTATGTGTAACCCCAGTTCGAGAGAGGGGTTTACGCCCGAATGCCAGGTGTTGTTATTCTAATGGATAAGGTACAAGAATTGGAAATTGTAGAGACGTGATCAAATTCATGTTGCTTTCTTCTATTTACTTACACACATGGTCAAAATCTTAAGAACAGATACAAAAGGGTTAAAAATATATATATATATAAAATACTGTTCTTTAATCAAAATATATTTGCGAAAAATTTACATTTAATTAGAAAATGTAGTTTATCAATAATAAGTAATTGGACATGCCTCGTGCAAACACTGGATCTCTTACAGTCACGAAAGTTAAGCAACGTTGACCCTGGTCCGTACCTAGGTGAGTGATCACTCGGGAATACCAGGTGTTGTTTGTATGTATGTATTTACTTGACTCCCCACTGAGTATGGTTGTGACACAAGGTCAGTTTTTCATGGCGTAAGTTCTATGCTAAGAGTTTCTTCTCTCATACCTTTCCCTTGTGGATCACTCATCCGGGTTTTTGCTTTTCAATAAAGTTTAATATTAAAAAATTAAATGCAATAGCAATCGTTGCATTACGTATTATTAATTTCTGTTCTTCTGTTGTTCTCGTCTCTTATTAAATTTTAATTTTCTCGTATATTTTCGCACCCAGTAACAATTTAAGCTTTTAATTGATTTATTTAAACAAATATTGAAAAAGTATTCTTGGTTGGTAATAAAAATAATACCATGTGTGAAAAAAAAAATTTCTTATTAAATGATGTCGAACTGTTCGAGAACTGCATTCAGTATCTGTATTTACTTTTATCTGATTTGATGTTAGGCTTGAAACTCTCCTAATTTCTCGCCTAATGCGTCTGTCTGTAGATGGTGAGATTTTATTGGGGCGACCGCTTCATTTTTTTTTAGAAGCATACGCATCCGGATTTTTAATGAAGTTAGCTATGACAGTTATCCTACGGCCAATTTCATTTGCAATGGCTCGTTGCGAAAGACCACGTCTTTGAAGTTCAACAATTCTGCCTTGTTCGAACTTTGTTAAGATTTTACCCTCAGCCATTTTAAAATCTGAAATTTAATACTGGAAATGAGATACGTAGATGTCTACACGCCTAAAGCTATGAACACACTGACTAGTTCTAAAAAAATTTTTCAAGAATTTGTTTTACAGATGGTCTTATCTTTATGACCAACCAAAAAATACGTTTTCAATAATATTTTTTTTAATGAATCAATTAAAAGCTTAAATCTTTTACTTGTTTGTTGGTAAGTTCCATCTTCTAATTTAAATGTAAATGTTTCGCAAATATATTTTGATTAAAGTAATAGTATTTTCTTTTTCTTTAACCCTTTTGTATCTGGTCTTAAGATTTTGAGCAGGAGTTTAAGTGCAAATAACCAGCTCTGAGTTCACATTATCTCCTCTCCAGCTATATGTTTATTTTGGGGTTTATTTCCAAAAGAATTGGTCTACTGTATTCTGCGAGATATTTTTTCTCGCCTGAAACTATCTTAGACATTTATAAGTTTACCATTCGTCCTGGCATTACATATTACTACCATACCTAGGAATTTAGACATTCGTTTTGAAATCAAAAAGAAAAGCTACAATGTTATTGGTCCTGACCTAGCATTTCGACTTCACTAACGTTCTCACTATAAATATTTTCATGGTAATTGTTTTGATGAACTTTACATAAATAGTACGTAGATATTGAGAATTTAAGCGCAGTATTAGATTGCTAGATTAGCGGCATGATTTCATTAATTTTATAGTTAAAATGGCTAAGTTGAAATGGCGTAAGTTCTATGCTAAGAGTTTTTTCTCTCATACTTCTCACTTGTGGATCACTCATCTGGGTCCTGGCTTTACAATAAAGTTTAATATTAAAAAATTAAATGCAATAGCAATCGTTGTATTACGTACTCTTAATTTTCTGTTCTTCTGTTGTTCTCGTCTCTTAATAAATTTTAATTTTCTCGTATATTTTCGCACCCAGTAACAATTTGCGTCGCGGTGGCTTTATTCTCTCGCTTCTGCTGTCCGCGACATACGATCATAAGAGTCATCAAAAAGCGCTTGGATCCACAGATCATTCGGACAGTTGATACACAAATGCCAGTAAACAAACTACTTGTACGGATGAAAGGAAACATTTTTTTTATAAAAAGCTGTTCAACTACTCATCAGAATTAGAGTGTGACTGTGTTCTGAAGAGTGATTGTATCTTTGTAACTGCGGAACTTTGAAGTAAACATGTCAAAAAACATTTTCGTATTAATTCTATATATAAACACACACATACGCACTCTCTCTGTCACATGCGCACATAGCACAGACACACACACATACATATGATAGAAATTGTTAGGGGGATTTGATAATTATAAT